>PYAF01003614.1:8023-55318 GCA_007407185.1 Glycine tomentella
TAGTTAGTTTATTATTATTTTCTATTTTATCTCATTTCAGTACCAATTGTGCAATTTCAGATCAAAAGAGGAGAATTCAAGGCCAAAGAAAGAAGAAAAGCCAAACTGAAGTCCCGCGCGACCCGCGCCAGGTTTCACGCTAACCGCGCCACAAGCCCTGGGAACAGTTTTCATTCGGCTAATCAGCGCGAATTCCACGCGATCAGCGCCACATCTCGCGCGAGCCGCGCCATAAATGCGCTGTTTCCTTATTTAATAAGATATGTTTCGGATTTGGCACAGGAAATAGGCTTTGTTTCTATAATTAAATCTATCTATAAATAAAGGCCTCTGGGGACTGTAGAGGGGGACCCCTTTTACCTTCTATCATCTCTTCCACTCTTTCTTTCTTTCTCTACATCATTGGAAGTCAAGAATCAAGGCAAGGTCATCAAGAATGATATATTTGATAGCTTTTGGTTTCTTGAAGCTTATGGCAGGCTAGACTTGTATTGTGGGAAGGCCATGAACTGATGTAACTCCTCTGTAACTTGAATTGGTATTGATTATAATGCTGTTTTGATTATTTTATTCTATTCTGTGCTTATTAATGTTATTCTTATTTGGAATTGGCCATTCTATCTAAGTATTGAGGGTTAGGATTCGCAATGGGGACGTTGGGGTTCTAATTTCTGACCTGTTTAGAATAATAGTTGTTCATCACCTAGGGATAGGGATGCGTGGCTATGGATTTTATAATATGATCTTTCTCATGCTTAACTTGATAGACTTCACCAAGGAATTGGGTTTTTGAATTAGGTTAAAGGGTTAATTCACTAAGGAATTAGGGATTAACTAACTTTGGAAAGATTTATTTCTGAATAATCATAACAAGAATACATGGGATTTATTCTCTGAAAACTTAGTTTGACAGAATCACTAAGGGTTTAGGGTTCTCGATCGAATTAAAGGGTTAGGTTGCTAGTTATCTAGAATTTACAATTATAGGAGAGATGTATCTTGTGTGTAACCTAAGATAATAAACCAATCAAGTGAAGGAGGTAGTATACAAAAGGGATTGTGCCTGACCACAATCCTTTCTTACATTGGTAATATTTTAATTAATTTACTGCATTTATTTAATTTCTATTTTAATTCAACTCTTCAACACAACACAACAAATTCTTCTTTATTTTCTGTTTTAATTTCCAATTACTTAGAATTAATTTTACTGTGAAATTCACCCCAATCCCTGTGGAGAACGATAACTCACTTACCTAAACTTTATTACTTGTAAACGATCGATACACTTGCCGTAATCTCGCAACACTGGGCACTCAAATGGAAAGACCAGCTGGATGAGACATGGCATCTAATTGATGCTCATGGTAATCATCATATGGTCAAGTACAACATGTGTCAGAAAAATCCTCAAATTCGCGCAGGCTGGCCATCAATTAGACAATTCTATCATCTTGAAGGTAATTGTCAATTAACACCGACACATTATGGAGAATCAGTGTTTCTTATTACTGTGTTTAAAACTGCCTCTTAGCCCCAAGCATTTCCAAAATGGCACTCCCTTTACAAATAGAATCCTGAGTGTTCTGTTTTCCGTGTTTGGCTGAATGAGTATAAGATTTCTGCAAGTGCATTGGTAAGTTTCAGCATAATACTCAAATTTGTATTTTTTTTTATAAATGCTTACTACATATATCTGACAACATTGTTTCGTAATTTCAGGATGTTCCCAGTGAACTGTATTACTACCTTAAGGATACAGGTTTCACAACAGTTTGTTTTGGAGAAACAACTGTATGTAAGATTGTATTTAACCACTGGAGAAAAAGCGCTAAAATAGGTGCTGGTTGGAAGGCTTTTGCACGAGCAAACAATTTAAAGGCTGATTTTGAGTTTATTATGGAATTTCCATACCCAAGTAGCAACATAGTTCACTGGTGGATATGTTGATTGTAGCAAACATCTTTTGAATACTTTAACCTTTTAAATATGCATGTTACTAGAAACTATATGCATATGTTACAAATTGTCCTAGATTGTATCCAGTGTCTATTCAACTTATATGCTTTATATTGAACTATTGAACTATGTCTTGCAATTATATGGATAAATATATATATATATATATATACATATATATAAGTTGTTTCTATCTTTTGTTTGCCTTTTTGATCAATCTTAAATTGTTAAACGTGATAATGTACATTGCAATGTTTAACTAACCCGTGCGTATGTGCACGGGTCTAATACTAGTTGGATAAAGAGTTATAGAAGGAGACAACCAATATTCTTCTCCAATATGTTGAATCTCCCCTTGAGAAGAAGGAGGAGTGACTCCCCCTGAATAAAAAGCTTTGAATTCCCTAAAGGATACCTCAAGGGTTACATACATTTTATGAGTCTTGGGATCAAAGCAACAATATCCTTTTTGTAGGTCAAAATAGCCTACAAAGATACATTTCCTAGCACAAGGGTCAAGCTTATTTCATAGAGGCTTAGGAATATGGACGTAGGTGGTACAACCAAAGATTTAAGGTTCAAGATTCATTTTGTGAGGGATAGAGAAGAAGGTTTCAAATTTCTGATGTGGAGTGAGAAAATTGAGGGCATTAGAGGGGGTGCAATTAATCAAGTAAGCAATGGATAAGAGGATCTCACCCCAATAGGAAGATGGCACATTCATATCAATTAAGGAAGCACTAACTATTTCCAATAACTGTCTATTTTTTCGCTCGACCAACCTATTTTGTTGAGGTGTGTTAGTATAAGAGGTCTGATGTTTTATGCCAGCAAAGGTTAAGAAGTCAGAAAAAGGTCCATTCTTATATTCTAGGCCATTATCCGATTGGAGAATTTGTATAGAACTATTGAATTCTATATTAATAATGCTGTGAAATTGTTTAAAAGCAGAAAAACCTCATTTTTATGTTTAAGTAATGAGATCCACACCATTCGGGTACATTCGTCAATGAAGGACACATAATAGTAAGAGTGAGAAAATTAGGGGACCTTAGTAAGACCCCAAACATCAGAATGGATAACTTGAAATCGAATGCAACTTTTATTCAGACTAGGATAAAAAGGAATGCAGTGGCTTTTAGCCATTTCACAAGCAAGTAAATAAATGGGGAAACAATTTGTGAAGATAACCAAATGAGAGATGGTCGAGTCTTTTATGCCAAAGCCAAACAGCTAAATGAGGGGAATCTAGAGTGGTAGTAGCAGGGGCTCATCCAGGTGCTCCAGGGTCACCATCCGAAAGCTCCAGAAAGTAATGGTTGCCTTGCCTAACACCATAGCCAAGAATCACATGGTTCTGGATGTCCTGAAAAATACATAAAGTAGGCCAAAATATTACATGACAATTGAGGTCAGAAGTTATTTTACTAACAGAAAGCAAGTTGAAATCAAGAGAGGGAACCACAAGAACAGAGTGAAGAGCGAGTGTAGGAGAAAGAACAAGAGTGCACTGACCAGTAACAGATGCAGAGCCACCATTAGCAGTGGTAATATTGGTCTTAGTGCAAGGAGAGCAATGTGTTAAGAAAGAAGCATCACGAATCATATGGTCTGACACACCAGTATCAATTATCTAAGAAGAATTTCGAGAGTGAGTAGAAAAAGAAAAAGAATTACCTAGGATACCTTCATACACAATATTAGCACGAGGGGAGGAAGAAGGGTCACCAGTAGAGGATGATTGGTGTGCTTTTGAGGGCATTTAGCGGCGTCTTCTTCAGTTTTTGAAAAAAAGGGTGGTATGTGGGGAAAAAATATGTGAAGAAGAAGGAAGGTGTAAGTACGTGAAAAAAAAAAGGAAGAACGAAGCTATTGAAATTGAAATTTACGTGAGAAAAAAAAAACAAGTTGCTATCCCAAGATCAAAACACAAATGATACCATGTTAAAATTTAATATCATGGATAAATTGTGGCTTTCATATATTTCTTCCTCCTGAATGAGGTTTATTTTATACAAGTAAGTATAACAAATATTCCATAATAATAGGAAACAATCTAACAATCTTATCTTATTTTTTAAAATGCTAACAACCAGTTTAAATTTAAACAGCTTGTTCCTATCTAAAATAATAATATTTTAAATTAAAAAACTTCCTTTCAACATCTTTATTCTTCAGATGATAGGTTATACAGTGGCTCCTTAGACAAAACCATCCGAGTAACTTATCTACCTATGTCACAAGAAAATTTGGACTGATACTTGGTTAGCCAATATTTTATTTTTGTTTGCATCTGTAATCATTAGTTGATTTCAAACTTGTTGATAAATAGCTAAGATTAAGTTATCATGTACTCTACAATGATTGAAAGCAGTAGAAGAGTAATGTTATTAACATCTTGCATGAACTGATTTGGATGATTAATAACTTCTTGCATCTTTCTATTGATCCTCTAGCTTAATTATAGTATTGAATATACAGCATTGAATAATACTTCCTATGTACAGGTTTGGACAGTCAAACCAGACGACATTAAATGTATAGATGTTAAGGAGCCAGTATTTAAACATCTCAAATGCAAATGCATGTAGTCTTTCATGACGTTAGGTTTTTAATTTGAGATGAACATGGCATGGAATTTACATTATGATTCTCACAATCTATATTACATTAACTATGTTGATTTGGATTGTTTTAATTAATTGGTTTTTCTCACTTAAATTAAATTAGTTACAATTTGTTCAATTCTTAAATTTAATTTTCATTCGAGTTATTTCAATTATGCAGTTAATTATTTTTTTTAAGAACTTTAGATTGATATATTGTAGTCTTTAGTATTTGAATTTTTTTATATATATTTAAATGGTAATTCTGCAGACCCTTTTAGTGGACTCTTTTGATAATCCATAGAATATGAACATTGAATTACTTGTATGCTCTTTACTCTGTTGGCTGCAGTAATAGGTGGTATGATAAATGATTGATTATCAGTTTAGTGGAACTGTGGGAGGCGCTTCATTTTTACCATAGGTGAAAATAGAGATAGTGTATTTCTCAATAGTAAACAATTTATGGGAAAATCTTATGTTTTGTTGTCTAATGTGGTCACCCATGTAAGAACATTTGTTCAATGGAAATGATCACCCTGACATGGGCATAAAATTAAATTTAATACAAATAAAATAAAAAATTGGAAAAATGGTGTAACCCAACACGCCCTAGCCAGGCGTGTTTGGGTCACCTTTTGCCTATATATAGCCCCAAAATTTTCACTTTTTACCATTTCACCTTCTCTCTAAAATTGGTCTGCCTTCTCTCTAGAGCTGAGGAGTGAATTTTCTCTGAAGCGAAGCCCTGTCGACAGTGAAGCCCTGCCAACAAGTAAGTGGATTTAACGATTGTGCATATTATTTAATCTGTTATATTTTTTAAATAGAAATTTGTTAGGGTCATATGAACTTGTTAGCGACATATATGTTAGGCTTAATGTGGTTTAGGGCTTGGTTTAATGTGTTGTGTTCATGTTTTAGGGCTTGGGTTGAGATGTAGGGTTTATGGATTCCGATTTAGGTTTAGGGTTTATGTTGTGATTAGGGTTTAGGGCCTGGGGTACATAATTAGGGTTTTTGGATGCCGGTTTAGGATTTGGGGTTGATGTTGTGATTAAGGTTTAGGGCTTGGGATACAGATTGAGGGTTTATGGATTCCGGTTTAGAGTTTGGCGTTGATGTCGTGATTAGGGTTTAGGGCTTGGGTGACAGACTTAGGGTTTATGGATTCCGGTTTGGGGTTTAGGGTTTATGTTGTGATTAGGGTTTAGGGCTTGGGATACATATTGAGGGTTTATGGATTCCGATTTAGGGTTTGGCGTTGATGTCGTGATTAGGGTTTAGGGCTTAGGTGACAGACTTAGGGTTTATGGATTCCAGTTTGGGGTTTAGGGTTTATGTTGTGATTAGGGTTTAGGGCTTGGGTTACAGATTGAGGGTTTATGGATTTCGGTTTAGGGTTTGGGGTTGATGTTGTGATTAGGGTTTAGGGCTTGGGTTACAGACTTAGGGTTTATGGATTCCAGTTTAGGGTTTATGTCTTATGGTGTGATTAGGGTTTAGGGCTTGAGTTACAGACTTAGGGTTTATGGATTCCGGTTTAGGGTTTGGGGTTGATGTTGTGATTAGGGTTTAGGTCTTGGATTACAAACTTAGTGTTTATGGATTCCGGTTTAGGGTTTGGGGTTGATGTTTTTGATTAGGGTTTAGGGATTGGGTTACAGACTTAGGGTTTATGAATTCAAAAATAAATAAATCTCTACTTTATATATGTATACTTAGGGAATGCATGTCTATTGTGTAGTCACATCAAAAACTGCATCTATAATGACATGCTCTGCTTGTGTACTTTCCTTCTTTTATCACATGCTACATCCCCGTGTAACCAGTAATAGTGCCTTCATAGTTGTTGTACAGTAAACATACAGTGTCCGCTTATTATTTTATCATGCTAAGTTATTATTATTATTATAGTAGTCCTTGGCATAGCGTGATTTGATTCCGCAAGTGTCATGACCACAAGGGAACTGTATGTTCCTGTTGGAGGGAATAGTGGAATCTTTTCTAGGTGAGAAAGGTTTGGTTTTGGGGGATTTCGAAGGACAGCACTAAGATCAACGTCGTCACCGATGACAGTTGTGACAAGTGCTTTGCTGCATTCGTTTTTCCAAGTTGTTTAGAGTAGTTTGTGGGGATTAAAGGGTTACTCTGACAACTAAGAGCATGAGCGGATGAAGAATGTGAATGGGAGAAAGACATGATCAGACGTTTTCTTTCTTGTTGTGTTTTGCTTCTTCTCAATGCAGAGTGAACAGTGAAGAGCGTGATTGGTGCTGTGTATATGATGATGGCTTGCCACAATGGAAACAACTAATGAAAAACTCATTTTAACCCGTGACTTTATTCCACTCCCGAGGTCAGTCAAGTCCCTAATTCTTCGATAACAGGGTCAGTGTGATTTATTCTTGTTGTGTTTTGCTTCTTATCTGTGTATACAATGAAGGAACAGTGTTTTATCTACTAAGCAATTTAACGTCATCTTTTGACACAATGTATCAACAAGATCGCTGACCCTGTTTGGAAAAAATTACATCTATCCATGATCTATATAATTCAAGATAAGCTAAAAAAGATACTTCCTATATACATCATGCAACTCAAAGGCACCAAAATGATCCCTCTTTTGGTACTAAACATAGATATTTTCCAAGAAAATCAACATCTCAAAAAGAAAGAAAGAAAAAAGAACTTTAATAACAACTCAAACTATAATAGTAATTACAAACAGAAGGTTGTAACCAAACCTGCTTAATAGGGCAAATAAAATAATACTTAGAGTATCTACCCTTAACCCTTTTACACACTCCGGCAGAACACGCATAATGAGGATACTTGAAAGGTGGAGGATGAAAATCTCTCTCAACAGTTGGTTCATTGCACCACTTATTCACATCTTCAGGGTTTATGGATTCCAGTTTAGGTCTTATGTTGTGATTATGATTTAGGTCTTGGGTTACAGACCTAGGGTTTATGGATTCCGATTTAGGGTTTGGGGCTTATGTTGTGATTAGGGTTTAGGTCTTCGGTTACATACTTAGTGGTTATGGATTCCGGTTTAGGGTTTAGGTCTTATGTTGTGATTATGATTTAGGTCTTGGGTTACAGACCTAGGGTTTATGGATTCCGGTTTATGTTTAGGGTTGATGTTGTGATGAGGGTTCAGTGCTTGGGTTACATACTTAGGGTTTATGGATTCCGGTTTAGGGTTTAGGTCTTATGTTGTGATTAGGGTTTAGTTCTTCGGTTACAGAATGAGGGTTTATGGGTTCCGGTTTAGGGATTATGGCAGTGAAGAACCTAAACCTTTTTATCTCGACGGATATCTGCAAAGCTTTCATTAACTAATTAAATTCACCATAAATTAATGACAATTTATCAGCTATCATTTAATTAATTTGTTGGAATGACAAAGTGTATATCTTTCTACAGAGATGCAAACAGAACAAAAGAATAATATTAGGAATCCTAGAGGATGTTGTACATAAACCATTGATATAATACAAATAGAGGAAGGTTACATATACACCATTTCCAATTCATGTTTTGCCTTGGCAAGCGCTTCGTTAGCTACAATTTTCTTTGCTTTTCTCTATTCACTTTGCTTCCTTGCCACTTCTGTTTGCTCAACTCTTTCCTTCAACGTTGCATCAGTGTCCAATATATTCTTTTTCAAATCAAGAAGATGAGTCTCTATCTTCAAGGTTTGTGGCATGAATACAAGTATAAATTATTATGACTGTGGTCCATAGCCAAAAAAGTAGCACCATTACTTAATACTTACAAGGACCTGCTATTGAATTAGTATAGAAATTAGGATAAGTAATCAAATTGATGTTTGTGTTAGGGTTTATGGTTTAATGTTTTTCATACATAAGAAAACTTTGTTTGAATGATTTCTTAATCGTTAATATTTTGTTTACCATGGTTTTCAATTTTTGTATATGAAGATACTGATTAGATGGCTGATTCATCCTCCACTGCTTCATCGCGATCTGCATCCTATCATGAGGGTGAGCCCATCGATCTGACAGCCTATGTTGTCCCTACCCCATACAAGTGGGGCACTTTGCGTAGGCGTATTCAGCACACGCACGTTTCACAAGTTATGTGGAACGAGGGCACACCTTGAGTATTGAAGACTCGACGTGGTAAGGTGACGGGTGGACCAGATCCCGACGATATACCCAATGTCGTTTGTGATATGTTGCGCGCAGCTGGGTTTCTTCATGTCGCACGTATGCGACATATTCAGGTATGCAACCATGCAACTATGAAATGAGTAAAGACTTGTTAATTCCATAAATGTACTTGTTTATTAATTATTTTTTTAGATGGATGCTAGGCTTATTAGTGCTCTGTTTGAACGATGGAGGCCAGAGACTCACACCTTCCACATGCCACAGGGAGAGATGACCATCACGTTGGAAGACGTGGCTGGTATTTTGGGATTGCCCACGGAGGGCAATGTTGTTACTGGAGTGACGGTAGTCGATTGGGCGACCGTCATTAAGGAGCTTTTTGGTCACGAACCTGAGGAGGACACCGAGTTGAGAGGTGAATATTTGCGCCTGTCTTTCTTTGATAGACATTTTGCGCATTGGGGTAAGGTGCATCCCGAATTGGTTCACATGACACGGTTTACGAAGGCGCACGACTTATTGGAGCATGGCTGCTGAGCGACCAATCTAGAGGTAGCATGATCGCAGCACGTTATATGTCGTTGATTGCAGGGGATTTCATGGACATCGGTGGATATAGCTGGGGCTCAGCTGTCCTTGCACATTTGTTTAGACAAATGTGCGAATGTACAGATCCAGCCAAGAGTGACATCGGTGGGTGTCATATGCTGCTTCAGGTGTGGGCGTGGCTGAGATTCCCACCCATTGCTCCAGCTATTCCACTGCCTACTCGTCCGGAGTGGCATTTCGGACACCGGTATGTGTGACTCTATGTTGTTTTTGTTTACAATTATAACAATTAAGTCTTATAGTATCCTAATATTAGTTATTTTGAAATTAGGTTTAACGCTTTAGGCCGGTTTAAACCCCACGAGCTAGTCTTGTATAGGATGGCATTGGATTCCCTCACTCGACACGAGGTACATATAGTAGTTTTTTAGTAATTTTACGTTTGCATTTGTGGAACATGTTGTTGCATAATGATGTGTTATTTTGTTCTGTGCAGGTCGTATGGCAACCATACGAAGACTACGACTTTCTTGGTGCATCTGAGCATCAGCGACTGCTGTGGATGGCAACTACTCCTATTATATGCTTCCACACAGTTGAATATTCTCAGCTGGATAGATGCATGCGGCAATTCGGGAGGGATCAACCAATCCCACGTGCTCCCAGGAAGCTTAAGGGTGTGCATGACCTTTCGCTGCACGGTAAACACAAAGACAACTGGGTTCGTAAGCTCAGACCGTTTATTATGCGCTGGGAGGTTAAGGACCAGCACATTGACCTTCCCCCTTGATTCAGGGGTTGCTATCACTACACCATGAGTACATGGTTTGGTACAGGGAAAACGGGAAGTGGTTCATCATGAAGAAGGGCACGAACACTGGTCATGGTGTAAGTTTTTTTACATCCTCATTTGTCTATTTAAATTAATTATGATACATGACATCTTCTAACACTTATGTGTATATATTAAAATTGTAGGTTGACGGGCTAGAGATGTTGTACTTCGCGACAACTAGCCCCAATAGGGAGGCCTTCGATATAATAAAGCTTAATTATGGGGTTTTGCTGTGAGCCACGCCAGGAGCGTGGGAAGTGGCTCAGAAATGCAAATTTCACTGGGAAGCCACGCTGGTGGCGGGGAGGCCACGCCAGGGGCGTGGAAAGTGCCCCAGAAATGTGTTTTCCTCTGCCACTCCATGCCGGTGGCGTGGGAGTCCACGCTGGCAGCGTGGGAGTCATGTCTGGGCCTATAAAAGGCCCAGAAGCCCGAAAAGCTGGGCATTTTTCTTCCCTTCTTCTTCCTCCTTCGTCCAGACCTCCATTAGAGCTGTTTCCAAGCTTTTTAGGACCCTATTTGAGAGCCTAAACACCTCCCTTTGACCTTTGAGTGTGAGAGAAACCTATGGAAGCTTGAAAACTTCAATTTTCCGCTCTTGAAACCCCTTTTTGAGTGAAGAGTGATTTCTCAGAGGAAAAGCTCAGAGAACTTGAGATTGGCGAAGACCCACATCGTATAAAGGACACAAAAGCTCGAGGAAGTTGTCCTGAGGCCTTTAGAGTAGCCACTGAGGTAAGAAACTCAAGTTTCTCTGTTTGATTTTGATCTTGGGGGGTTTTATGAATAGTGACCCATTTTAGCTAGGGCTAGAATTAGCCCAGGGTCCTGTAGAGAAACTTGTTAAGAGCGAGGAATAGATGAAGGATTAGCTTTCAGTTTTTGATTTAGATGACTTTGAACTTTGGCTCTATGGCCTGTATGTGTGGCTTGTGTAATAAGTCACTCTTGGTTTTGGAGCCATGCCAGAGCCTTGATTATGCTTGTATTGAGCCTGAGAGGCTAGTGGAATGGTGCCTTGGTTAAGATTCAGGCCATTCCGGTGATTTTGAACCTTGAGGCTACTATGAGTCTATGTTATGGTAAATGAGCTGTATTGAGTCTGTGATGACTCAGGTGATTTGTATGCAGCCATTATGGACCTTGTATGGTCTGTGAGAAGCCTAGTGCAGGCTTGTTCTGATTGAACCCTAGGATAGGGGAATTCTGCTATGTTATGATCTGTGATTGAATACTTGTAGCTTGGTTTTGATATGAGACTGCATATGCCTTGTTTAGGGCTTGATTTTGAGACTGTTGGTGGCGGGAGCCACTGACCAGGGAAAGAACTCCAAGTTCAGTGTCCCTGGGGATGAATTCTCATCTTGTGTGCCACACCACACTCCGGGGGAGTGGTGTTATTTCATGATGCATGCATTGGTAGTTGCATTCTCATAATGATATATGTATGCATCTGTGCTTGCTTTGTGCTGTGATACGACTGTGATAGATCTGTTGGCCAATAGATAGATATGGACCTCCCTAGGAGATGGTGGTTTCCTTCTAGCATGGCTGGCTCTTGGTTGAGGTAGCTCCCAGGGGATTGATTCCCACAGGCCAGGGGATTAGAAGTTGAAGTAGCTCCTTCTATTCTCGGAGGTACCATATGTTGTGCATCCATGCGAAGGGTTAGCACCCAATGGGATGGCACAGGTGTGAGTTCCGGACTTTCACTGATATAGGCGTTGAGGTAGCTCCGCCAGGCGTTGAGGCAGCTCCGCCATGTTTGTATGGTTATGAGGGCCAGAGGGCCAGGCTAGTGGGCCAATTACTTGTGATTGCCTGATGTATGTGTTATGGAAGTGGGCCAGGGTGGAGGAGATGTCTCCATGGACCCTGAGCTTACTGAGATTTGTTATCTCACCCCGTGTGGGGATTTATGCTTTTCAGGTGACTCTTCCGGACGAAGAGAGCAGTCTCAGGGCAGGAAGCCCGAGTAGAGACGTTTCTGCTTGGCTGATAGCAGCAGATGGAGCTTGTAGGCTCATTTTTTATTATTTTGATTATATGTTGTACCCTTGAGAAGGGATGGTGTGTGTGTACACCTGATGATTGTATAGTTCTGTATACCCTCTGTGAGGGCAGATATTCTTTTGTATCACACGATGTGGTGTGAGTTCTGATGTATATTTTTGTACAGAACTAGTTATGACATGTATATGAGACCTTTCTCCTGAGTATAGATGTTGTATATTTGATAAATCTACCTAAGTCTTATAGTTATCTATCCTTATGATTATATTATGAGAAACTGGATCAGCAGGGGTGTGCCAAATGTGCCTTGTGTGTGAATTTTATGTGATTTTTTTGTTCCATACATAATGAATCAAGAAAAGCGATTTTGTGCTTCCGCTGAGTTTTCTAAACTATTTTTAAGCGCTAATATGATATTAATAATGATAACACGTCGGAGGCCTACGGGGTGTTACATTTAATGGTATCAGAGCGGTTTCTTGATGAGAACATTATGTATGGAATTTGATTTGGTGCTTGTCTGTGGTTGTTTGACATGAGCATTGCATGAGGGTACATTAACTGTGGGCCTGATCAACTCACTGTGTGATGTACATGTGTAGTGCCATGGTGAGACCTAGAGGCACCCGTGGGGCTACCAGTGCCCAGACTGATCCAATTGCAGCTGCTTTAGCCGCAATGCAGCAAGAATTAGCTGCTAACAGACAGATACAGGCAGAGATGCAGCAAGCGATGGCTGCAAATAGACAGACTCAGAGGGAGATGCAGTAAGAGATGGCTGCCACCCGAGAGGTGAATGAAGCCTTGGTGAAGGCTAACCAGGACCTGTTAGAGGAGGTGAAGAACCTCAGGAGGGATGACAGAGTATCCTCCACACCTCCTGCACATGAGGGCGAGGCTAGTCGCCAGCAGGTTGGTGGGAGCCACCAGCGAGGGGACCAGATGTCCCAGTTAGAGGCTGATAGTGATGTAGCTGCCAGAGGGAAGATGCTGATCACATTCAAGAAGCATGACCCTCCAGTGTTCTTAGGGGGTTATGATCCAGTGGCTGCAGCAGGGTGGCTACAAGCCTTAGAGAAGATTTCTGAGGTGATGGAGTGCCCCGACCACCAGAGGTTACTGTATGCAACCTATATGCTTCAGGGTGACGCCCATAAGTGGTGGAAGAACACAGTTTCACTTCTGAGGGGCCGGGGAGAGGTGATTACCTGGCAGTTGTTCGAGGCCTACTTCCTGGACAGGTACTTTCCCAGAGATGCCCGGGAGCAGAAGCAGGCTGAGTTCGATAGTCTCGTCCAGGGGACTATGACGGGGGACGAGTATCTGGCCTAGTTTAATGAGCTGGCTCAGTATGCACACTTCAGGAGACCTATGCCTGAAGCTGAGGTTCTAGCAGCTAAGTTCCTGAGGGGACTTAGAGATGACATCCAGGTGTTGGTAGTTGGTTTGGGGTCATGAGATATGGATACCCTGGTGAGATAGAGTCGCCAGGTGGAAGGTATCCTACAGAGACAGCAGAGAGGCAGACAACCTACTCCCTCAGATAGACAGGAGGGGAGAAGACCCAGCGGTTCTGGCCCGCCCGGGAAGGGTAAGGGCAAGATGTTGAGAGTCTCTACACCCTTTGACAGATTCAAGAGGGGTTTGGCCCGGAGGAGATCAGTCCCCAAGTGTCCAACTTGTGGGAAGGAGCATACAGGAGCCTGTTCCTCAGGCCAGATTATCAGTTTCCGCTATGGCAAGCCAGGCCACATATCCAGAGAGTGCCCACAGATAGAGAGACGGGCACAGGCTGCTCCCGTAGAAGTGATGGCACCCACAGCAGGCAGGGTGTATACTGTAGATGCTAGGGAGGCAGCCAGAGCTCCAAACCTGATCAGAGGTACAGTTCTGATCGATGATTGTGATATTAGAGTGCTGTTTGATTCTGGAGCCACACATTCCTTCATACAGGATGTGGTTGTAGATAGGCTTAGATTGCCTAAGCACAGTTTTGCTCCTCCAATGGAGGTTATCACAGCATCTAGAGAAAGATGCCAGGTGAGCACGTGCTGCAAGGACGTGCAGTTTTTGTATGAGGGCAGAGCTTATGTGAGTGATCTATTCTGTCTAGCTATGCCTACCCTTGAGATGATTCTGGGTATGGACTGGATGACCAAGTATGGTGTGATGCTAGACTGTTGTCAGAAGAGGGTTGTAGTGCCTTCTGAGGGGACCAGTTCGAGTTCTGCCTCATTCTTATCAGTCTTGCAAGCTCGCAAGGCAATTATGGAGGGAGCTCAGGGCTATATCTTCTTGGGTGTGACCGAAGATAAGACAAGTCTTGATTTGTCTCAGATCCCTGTGGTGAGCGAGTTCATAGATGTGTTTCCTGAGGAGATAACTCAGCTACCACCAGAGAGGGAGATAGAGTTCTCCATTGATTTGGTTCCTGGTGTAGGACCAATTTCTGTGGCACCTTACCGCATGGCTCCTCTGGAGTTGAGGGAGCTGAAGGTGCAGTTGGAGGACCTACTGTCCAAGCAGTTTATCAGACCAAGTGTCTCGCCTTGCGGAGCACCGGTGATTTTCGTGAAGAAGAAGGATGGCAGTATGAGATTGTGTGTGGATTACAGGCAGTTGAACAAGGTTACTGTGAAGAACAAGTATCCTCTGCCTCGTATTGATGATCTATTGGATCAGTTGAGGGGAGCCAGAGTGTTCTCCAAGATAGACCTGAGATCTGGATATCATCAGATTCGGATCAAGCCTGCAGACATACCTAAGACAGCCTTCCGGTCTAGGTATGGTCACTTTGAGTATCAGGTCATTCCTTTTGGTCTGACGAATGCTCCAGCAGTGTTCATGGACTATATGAACAGGGTATTCATACCTTTTCTGGATCAGTTTGTTGTGGTGTTCATTAATGACATCTTGATCTACTCCAGGACGGAGGCAGAGCATGCTAAGCATCTTAGGACAGTCCTTCAGATCTTGAGGGACAAGCAGCTGTATGCTAAGTTGGCCAAGTGTGAATTCTGGTTGACAGAGGTGAAGTTTCTTGGCCATGTGATCTCAGCAGCTGGTGTATCTGTGGATCCCAGTAAGATAGAAGCAGTGATGTCCTGGGAGAGGCCCAAGGACGTGTCTGAGATCAGGAGCTTCCTGGGATTGGCAGGCTATTACAGGAGGTTCATTCAGGGGTTTTCCAAGTTGGTGGTACCTCTGACTCGACTCACACGGAAGGGGGTTCCATTTGTGTGGACCCATGAGTGCGAGCAGTGTTTCCAGGAGCTGAAAGAGCGGTTGACCGCAGCTTCAATGTTGACTCTTCCAGATCTTGAGGGAGTCTTTGAGGTGTTTTGTGATGCATCCAAGAGGGGACTTGGGTGTGTGTTGATGCAGGATAAGAAGGTAGTTGCTTATGCTTCTAGGCAACTGAAACCTCATGAAGAGTCTTATCCTACTCATGACTTGGAGTTGGCAGCTGTGGTGTTTGCTCTGAAGATATGGAGGCATTATTTGTATGGTGCCAGGTTGATAGTGTTCAGTGACCACAAGAGTCTCAGATAGCTCTTTGATCAGAAAGAGTTTAATATGAGACAGAGGCGTTGGATGGAATTCCTGAAGGACTATGACTTCGAGCTAAGATACCATCCAGGCAAGGCAAATGTGGTTGCTGATGCTTTGAGCAGGAAGAATGTGACTACTGCATGTTTGATGATCACTGATTGTCAGCTGATAGAGCAATTCAGAGATATGCACCTGATGGTGACAGAGGGTGCACGTGGTCTTGAGTTGAGCAGGACCAAGGTGAATAATGAGTTGATCAGGAGGATCCGAGAAGCTCAGCAGCAGGATGAGGCTGTGAGGGCCATTATTGGTCAATAGGATGTTTCCTGGGAGGATAACGACTTGGTGATGTACCAAGATCGGATTGTGGTGCCTAAGGGCGAGTTGAGAGATGTCGTCCTATCTGAGGCACATCAGGGCCAGTTCAGCATTCATCCAGGAGCCACCAAGATGTACCATGACCTGAAGAGAAGTTTCTGGTGGCCAGGGATGAAGAAAGACATAGTCGAGCATGTGGCTAAGTGTCTAGTGTGTCAGAAGGTGAAGATTGAGCATCAGAGACCGCCGGGTCTACTCCAGCCTTTAGAGGTCCCTAAGTGGAAATGGGACAGCATTTCCATGGATTTCGTGGTAGGGTTACCGAGGACTCAGAGTGGATGTGATTCCATCTGGGTAATTGTGGACAGGCTGACCAAGTCTGCTCATTTCTTACCAGTGAGATCTGATTACACCACAGAGAAGTTGGCCCAGTTATATGTCAGGGAGATAGTGAGATTGCATGGAGTCCCTGACAGATGGTCAGACAGAAAGGACCATCCGGACTTTGGAGGATATGCTGAGAGCTTGTGCATTGGAGCAGGGTAATAGCTGGGACAGATATCTACCTCTAGTGGAGTTCTCATACAACAATAGTTTTCATGCCAGCCTGGGCATGGCACCCTATGAGGCTTTGTATGGCCAACGGTGCAGAACTCCAGTATGTTGGACAGAGGTAGGAGAGAAGCAGTTACTTGGACCTGAGATGGTTCAAGAGACATCTAAGCAGATCAAGATGATCAGAGACAAGCTGTTGAAGGCTCAGAGTCGACAGAGGAGCTATTATGATCAGAAGCACAGACCCTTGTAGTTTGAGGAGGGTGATCATGTGTTTCTAAGGTTATCTTCAGTGACGGGCGTAGGACGAGCTTTAGGTGTGAGGAAGCTGAGCCCTAGGTTCATTGGTCCATATCAGATCCTGCAAAGGGTAGGACCAATGGCCTACAGACTAGCTTTGCCTCCCCAATTGTCGGGCTTGCATGATGTGTTCCATGTGTCTCAGTTGAGGAAGTATGTGGCAGATCCCTCACATGTGGTTGAGCCTGACACAGTTCAGATTAGAGAGAATCTGATGAGTCCTACACGGCCCTTGAGGATCCTGGACAGGATGGAGAAACAGATCCACAGTAAGACTATTCCCATCATCAAGGTACAATGGGAAGGTAGGACGCCTAAGGAAGCAACTTGGGAGCGGGAGCAACAGCTACTACAGATGTATCCCGAGTTGGGTAACAGGTATGTTTCTGAATTTTGCGGACAAAATTCTTAAAAAGGGGGGAAGAATATAATAACCATGGGTTTTAAAGCTTAATTTTGGGGTTTTGCTGTGAGCCACGCCAGGAGCGTGGGAAGCCACGTCAGGAGCGTGGAAAGTGCCCCAGAAATGTGTTTTCCTCTGCCACTCCATGCCGGTAGCGTGGGAGTCCATGCTGGCAGCGTGGGAGTCACGTCTGGGCCTATAAAAGGCCCAGAAGCCCGAAAAGCTGGGCATTTTTCTTCCCTTCTTCTTCCTCCTTTGTCCAGACCTCCATTAGAGTTGTTTCCAAGCTTTTTAGGACCCTATTTGAGAGCCTAAACACCTCCCTTTGACCTTTGAGTGTGAGAGAAACCTATGGAAGCTTGAATCCTTCAATTTTCCGCTCTTGAAACCCTTTTTTGGGTGAAGAGTGATTTCTCAGAGGAAAAACTCAGAGAACTTGAGATTGGCGAAGACCCACGGCGTATAAAGGACACAGAAGCTCGAGGAAGCTGTCCTAAGGCCTTTAGAGTCGCCACTGAGGTAAGAAACTCAAGTATCTCCATTTGATTTTGATCCTGGGGGGTTTTATGAATAGTGACCCATATTAGCTGGGGCTAGAATTAGCCCAGGGTCCTGTAGAGAAACTTGTTAAGAGCGAGGAATAGATGAAGGATTAGCTTTTAGTTTTTGATTTAGATGACTTTGAACTTTGGCTCTGTGGCTTGTGTGTGTGGCTTGTGTAATAAGTCACTCTTGGTTTTGGAGCCATGCCAGAGCCTTGATTATGCTTGTATTGAGCCTGAGAGGCTAGTGGAATGGTGCCTTGGTTAAGATTCAGGCCATTCCAGTGATTTTGAACCTTGAGGCTACTATGAGTCTATGTTATCGTAAATAAGTTGTATTGAGTCTGTGATGACTCAGGTGATTTGTATGCAGCCATTATGGACCTTGTATGGTCTGTGAGAAGCCTAGTGCAGGCTTGTTCTGATTGAACCCTAGGATAAGGGAATTCTGCTATGTTATGATCTGTGATTGAATGCTTGTAGCTTGGTTTTGATATGAGACTGCATATGCCTTGTTTAGGGCTTGATTTTGAGACTATTGGTGGCGGGAGCCACAGACCAGGGAAAGAACTACAGAGTGAGCCTTTGACAGGTAAGTTCAGTGTCCCTGGGGATGAATTCTCATCTTGTGTGCCACACCACAGTCCAGGGGAGTGGTGGTTATTTCATGATGCATGCATTGATAGTTGCATTCTCATAATGATATATGTATGCATCTGTGCTTGCTTTGTGCTGTGATATGACTGTGATAAATATGTTGGCCAATAGATAGATATGGACCTCCCTAGGAGATGGTGGTTTCCTTCTAGCATGGCTGGCTCTTGGTTGAGGTAGCTCCCAGGGGATTGATTCCCACAGGCCAGGGGATTAGAAGTTGAAGTAGCTCCTTCTATTCTCGGAGGTACCATATGTTGTGCATCCATGCGAAGGGTTAGCACCCAATGGGATGGCACAGGTGTGAGTTCCGGACTTTCACTGATATAGGCATTGAGGTAGCTCCGCCAGGCGTTGAGGTAGCTCCGCCAGGCTTTGAGGCAGCTCCGCCATGTTTGTATGCTATGCTTATGTTGTTATGAGGGCCAGAGGGCCAGGCCAGTGGGCCAATTACTTGTGATTGCCTGATGTATGTCTTATGGAAGTGGGCCAGGGTGGAGGAGATGTCTCCATGGACCCTGAGCTTACTAAGATTTGTTATCTCACCCCTGTGGGGATTTATGCTTTTCAGGTGACTCTTCCGGACGAAGAGAGCAGTCTCAGGGCAGGAGGCCCGAGTAGAGACGTTTCTGCTTGGCTGATAGCAGCAAATGGAGCTTATAGGCTCATTTTTGATTATTTTGATTATATCTTGTACCCTTGAGAAGGGATGGTGTGTGTGTACACCTGATGATTGTATAGTTCTGTATACCCTCTGTGAGGGCAGATATTCTTTTGTATCACACGATGTGGTGTGAGTTCTGATGTATATTTTTGTACAGAACTAGTTATGACATGTATATGAGACCTTTCTCCTGAGTATCGATGTTGCATATTTGATAAATCTGCCTAAGTCTTGTAGTTATCTGTCCTTATGATTATGTTATGAGAAACTGGATCAGCAGGGGTGTGCCAAATGTGCCTTGTGTGTGAATTTTATGTGATTTGTTTTATTCCATACATAATGAATCAAGAAAAGCGATTCTGTGCTTTCGCTGAGTTTTCTAAACTATGTTTAAGCGCTAATCTGATATTAATAATGATAACACGTCGGAGGCCTACGGGGTGTTACATTCGACTTCGATTGGGCGAATGAAGGTCGGTCGCTTAATGTTTGTCTTCGTCGAGAGTTGTCGCGTGGAGGAGACAGGACCACATGCTCCCGAATCCCAGCTTCAGGAGGACCCAGAACTGTCTGTTGCAGTTGGCCGTCGAAGAAAAGAGAGTCGTGGACTAAAGCGTCAACGGAGACGGATATGGCAGGTTCCTAAGCCCATTGTTCGTCCCAGGCCGTGCACCGAGGGTTACTATAGGCCTCCTGTTATTGCATCGACCTATGGGACTCAGCCCGTATATTACGAGGCTACTAAGCAGGGGGGCATGGGGGCATGGACTACGCCGATTTTAGTACTGAAGCCCAAATGCCTCCACCGGCAAACATTGACGTGTGTAGATGTAGATGATGGGTTCGGTGCTGGACTAAACATTGATCCCAACTGGACCAATGCAAACATTGACGACATGCTCTCGCAGATAAATTGTACTTCATCAGGCGGTGGGGTTTGGCAACCACATTCACCATTTGTCACCGAAGCTGGTGAGCATCCTATGCCGATATATGCATACCAGGGTAGTCCATGTGGATCTCTTTATGTCCATCCGTATGAGGCAGGCCCTTATAATGCAGGCCCGTCTTAGCCAGGCCCATCCCAGCCAAACCCTTATCAGCCAGGCCCTTCTCAAGTAGCCCCGTCCGAGCCAGGCAGTTCTCAGCGACCCCGAAGACGAAGGCAACCTGATCGTCAGGCACGTCATTTACCGTGGCCACCACCGTCAAAGTGATTAGTTGCTATTAGTGTTTTCTATTTTTAATGTTGTTTTGTAATTGATTGTATTGCGTAACTGACACTTGTTTCTAACATTTATGTTAACCATGCTCCGTCTAAATATTATTTAACGACGTTAACCCCGCAAACACTAACAATTACAGACGCCGTCAACAACACCAATTCATAACAGACACGACTTAAATCAAAAAACGAAGGATAGTTAAAAACAACATATTCGGCATACATGTCTTATTCCATCTGGATTTGTGGTTTGTTAAAAATAGCTAAAATCTCGATTGGACAAAGACGTTTCCAGTAGTTGGATTCCGCTAGCATCTTGAACATGTCTTCATCGCTTAGCAACTCTTTTATGTCATACTCGATTGTGGTGTCTGAATATTGTGCATGTGCTGGATGACAAAAAAACAATTTTCTTACCACCTGTGACCCGTGAATTCCATTAGGGGGAACCCCAACAGGCGCAACTTGCTTGATGACGACCTTTAGTGTTTCAATGGTGCATCTAGAAGGAATTTCGAATCGGATTGGGTTTGTTCCAGTAAAGGCATAACCCACAAAACCGGCTCTTCGTGGTATGTTCCAACTTCCGTTGTAATATAGCATTGCATCATGTGTGGGGACGATGGTGGACTGAAGTAGTTTGATTATACCATCGGGTGTTCTGTTTATGGTGCATAATATTTCTATAGGGCCAACATTCGACATTTGTTCACTGCACCTTAACATTCTACAAACATCGTCATCATTTGTGAGTGGCATAGAATGAAATAAATAGTGCTGACCTGCGTGTAGGGATGGTTGTCGATAGTAGATGTTATCAACAAAATGGTCATCGGTTAGTTGAAGGGTGTGGTGCATCCTACTCTTCAGCGTCTGAAACGAACAGTCATTAGAAACTCGCATTGGTATTGGGGTAGCACATTGAAAACTAACACCTGTCTCGTTGTGCTTCATTGATCCATTTGGAAAAATGAAAGCTAATTTGGAGTTACCAATGTTTTGACTGCTGGTTTCTCCTAAGAATGCCATCGAATGCAAAATCAATTTTGCAGGGCGAGGTATGTTGTGTCCGAGGGTCTACCTTATATAGGGGTTAGTCACGCCCTAGTTGGGCGTGTCCAGTCACGCCTAAAGAATTCTTAGGCGTATTCAGTGATGCCCTAGTTAGATTTCTTCAACGACGCCCTAATTAGGTGTGTTCAATCACACCGTTGTTAGGCGTCTTCAGTTAGGTGTGTTCAATTAACGTCGTACGTGTAACATAAATCATGATAAATAGAAAATAAGTAACAAATGGAAATTGATGTGCACCACAACCAAAACATTATAGTCACACGTGTAACACAACATTTTTAAAAATCAAAATACATTTAACATACCACTTATCAAGCAAACATAATAACAAAATCATGAAACACCACCCTGAGTAGGACAAGCTCTACGATTATGTCCAACTTGCTTGCACAGGCCGCATTTAGGAGCTCTCTGAGATGTTTCGACTTCATCCATCTAGTTATGTATTCTAGTGGACCTTAGGCGACCCTTTGCACCCAACATTGACTTGTCAGGTATGATAACTGGATCTTCACTCGGGGGAATAGCAAGTTCGTTACCAATTGGCTGCCAAGGTAATTAATAAGCCTCAACCAACTTGGTTACCAGGAACACATCATCCACATATTGCAAAGGATTCTGACGAATATATAAAGCAGCATTTTGCGGCGTGGCTGCAGGGGTATCTGAAGGCCTTGAACTTCCCACACTGACAAAAATGCTCACTTAGGTTAACTGAATATGACCTCTCCCAGCCATCGTCCACCTCAAATGACGTTTGCTCAAGGTTATATGTGCAAACATTATGCCCTGTAGCAATGGTCTGATTATGCCTCAAACCATCAACTACATTTTTAACTTGTCGTTGTGAATGCTGAAGCTGTGAAGTAGCCGCCTGATCCCTTCTCACAAAATATTCAACCAAACGACTGTATGTGTGCTTCACCAAAGCAATGATAGGCATGTTCTTGCTCCCTTAAACACCTTGTTGACTGATTCAGACAAATTTGTTGTCATATGGCCATATCTTCTCCCCTCGACATCATATGCATGACTCCACTTTTCCTTAGGAATGTTGTCAATCCATTCTGCAACCTGAGCACTGGTATTACGGAATCGTTCAAACGCTATGTCAAATTCAGCCATACAGGGAGTATAACTTGCACAATTATAATACCATTAACATTAGTTTGGTAACACATTTTTTAATCTTACTATATGACAAAAGCAAGGATGAACGTACCCAAAGTCATGAGGGTCTTCTTCAATCTTGTACTCTTGAATCTTTGATTGAAATTACTGGCAATGTGACGAAGGCAAAAAACGTGATGCGCAAAAGGTGGTTGCCAACCGACATGATTCTGCACTGTAGATATAATGCTCCGGTGCCGATCCGAAATGAGGCATATATTTTGCATTTGAGTTACGTGGAAGCGAATGTTAGTAAGGAAATATTCCCAAGCTTCCAACGTCTCCCCCTCAACAATGGCAAATGCCAGTGGCGGGCATTCATTATTCTCATCCTGAGTCGTGGCAATCAGCAATTTTCCTTTATACTTGCCATATAGGTGAGTCCCATCAATTTGAATGATGAGTTTGCAAAATTTAAAAGCCTCGCAACACTGTCTAAAAGTCCAAAACATTCGCTGAAACACACGCTTACCTCGGACCAATCGATGTGCCACATAATAATCATTGGTTTGAATATCAAAAAAAGAACCTAGTGAAAAACGAAGCATGTAGTTGCACCACCTAGGCAAAAAGGCATAAGATTCTTCCCAATCTCCATAAATCATTGTCATTGCTTTCTGCTTCACATACCATGCCTTATAATATGAAACTTTAAAACCATAGCTATTGGTGATCCTCTCCTTAACCAATGCAATTGACACGCACGGTTCCTCCTTAACCATTCCTGAAAATGAAATTGTCACATTAACATTAACAACAAACATGAACACAAATTCATATTTCTCATATAAAGCAAAAATTTTGAGTTCATACCTACTACAAGTGAAGCAATAATATCAACATCAAGTTGTCTGTGACCCTGTGTTATATGGTCATTCAAGCAACTGTGTTTCCCACCCCATCTTGAAACCACCCATTTCTCACCGTACATTGGTTTATACACCCTAACCCTCCAACGGCAACCATTGTTGTGAGCAACACACTTCATGGCAAACCTATCAGGCTTGCTCTCAACCACAAAGGCTTCTTGATGCTCCCTCATCAGGTTCCGCTTAATGGCAATTTGTGCCTCCTTTTTGGTTGGAAATTCCTGTTGAACAAACAAATCGTCCCCTATTTGCCAGGGACCTTGCACTGAACCCGAACCTGAAGCTGAACCGGTAAAAGATTCTTCTTCGCTTGAGGGATTCCAATCAATATATGTGTAATGTGGAATTCCGTTCCAAAAAGTAATAACTGCACCGCCTTTAAATACAAAACAGTTTATTAAACATGGGTTTGCAAACTAAAATACTATAATACACAGATGAACAACTATTATACGACTTCATCATTCATTTAAGTCATCTAACATACCTTCAATAGGTTGTTCTGCTTGTGTCGGTCTAACATCCGGATGGTACCGCATTTCAGACGACCCCATGTCAGTGTTTTGTTGGAATGCAGTCGCATGCACATCATAATCTTCATCATTATCGGACGCATTGGCATTCTCCTGAAGAAGACGATCTTCCATGGCGATATTTTCATCATCTTCATCGTCATCCATAACCCAAGTTGGGTCATGTGAATTTTCCTGAGACATGTTTGCACCTACAGCATCATATGATGATGCAATATATCCAGAATTACAAGCGACTGACCTCCTGGGTAAAACAACATCCTCTGCTGCGGTATAATCCACATACAACTCTAAAAAATTCTTCCTTGCCTGATTAAAAAATTCTTCAATCACCATTTCCAATTCTTCATCATCCTGTATTGGAAACCCCATGTATTGTTCATGCTGCCATATTCTTGTCGTTAGCAAAGTGATACAAGTGTTGTCATCTAGACCTAATTTTGGACGTATCTTCTCGTGCAAATGACCCAATGTTGCTTTTCAGTTGATTCTGGTCATCCTTTTCTCCCCTTCAAAGACAACTCCTCTTCGCCCTTCAATTTTCCTTCCATTGAAAAATAACACAAGACGAACACACTCCGCATCACTTGAACTCATTTCCTGCCCTCAACAAAAACACTAACTTCAAATTTTAAGAAACAATCAAATAAGTTAAAGAACCTAAACCCTAACAGACACGCTTGAAGCACACAAACACCCATAATCCTAAATTATGAAACAGAAACACTAAACACTTGCCCCTATACCAAAACCCATAACACAAGCACCATAAATCGTACCACTTAAACCCTAAACAAAACAACCTAACCATTATTCCAAACCCACTAAACCCTAAGCCATATATCCACACCCCCTAAACCCTAAACCATGTGTCCCACACCTTAAACCCTAGGCCATATATCCACACCCCCTAAACCCTAACCCTTATGTCCCACGCCTTAAACCCTAGCCCACATATCCACAGACCCTAAACATTAACCCATATGTCCCAAACCTTAAACCCTAGCCCACATATCCACAGACCATAAACCCTAACCCCTATGTCCCACACCTTAAACCCTAACCCGCATATCCGTAGACCCTAAACCCTAACCCCTGTGTCCCACACCATAAACCCTAACCTATATACACACCTCCCCTAAACCCTACCCCATGTGTCCCATACCTTAAACCCTAACCCACATATCCACTGACCATAAACCCTAACCCCTGTGTCCAACACCTTAAACCTTAACCCACATATCCACACCCCCTAAACCCTAACCCATGTGTCCCACACCTTAAACCCTAACCCACATATCCACTGACCCTAAACCCTAACCACTGTGTCCTACACCTGACACCATAACCCACATATCAACACCCCCTAAACTCTAACCGACATATCCACATGCCCTAAACCCTAACCATCGTATCCAAACACCCTAAACCTTGAACACAAACACGCTACATCCTAAAACTAACCCGAAATCCCTATATCTTTAACCTAAACCCTAAACCGTAAACACTACATATTAAACCAACATACACATTAGCAATTTACTATGAAACCTAACAACTATGTCGCTAACAACTTTATATGGCCCTAACATTTTTCTAAGTAAAAAATATAACAAGTTTAAATAATATGCAACATTGTTTAATCAAAAACTTACTTGTTTGCAGCGTTTTACTTCACAAAATATCCAATCCCAAGCTCTAGATCCTGAAGCGGAACCTCTTTTACACAGAACGTCAAATGGTAAGCCTATGCATTCTGTGAAATTTTGGGGCTATATATAGGCAAAATGGGACCTTAACACGCCTGGCTTGGGCGTGTTTAAACACGCCTGGCTTGGGCGTGTTAGGGTGCACCATTTTGCCAAATTGTTTCCTGGTTGCACCATTTTGCTAATTTTTTATATAATTTGTATTAAATTTAATTTTTTGCCCCCTGACATGCATTCTAAATGTAGTTGTAGTGATACTAGGGTGTTCCTCGGGAAGTTATGTGCTACGGTGAAAGTTTTATTGAATTGCAGCTAGACTTGCAATGATGAGTGGACTGAAATCTTGGTATTGAGCTGCAATCAAAATGGCACAAAAATCAGGAATGTTGTGATTTAGGGATGGACATAGATTGGATTTTTAAGAATCCATTTCATATCTATTTAAATGGATTAGATTTTAAATTTATATTCATATTTTTTTAAAACAATTTAGATTCAAGATCCAATCCATTTAAATGGATATGAATTTGGTCATATCCAATTTATATTCACTTAAATGTTATAAGAATTTTCTTTTTACAAATTTTAGTTATTAAATGCTAAAAAGTGAAAACTTAGTACCTGTCTATTTAAGAGCTATTTTCAACCAACCTTGGTCAAGACTATTTTCGATCGATCTTGGTTAGTGTATTTTTGGTCTACCTCAACCAGGACAATTTCGACAGATATCGATCCAGACATTTTTAGATCGACATCAATCAATACTATTTTTTGGCCGACATCAGTCAGTCCATTTTCAATCGACATTGGCCAAGGATGTTTTTGGTCGATCTTAGGTAGGGTTACTTTTTGGTTGAAGTCGGCTAGGGTTTTTAGTCAATGTTGGTCGGTGATATTTTTTGGCCGACATTGACTAGAGGTTTTTCGATCAACATCGATCATGACTAGTTTTTGGCCATGTTGGTTAGGGTTTTTGTGGCTAACATCGATAAGGTTTTTTTTGCTGATGTTGATCATTGATATTTTTTTGCCAACATTCATCATGACTTTTTTTTGGTTAACGTTAGCTAGGTTTTTTTTGTTGACGCTGGTTGAAACTATATTTCTGTCAGCAACAGCTAGGATTTGTTGGTCAACATTAGCCATGACTATTTCTTTTGGCTGGTGTTAACTAGGGATATTTTTTGTTGAAATCAACTAGGGTTTTTTTGATCGGCATCAATTGGGGGAATAATTTGGGCGACACCAATTAGTTTTTTTTGGCCAATGTCAGTCGATAATGTTTTTCAGCCGATGTTGGTCAGTTATGTTTTTCAGTCGATATCGACCAAAAAATAGTCCTGTCTGACGCTGGCCAAAAAAAACCCTAGTTGGCATCGAGCAAAAAACCTACCTGACGTCGATTAAAAAATAAACTCGACAAACAACGACTAAAAAACCTAGCTGACGTCGACCAAAAAATAGTCTCGACTGATGTCAGCCAAAAAGACTTTGGATGTCATCGGCCAAAAAATAGTACCAATCAATGTTGGCTAAAAACCTTACCAACATTAATCGTAAAATAGGTTCAACCGATGACGGCTGAAAATCATCATTAATTGACGTCAATCAAAATAACTCTAGACGACAAAAAAGGATCCTAACAAAGTTGGCCAAAAAAAACCTAGTCGTCATTGTCCAAAAAATTATATTGGATTTAAAAATCCAAACAAATATCCAATTTATATCCAATTAATTGGATTAGATTTAAAATCCAAAAAACTGAATTTTGATATGAAACTAATCCATTTAAATAAATTTAAAGTGGATTAGATTGAATTGTATATGGATTATTTTATGCATATGGATTTTTTTTGCCCAACCTTATTGTGATTGATGAGTGGGCAAAGTTGAGATGAAAAACCATTCAAGATGGCTTGGGAATGTAAGACGAATGGATGATGACCTACATAGGTCTTGGTAAATGTGGAATTGCTGAATATGCCCTTTAACTAAGTAAAACCTAAGAATACCTTTTTTTTGTGGTTTATGAGAAAAATTAATTACACTATCTCTAATTTTTAATATTAAGCAAATTGCATATTCAGTTTTTATCAGCTACTATTTTTACTTATGGTGTACAATTCTTACTGGCTTACTTCCTGAGATTCCTTATGAAATAAAACTTGTGCTGAAAAGTGGTATATGTTCTCAATTTTACAGCCTGTCTATTTCTTGTTGTGCAATTTATTATTAATTAAATTCTGTTTATTTTCTCTCCTTTTTCTACTCTTATTATTATTTAGATATCTCTATTTGTTTATTGCTTTATTGAATAGCCGTCCTTTAGTTATTTTAAAAGACCAAAGATTAAAGGAATTTGAAACAACGCACACTTCTGTTATGTACTCTGTAGCAGCGTAAGTTATCTTTTAACCAGAGTAGTGTGCATTAATAATAAATCTTCAACATCCTAAACAAACCACTAACTCATACATTCTCCCCCAATAAAGCCTCACTTCATGTCCAAAGAAAATAAAAATAAATAAATTACAAAAATAAATTATAAAAGCTCACTTTATTTAACAGGCATAAAAGTTCCATTCAAAGAATATCCCTTATTTCTCTTCGTTTCTTTCTCCATGTTGTTGGTGAACCGGTATAGTGTTAAATGTTATCAGTGAATAATTTTTAATATTTTTTATTAAAAATAAATTGAAAACTATGAGTGCATAATATCCCCTTGTCCACATTTTTTATCATCACTCTATTTTCTTCATATTGCTTAAGATTACTCTATGCTGCTAATCTCTTTTTCTCTCTAGTAATGCGCAGTTTTAAGGAGAATTTTGACTAGGCTCTACAGAGAGACGATGTCAAGGCAATATATTTTTGGGGGATGTCAAGGAAAATTTAAACGTGAGCATTGAAGTATCACTAAAAAGAAATGCATTAAATAATAACCTTGTAAAGGGAAATATCCTGTATTTGGTCTTAGATGTGTATTTCTATTTTTGGTTTCATTCTTAAATTTATTTGTTACTTAATGATTATGGATGCAAGTGATGTGAATCTTCTGTTATCTACCACATATCTGGAATAGTAATGACTCATGAGTTGGATGCACTCATTTTACCACTTTGGTGTTGTTTACTATTTAACATGTATCTAGAAAACATTTTTCATAATAATTGATGACTACATGAATTGTCAAAAACATCATTCTTGCATAAGTGTTTGTCAATGTGTTTTCTAGCTTATTTTAGTCTGCAATTCGAAGGTAGGACTTAAAAATGCTTTACTTGAATTAGAATTTATTCAAACATGGATACAATCAGTCTATTTTTCATCCAAAAACAATTTTCTTATTTGAGTCTATATTAACCGTGTCACATTTCTTAACTGTTTTCGGAAAGTATATAATTTTATGTTCCTCACAAGTGCTACTCTAACTTTCTTCCAGATATTTTTTCTTATAATACTGCCGCCACCGTTCTGTCAAATGGGCTCAGACATCTGATGTACTCTACTTAACAGTTGAGCTGCCTGATGCGCAGTTTTATAATAGCAGAAAGGTCTGCCCTTGCCCTTACAAGGATCAAATAAAGCACTTTGTACTGGAGCTAAGAGTGAACAACAGTCTAAATTGGCAGCAAGGAAGGTATGATATTGTTCTTTGTTTTTGTCTTTTATTTCTCCATCATCCTGTTCATATTAATGTTTTTTTCTCAAATGGAGGCTTTGGTGAACCAAACCATTTGTGGTAGCTTGGTTTTGAAACTATTATTCATGTTTTTAAAGTAGATCTTAAATTATTTGGCTGGATGGTTTTAACTCTTTACATGTGTTTAATATCCATTCTCAAATTATTTTCTTCAGTTAGTGTTGTGTAGCTTATTCTGAAAAATTTACATTATTTTTAAAATTTTCTATTTTTCCCTTTCAGTATGCTCGGATTATCCAAAAGCTTGGCTTCCCAGCCAAATTTAAGGTACTACATTCTGCTCTTTCTCAATCTTTGTCGGAATTGTTTAATCCATGTTTGCTATTATTTTCTCACTGTAACTATGTAGTGTTTGATTACTAATTGGTTCCTTGGGTATTATGCTTTAGGATTTCAAAATTCAGAACATTGTCGACTCTTGTGATGTCAAGTTCCACATACGGCTGGAGGGTCTTGCATATTCCCATGGTGCTTTCTCAAGTGTAAGTTTCTTTTTTTTGTTTTTTGGGAAAAATAATTCATAGGGTTGGATTAGTCCCTGATGAATTTTATATCAAAATATTTTAGGTGAATTTTAGGTGAGATGTAATTTCAACGATTTTGTATAGCCATCATAATTATAAAAGCATTACATTTAGATCCTGGATGTTCACAATGCAGATGGATATTTTCCTCTGTTGTATTTTTTGTACAAGTGTTGATGTTACACATATTTAACTTAACATAATGTCTTATATTTTCCTTTCATATTAATGACTTAATTATTGGAGTATCCATGTACAACGTATTTAGAAAACCGTGTGTTTGGTTATTAAGTTCGTCTGGTAATGATACTGCGGTTATTGAAGCTGTCTTGTTACTTGGGATAGATTCCTTCAAAACATTATCTTCCGGTGCCTAGACCAGATCCTGAAATTGTTGCCATGCTTACATCGGGATTAACAGCCTCAATTGCTCTAGAAAAGGTTGACTAATATAATATTGTCTCCTTGCTTCAGATGTATCCTTATTTCTTAGTATTTGAAATTATACTCATCTTTGATATCAATGTAAATCAAGCCTTTTTTATTTATTATCTTTTGTGAATCTTCCACTGGCTTGTCTTGATCAGAGTTTCCTTTTTTGTACGCTGAAAAGGTAAGACAGATGGAATCTGGAAAAGTGGTCCCTGTTATTGCTTCAGCGGGAGGAACTGGGCAATTTGCTGTTCAAGTACTTCATAAATCCCTTGCCACTTTTCTCAACGGTATGTGCTTGTGTATATGTTTCCAGGAGCTATTTGTTGTAACAAATTGATTGTTTCTTGATGTTCTGTAGTTATAGGCTGACCTGAGAAAACTAACCAATATTTTACAAAAAAAAAAAAAACAGTAGAATTTGTATCTTTTACTCTATTTTTTCACACTTTCTATATTGATAGACATTTATCATCATACTATTTTATTGTCTCTTTTTTTCACAACTTAAATCTTTAATGAATATCAAATGTTCAAATCATGGCTCCAATTTTAGTGCAAATTGGCATCTTACTTTGTTGATTCTGTTTTAGTTCTTGTCTTTATTGGAACAAATTATGTAAATTGATTTGTACCAACATGATAATGTTTTTACTTAATTCTCATTTCGTCGCATATCAGCATGAGACTCTCATTTTTTTTAAAAGAAACTTTATACTTTATCTATTTGATACCAACCGATGGAAGTCTACACAGTTACTCATTCTTTCTCTTATTCAAATTTATTTCCTATTTGAACGTTACTAAATACAGCATTAAAGTAATTTAACATGACCCAAACTCATTAGATGATATGGCAAAATCTGATTGGCAAGACAAGAATGAGATATTGCCTTAGTTCTCTTTTAGTGAGTTATTTAAGCAACTGTTAATAGACTTATTTGAATTAAGGATAAAGTTTAATTTATTTAAGAGAGAGAAAAAATATGCATTAACAATTCAAAATAACTTTAATTTATTTAAGAGAGAGGAAAAATATGTATTAACAATTCAAAATAACTTTAATTACATATTATTATATAAGATAAATTTATTAACTTTTATTATAATTATATTAAAAATCATGTAACATGAAATTATAATTGAATGATAGTATAAAATTAATTTACATTATCATTAATGCCTAATCATTAAAACCTTTCTTTAATAATTGCTTTCTAATTATTTTCCTTAACTTTTCATCTAACAAAATACCTATTGGAGTCGGCCTATTGGTAGACATTAAATGATTTAAAAAAAGTTAAACTTAAACAATACTTTGCCCATTATGAAAAACATTGGCCACTTCACCTCTTCATCTCTTAACTTCCTCAACTCATACCACAACAACCCACCTTTTTTCTTTTCTTTCACAACTAGCTTCTCTTCATTTCACTCCCAATTTCACCATATTAATCTTACTATATTTAATATTTCTCTCTTTTTCTTAAATTTGAGATTTTGTTCTAGCAACTGAGTCGTTAGAAGTTGGAGTTGGAAGTTTGCTCGCGATCATGCAAAACCATAGTTATCAATCCCGGATAGCAGAGCGGAGCGGCCACCCTCAAAAACTGGGATAGCGGGATAGCGGTAGCGGGATGACCGCTATTCTAATGTTTATATATATATATTAAAAAATTTATAATATAATTATATAAGATGAAAAATATATATATATAACTAAAAATTCATGCACTCATTATTTCTTTTACCCTCCTAGAAGTAGATGTTACAGCAACTGCCCTCTTCTTTGTTGTTTCATAAATAATTAGATATTTTTTTTAATAAAAAAAGAGGCAATCTTAGCATCAAATGCCGTAGGTTAATTATAAAAGAAAAAATGAGATAGAGCTAGATAGTGAGGAAAGGACACGTAAGAAAATGGAGCCCACAAACCTAGAAAGATCGAATCCACATGGAAACGAAAGAGAAAGAATTGCTAAAAAAAAAATGGTGGCTCTCTTGAGAGTTAAAAGAAACAAACAGAAAATGAAAAAAGAAAAAGAGGAACGAAAATAGAAAAAGAAGAAATCAAGAAACAAAATTAAAGAAAATGCTGAGAAAAAGAAGAGAGAGAGAAAGAAAGAAAGAAACCAGACACGCACAGAGAGAGAGAGACGATCGTCGACGGAGAAGAAGAGCCACCAGACGTCACCGGAGGTCGTGCCGGAGGTCGCACGGAGAAGGGACCCAGTGCTGCGCCGGAGGGAGAAGGTTCAAGGAGGTCACAATCGCACGCGGGAGGGAGAGGGAACGCGCACGGGAGTTGAAATGTCAGCATAAAAGGTGAGATGCGTGGCATTTTAAGCATTTCAAGGCCCATAGCCCAAATCGCGGTCGCGTCTCTGCAATCGCGGACGCGACGCCGCTTCCCCTATCGCGGCTGCAATCGCCGCTATCCCAAAATGCTCCGCTTTAGAGGGTGTTGTAGCGATACCCTGCCTCTCCGCCACGATAGCGGTCACTCCGGCTGCTATTGATAACATAGTGCAAAACTCTGTGCTCGATCCGCAAGAACAGAGGTATTTTCGATTTCCCCTCTAATAATTTTCTAAATTTTAGGTGTTCCTCATAAGACTCTCAACTCTAATGTTTGTGGTATCAATTTACCAAAGCTTATCATTAAGTGGTAAAGCTAGAAAGGTCTTGTGTTTAAGTAAAAAGCATCCTGCATTTTTGGTATGTCTGAATTTAATAACTAGCTGCTAATTTAGCTTTTATATCTTATGATTTAAGGGTCTTGTCATCCATCTGTGAGTGACATTATGAATATTACAGGACCAAACGACCAGAGTTCACTGCATGGTCGACAGAAGTAAAGCAGGTGATTATTTTGTTCTACTTTCTATATTATACAATCTAAACATGTATGATGTTTCTTCTTCCTTAGTGGTCATCTATCCGTTCTTGTAAAAATTAATTTTGTGGTTTCTTCACATTATCTGGGAAAATATTTTCTCTGTATTCTTCACACAAACTATTTATCTTGTTTCATCAAAAAACAAGATTTTCATAATAATTAGGTAACATTTATTTCTTGCCTGAAAGCTTGTTGGACTTAGTTTGATGATATTTTTATCTTTAAAATAAACTGCAGATAAATCTTTTTCATTCATATATTGGAGTCCTAACTTATATGATTGTCATAATTACATAAAATATATCCTATATTGTAATTGTTGTGGCATTTTAACAGGTGAATATGGAGAATATGTCCAATTATGAAGAAAAATAGGTGTTCAAAGAGTATGCACCTAAACTTGCTTCTCAGGTGGGGGGAAATGTTAAAAATAATTGAGAAAAGAAGGATGGAGGGAGGATAGTATATAAAGTTGTTGTTTGTTAACTATTAAGTTTACTTTTAATGTAGTACTATAGGTGCAAAAGATCCCAATATGTTCTTATTGATTTCTCTCACTCCCCCCTTAGTGGATTGTTGACTAACTGATTATTCTCATGTTAATAGTTACATTTAATACTTATGATTTGAATTTTTAGACCTTTGAACGATACATAAAACTATTTTTAGAATCACATTAAATTTAAGGACATTGTTTTGGTTTTGTTTATAAATTGTATCTTTCACCGTAATAAAGTTTAAATGTTGTTTGGTGCAAGCTAAGTTGGGAAAAAAAATCTAAATAGATTGCAGTAAAGTGTAGCTATAAAATTTTATTGTAATAATATAACTTTTACCTATAGTTGGAGATTGTAGGTACAAGTTATTAGTTTTTACCTACAGTTGAAAGATTGTAGGTACAAGTTATTGGTTAATGATTTTTGCCTACGGACATTTCAAATTGTAAGTATATGTTAGTGACTTTTACCTATAGTTGAAAGATTGTAGGTACAAGTTATTGGTTAATGATTTTTTGCTTTTGGATATAACATACAATATGAATTTACAAATTACTCAATACTTTCTAAGCTTTCAAAGGTCCAAGAAACAGATTTTCTAAGTGATACATTTCTTGTTTGAGATCAAAGGATTACATGCTTCATTAATGATGATGTGTTAAGATAAGATTCTTCAAAAGAACTTCAAGAGAGTTGATTTTCTGTTCATCAGCATTCATGCAACTTGGAATTGATTGGTAACATTCATTCATTCAATTCATTCATTGAGGATCACAGGTTGTATCTCTCTTGAACTTTTCTAGTAAATTGTTTTGTCTGTTTTAAGTTTGTGTAAGGCTAAGATCAAAATAGTTTGCTTTCAATCTTTCTAGAGTAGTGTTCTCTAGGGGTAAAGAAATGAGTAGAGTTCTTAGGTTCTTTGTGATTTGATTTCCAATGGGGTGTTAGAATTCTGATTCTTTATCTAGGGTGGATAAGGATAATCACTTGTAATAGCTTGTAAAAGAACATATTTGATTTAGTAGAACTCTAATCTAGTTTGATTAGAAGAACTGGATGTATCTTCTCTTGAGAAGTCAACCAGTATATGCTCTTGTGTTGATCTCTCTATTTCTTAATCTCTTCTTGTTATCTTAATCTCTTGACATCTTTGATTTCTTTCTTAATCAACAAGTGCATATTTTTGTCATTAATTCCTTGGACTGAGTGGTTTGGTTGAATTGAAGTTTCATTGATTTTAAAAAGTCATAAAGATCTTTCAACTCTGATTTTGTAGAAGTTTTAAAAGGTCAAGTTTATACCAATTCATCCCCCTCTTGTTATTGGGGTGTATTCATATTGTTTTCAATGGCTACCTGCTATTTGTGAAAATTGTGACTTTCTTGCCTTTGACTATGCAACAACACCATTGACACATGATAAAAAGAGTACAATTATATCATGTAGCCACGAGTTTCTTGAAGGTTTGAATATAACATGTTCAATGTTCAATGTAATCTATAGGCACTTTCCCTTTTCCTATTTGCATCGTCATCACAGGATTCATTGTTGGATATTATAAGTGACCATCATCACATGTACAAATGTCTTTCATACTTTTTTTAGGTTCTACATGTATACGAGTGGTTTTGTAACTTGTTTTATGTAATTAATGATTATTTCTTTATATATACAACTAATGTTCATTATGAGTGAATCTTAGTTTCCCGTTTAAGATTCAATACAATGATTTTTCCGGACAGTTTGGATTAACTGTTGTATAAATCTTGAATTGTCCATTTGGACAATTTGGGAAGTGACATTATTTTATAGTAGATTCATATGTATAGGTTAACTTTCTTTTTCTTAAATTTGATGAAATTTCGCTATAGTGCATTTCACATTGTTCTCCGGGTGCAAACTTGATTGTGGTGGAATTTGTAATGACCCTCCTCGTCGCTACTATATCGTTAACTCTTACTGCACAAGATATAACTTTTAATGAAAACGTCATTAAATTGATTATGAAAATGATGGTAAATTTTTTTTTGTGATATTACAATTACATAATTAAACACATATGTACATATATTAAATCAGTACATGTCATCCACATGTTAAAACTTCCTTTAGTTTTACATGTATATACACCTAAAATTACATATCTAAAAAAAAGTCAAAGAACTAACTAAGAAAGAGTTGATTAACAAAACACAACTCTTTCTCCAAAAGAAATCCAACGTCATCACGTTGGCTTGACGACTTGTTGCGCGACGGCACAAATACGGCAAGTGCACCGCTCGTTTCAAGTAATAATCGGGTAAGTAAGTATCGTTCTCCACAGGGATTGGTGTGAAATTTACAGTAATTATAAGTTCTAAGCGATTGGAAAAGAAAAAGAAAATGTTTGGTAAGAATTGATTGTGGAGTGGTGTAATGTTGAATTTAAAAGAAAACAGAAATTAAATTGCAATAAAATAATAAGTTGTTACCAATGGAATGAATGATTGTGGTTAAGATCAATCCCCTTTGCTCCCTACCTCTTTCACTTAACTGGTTATCAAGTTTAATTGTTTATGATTACTCAGAGAATAAATCTTTTCTAATTTAGTTAATTCCTAATCCCTTAGCGAATTAACCCTTTAACCTGAATTGAAAACCTAATCCCTTAGTGAATTCTATCAAGTTAAGCATTTAAAAGACTATATTATAGGTTCTGCAGTCACGCATCCCTATCCCTAGGCAATGAACAACTGTTACTTTACTAAGGTCAGAAATTAGAATCCCAACGTCCCCATTGCGAATCCTAACCCTCAATACCTAAACAGAATGGTCAGTTCTAGATAAGAATAAAACAATTAAGAACAGAGTAAAATAAAGTAAAACATCACAATCTCATTCAATACTAGTCAAGTTATAGAGGAGTTTACATCGGTTCTTGGCCTAGCCACAATAAAGAAATTAGCTTGCCATAGGCTTCAAGAACACAAAAGCTATTGAATAATACATGATTCTGCAATAACCTAGCTTTGATTCTTGACTTCCAAAGGTTTAGAATGATAAAATATGATGTAAAGAGCTATCCAATGGTCCCTTCTTCAGTCCCAGAGGCCTTGTATTTATAGATAGGTTTAATTATAGTAACAAAGCCTAAAACTGTGCCAAATTTCGAGCCATATCTTTTTAATTAAGGAAACAGCGCCTTCGCAGCGCGGCTCACACGAGATTTGGCGCTGATCGCGCCAGAAGTTCAAAATCTTGGCACTGATGGCGCGAGAGTAGCGCCCCAGGCGCCAGAATCCAGTGATGGTGGCACTAATGGCGCGGACCTGGCGCCCCAGGCGCTAGATTCCAGAGAGGTTGGCGCTGACAGCATGGCTCTGGCACCCCAGGCGCCAGATTCCAGTAAGTTTGGCGCTGATGGCGCGGCTCTGGCGTCCCAGGCGCTAGATTCCAGTAAGTTTGGCGCTGATGGCGTGGCGCGGATCGCGCGGTACTCCCAGCTTGGAATCTTCTTTCTTTTGCCTGATTCTCCTCTTTTTGGCCCTGAAACATGATTTTGGTAATGAAATGAGATTAAATTGAATGTAAATAACAAACTAACTTATTCTAACTTATATTCCTAATTATTCAATTGAAAAATAACCTAAAACTAGCCTAAAACTAAGATGTGTTTGCAACACATCACGGCTCCATCCAAAAAGAAGATCTCCCTCCAAGGTCACCTACTGTTGCTCATCTGCTCACATGAACGAAAGTTCGCAATCATCACAGGTACTAACTACACGGTACAACAAATGCAAGGGTGAGTTCATTATATAAAATCAACATGCATCAGGTTACAACAATTGGAAGGGAAACAACATTACCCACCACAATCACTAACAAAAATCCATGATTCCAATACACACTCAACAAACCAATCATCCAATACATTTCACAACTCAAACAATCATGCATAGAATGATGCATGCACCTGATTCATCTATCAACATGCAATGTGGTACCATCCTCATGAAAATAGCCTCTCTCAGGAAAATGTTGCAGTAGCTTGTCGAGGTCATCCTATCGTGCACAGGCCGCTCCCCCCATGGTGATCAGCCCTAAGTCACAAGGGAGTTCCAAACAGAGTGATGCCCCCATAGTACCCTCGTACCTATTGCCATTATCCTATTTCCATCAATGCAAATGAAGTATGAAACATGGGCATCATCAATGTATGACCTGACTAGGAACACATCCTTCCTCGCAAGGGTAACCCGTCATACACCCCCATGTACATACATAACACCCCAATATGGGCTCACCCATGCACTAGGAACACATCCTTCCTCTCAAGGGTAACTAACCGGTCACTGCATCCTACATGTACATACACAACATACAACCATGGGCACCATCAATGTATGACCTGGTTAGGAACACATCCTTCCTCGCAAGGGTAACCAATCATACACCCCTATGGGTATCCACGTATATCCACATCACAAAATGACAACCATGGCCACCATCAATGCATAACCCGGCTAGGAACACATCCTTCCTCGCAAGGGTAACCATGCACCCCCATGGGTGTCAATATATATCCATATCACATAAGGACATTATTAGCATCAACATAATCTCTTATCAATGTCATTATCAATATCCACATCACATCATCAAATTTTATCATCATACATATCAAAGTCATCTCATTTCAACATCATCAACTACATCAACTACATTAACATTATTTCATGTGTACATCATCAAACACATCATCATTATCTCATTCAATCATCACCAACACATCAATAACATCTCATTTCAACATTATCAATGACATCATTATCACCTCATTCATCCACAATCCATATTACCATCAGACTGGTATTTTTGGAAAATTCTAAATTGAAGAGGAGGACTACAATATAGAAAACACACTCTTATGCCCATTTAAAAATTTGATAAAGAATTAATTAGGAAAACATATTATAAATTTTTGGGCAGAGTCTCCTCTGTAATTAAGACTTCCCAAAAATCCAATATCCATCAACATGCCAATCATCGCATCCCATTAGTTAAAAACGTAGTTTTTCTTGAAAACCAGCACACAGCAGGGACAGACAATTATCTTCATAGTCGGACAACCTGACCCCCAACTATGGTATCTAAACTATCAACAAAATAATAAACTCCCCTTACCTATCTATATCTCTCTGTTAGCTCCTTAAAGCGTTGTTTTGATATCTCTCAAGTTCACGTGCTTTGGCCCAGACACAGAGCTCTATATACCAAATTGAAGATAATTTAGTATAGATTTCGAAAACAAGGCTAACGTTAGCATTCGAGGTCAGATACCCATTCAAATTTAAAAAGGGTTAAACGGTGTTATGGGAATTCATTCACCTCAAAAGACATCATTTTGAAATTTCTATCACACCAATGTGACCAGGGTTCAACAAGGATCATGGAAATGACATCAATTTCATAAAAAGGATATTTTTACAACATCTTATTTTCAAAGGATTTTTCAAAGGAAGTGCAAAACTCCCAACAATGGTACCCAAAACACAAAAGACACTAAGAGAAACATAAACTAGCTAGGAGAAGACAAAGGAAACCATGATTACCTCAAGGAAACCAAGAAATGAGGATTGGAGGCTCTTTTCTCTCCGAATACTTGGGTTAAGTTTAGAAGATTCCACTCCAATTAAAGTGTTCCTCTCCGTGCGGTGGTCCAACGACAAGCGATGGTACCTCGTGGTAGTCTTCGGTGGTTGTGGGTAGTGGAAGAGGATGGTGGGGGAGCCTGGGAGTTGGTTTTGGGGGAGAGGAAGTCATTTTCATAATTTTGGATGCTACTGCACTATTTATCACCGTCTTGACTCGCGCAGGCGAGCAAAAGTGCCTGCAAAATTCGCCTGGGTGAGCTGACCAAATTTTAAAATTTATGCTTCTATGAAAACACTAATTTCTCACACTCCAGATATTATTTTGACAATCCCAACGGTCAAACGTTACAAATGTGGGTTAGGAGCCCATATTTAAAATTTGAAAGAGATCCAACGGTTAACCAATCCATAATAATGACTTTACTAAAGCTGGTTTTGGGTCAAACTCGAAATTACTCAAATACAACGCATCTCAACCAAACTCCACATAATTTGACATCTACACCAAGCAATTGCACATGGATATTTCACATAACATTTCAAATAATCTAAAATAATCAAATAATCAAATAACACAAGAAATACATCAAACATCTATTTTCAATTGACGAAATTTCAGGGTGTTACGACTCTCCCACCCTTTTAGAAATTTCGTCCCTAAAATTTACCTGATTCAAACCATGTTGGACAGGCTTCTCGCATCTGACTCTCCAGTTCCCAAGTTGCATCCTCTCCTGATGTACCTCCCCAGATCATCTTGACCAAAGGAATTTCTATAATGACTCTCATGCATGGCGCTGTTGGCGCCAGATTCCGCGCGGATAACGCCAGGATTCTCAGCAGAAAACCCTGACTGAGGTGTGCCGCGGGTAGCGCCAAACCCACTGGAAGTTGACGCCTAGGGCGCCATGGCCACACGAGCAGCGCCATGGGTTCTGGAATATGGCGCCAAGGGAGCCAGGTTGGCGCTAGAGGCGCCAAATGTTCTAGAGGTTGACGCTTGAGGCGTCAATGTGGCGCGAGGGGTGCCATTAGTTACAACCAGCGCGGATAGTGCCACCATTGGCGCGGGTGGCGCGGGAAGTGGCCTGGAAAATCCATTTTCTATGGTTTTTCACGCGATCAGCGCCAGGTGTGGCGCCATAAGGTCAGGGGAGGATGGCGCTGATGGAGCCAGTGTGGCGCGGGTGGCGCCACCACATACTCTGGAAGTTGGCGCTGGGGGGCGTGGGAGTGGCACTGTTGGCACCACAGGCACCGTCAATGTGGCGCGGTTAGCGCCAAAGGTGGCACGATCAGCGCCAAACCTCTGGCAGGCCCAGTATAAAAGGCCAAAAACGCGATTTCTGAAGGGGAAAAACAGTTTTCTTCTTCCTCCTTCGCCCAAACCTCCATTGGAGACTTGCCCAAGCTTCCTAGGACCTTATTTCTTGACCCAAACACCTCCCAATGATCATTAAACTTGTGAGAAACACCTTGAGAGCTTTAATCCTTCATCCTTTCTCTTGAAAAACCCCTTTAAGTGAGAACTCCTTTCCAAGGGAATTTCTAAGAACTTGAGTTAAGCGAGGAATAGCGGCATTTTACGGACACCTAGGCTAGGGGGCTAGGTCCAGAGGCATTCCTCATCATTTTTGAGGTAAGAAACTCGAGTTTCTTCGATTGATTTGTGAATTGGGGTTTTTCATGAATAGTGACCCATTTGAGCCGGGGCTAGAATTAGCCCAAGGTCCTGCAGAGAAACTTGTTTAGAACGGTTTAGTGATGAAGGATTAGCTTTCAAATTTTGATTTGGTGAACTTTGAATTTAGGCTCTGTATTATGCATGTGTGGCTTGTGGGATGAGTCACTTGTTGGTAATGGGACATGCAAGAGACTTGATTATGATTGTATTGAGCCTGAGAGGCTAGAGGAACGGTGCCTTGAGTGAGGCATAGACCGTTCAAGCTATTTTGATTGTGGGCTGATGAGAGCTTTGAGCTCATTGTAAGTGATTTGTCTTGAGTCTGGGGTGACTCAAATGCTTTGAATTTAGCCCTGAAGGACCTAGAAAGGTTTGCGAGAAGCCTAGTGTGTGCTGGGCCATGATGAACCCTAAGCTAGAGGATTTCTGATTATGCTATGTTGCGGAATTGCTTGAATTGGTTTTGATATGAGAATATATGTTGTGATTTGGGCTTGACACCGAGGGTGTCAGTGGTGGGTGCCACAGAACAGGGAAAGAACTGTAGAGCTCGGCTTTGCCAGGTAAGTTCTTGGTCCCTGGGGATGATTTCTCGCTTGTTTGTGCCACACCACACTCCGGGTGGAGTGATGGTCATATTCATGATGCATGCATTTGGTTGTTACATCCTCATAATGATATGTGTCTGCATCTATGCTTGAGAAATATATTATGCATGTGATTAGATCTTCTGGCCAGTAAGATAGATATGGACCTCCCTAGGAGATGGTTTCCTCCTAGTTTGGTTTGCTCATGGGTGATGATGATCCCCTAAGACCAAGAGATAGGTGTGTCCCATCGCGGTTGATTGCCTATTCTCGGAGGTACCATATACGTGCGTCCATGTGTAAGGGGTAGCTCCCGATGGGATGGCACGGGTGTGAGTTCCGGTCTCACACTGAGGTTAGGCGTTGATGATGATACGCTGTACATAGAGCAAGATGACTTGCTCATATTGTTATGAGGGCCAGGAGGCCTGGCCGGGTGGCCAATTGTTGTGATTGCCTGATGTTTGTATCATGGAGAGTGGGCCAGGGTGAAGGAGATCCCTCCATGGACCCTGAGCTTACTGAGATATGTATCTTATCCCGTGTGGGGTTTATATGTTTACAGGTGACTCTTCTTGTAATATCACTAAATTTAATTAAGGTAATTTGGGTGATACTTACGTAATTAAACGGAGTTACGAAAGGGCAGTTTGGTCTTTGGCGGAGGTACGGGTGTAGTTAGTAATTGCTGGACGCACCCCTGTTTCTTGTTAAAAAGGGACAGAACATGTTTTGTGCCTATTTCTCCTTCTCTTTGCTTCTCCTCTGATTTTCTCTCCACTCCCAAGCTCTCTTCTTGCCATTTTCACGTGATTAGTGGTTGAAATCACAAAACAAGCAAGAAAGAAAGCCCTCTTCTTTGTTCTTTGTTGTTTTTGAGCCTTGGGTGTTGGTGATTTAAAGAAAAGAGTGGGTTTTGAATCTGCCCATTGTCGTTCGGCGCTGCGGAACCGTGATTGGAAGCCGTAGAGTGCTGGTCTACCCTCCATTATGGTGTATTGAACTCTAAGGTTTGAAATCTCCTCTTATTTCTCCTTGATTCTTGAGATTAGGGTTAGGGTTTGGAGTGAGATTGATGTATGTTGAGTTTTAGAGGGTGAGGCAGTTTTGAAGTATGATTTGGAGTGGGTAGAAGTTGATTTTAAGCTGATATGGTGTTCTATGCATAAATCATGCATGCTTGTTCATTACAGCCAAGAACACCTATTTGCGCAGTTCTGGTTTTTTGTCCATAGCAGGAGCTATCGGTGTCCAAATGGTATGAATTCAGTGCCATTTGAAAGCTAAGAGAGTTAGGTTTGCTCTGGAATTTTCGTGCTATTTTTGGAGACTCATAGAAATTGTGGTGCAGAGTTATAACAGGCTGTTATACTCTGTTTTTAGCAGATTTTTCTGCTGCAGAGGGCCATTTTGAAGAAATCATAACTCTGTCTAGGATGATCCAAATCAAGCGTTTTCAGTGGCTATAGAAATATGGTATGTGAAATTCATGTCTGTAAAATATCAGCTCATTTGGACGAGTGACCTGGTGTGGGTTGTCCTCGAAAGATGGCTGGTTGAGTGGTCTGCTGCTGTCAGCACTATTTTTTTGTGTGTGACAGTTCTGATTTTTGGCTTGCTGCAGAGGCTGTGGTTCATTGTTTTTGGTGAAACCAGTTTTTTTTAAAAGATAAGAGATATATCTTGATGCCTCGAAATTTTCGTGATTTTAGGAGCTTTCCACAAGGATTTGTGATTTTTCAAAGTGGGTGTAAAATTTGCAGAATTTTATGCAGCAAATTATGTTTTTCCGTATGTTTTGCTAGAGATATATGCTTTGTACGGTTAGAATGGTTCGTGATATGTGATTGTATGCCTTGTTAGGGCGTGACACCGAGGGTGTCGGTGGCGGGTGCCACAGAGCAGGGAGAGAACCGCAGAGCTCGGCTTTGCCAGGTAAGTTCTTGGTCCCTTGGGGATGTTTCCCACTTGTTGTGTTCCACCACACTCCGAGGGAGTGATGGTTGCATTCATGATGCATTCAGTGATGGTTGTTGCATCCTCATAATGATATGTATGCTTGCATTTATGCTTGAGAAATGTATGATACCTGTTGATAGATCTTCTGGCCAGTTAGATAGATATGGACCTCCCTAGGAGACGGCTATTCCTCCTAGTATGGTTGGCTCATTGGGTGATGATGATCCCGGGGTGATGATGATCCCCTAGACCAATGGAATAGTAGATGGCGATTCCTGCTATTCCTGGAGGTACCATATACGTGCGTCCATGCGTAAGGGGTAGCTCCCGATGGGATGGCACGGGTGTGAGTTCCGGTCACACACTGAGGTTAGGCGTTGATGATGATACGCCGTACATAGAGCAAGATGATTTGCTTGTATTGTTATGAGGGCCAGGAGGCCGGGCCGGGTGGCCAGTATGTTTGTGATGCCTTGATGACGTGTGTCATGGAGAGTGAGCCAATGTGAAAAAAAATGCCTCCAAGGACCCTGAGCTTACTGAGATGTTTATCTTACCCCGTGTGGGGCTTATGTTATTTCAGGTGACTCTTCTGGCAGAGAGGAGCAGTCTCAGGGTGGGAAGCCCCAGTGGAGACAGTGATTGCTCAGCCGTGTGGTAGCTGTGAGAGCCGGGTGGCTCAGTGTTGTTTTGTTGATTTTGTGCCCCTGCAGAGGGAAGATGTGTGTGTGTGTGCACACATGTTATGCTTGTATATGCTATGTATGCCCTCGTGTGAGGAAGGATCTTTGAGATCAAGGCGATGTATGCCTATTCTTTTGTATAGACACTGTGAGTGTCAGACGATGTATATGTACATGACCAGTTATGTTACGCAATGATGTTTTCTCCTGTTATTTCTGTTGAGGTATTGGTTTTGTTTTTCTGCCTATGGTTATGTTGATGTGATTCTGGATCAGCAGGGGCTTGTGTTGTCTTGTGATGAGATGTTTTTATGTCCCATACATAATGTAATCAAGAAATATGGTTTTCGGTTTATGCTTCCGCAAAAGTTTTTAATTAAAGTGATTAAGCGTTATTCTGATATAAATAATAATGTTAATACACCGGGTGCACACGGGGAGTTACACTTCTGGCAGAGGAGAGCGGTCTCAGGGCAGGAGGCCCTCGTAAAGACAGTATCTGCTTGGCCGGGTGGCAGCAAGGAGAGCTAGCAGGCTCTGTTTTGGTTTTGATATTGTTTTGTACCCCTGAGAAGGGAAGGTGTGTGTGTACTCACGTGATATGTATAGTTTTGTATACCCTCGTGTGAGGAAAACTATTCTTTTGTATCACCACGGTGTGGTGTTGATGTTGATGATATGATATGAGTTTTCTCCTGAGTATATTTGTGAAATGATTGGTTATCTGCCTATGTGAATGTATGATGAACTGGATCAGCAGGGGCGTGTTTTATGTTGTTGTGTGCTGTGTTTTTATATTCCATACATAATGTAATCAAAAAATACAGTTGATCGCTTCCGCATAGTTTCTAAATGAATGTTTTAAGCACTAATCTGATATTATTAATGTTAATACACCGGAGGCCTACGGGGTGTTACAATTTCTTCCCTCTTAGGTGTTTCGTTCGCCTATCTTCGATCCTCAAAGGCAAAGCTTCATATGTTAAATTTTCCTTTACTTGCACGTCATCTAACTCGACCACATGAGAAGGATCATGTTACGAAGTTGGGACACACGGATGACATTATGAAGATTAGAAAGGGATGGGGGAAATGCAATTTGAAATGCTACAGGGCCGACTCTTTTAAGAATTTGGAAGTGACCAATAAAACGAGGTGTGAGTTTTCAGAATTTCCTGGCTCGACCAACCCCAATCCATAGACTAACTCTCAAGAATACATGATCACCAACCTCAAATTCTAGGACTTTCCTCCTCTTGTCCTGGTAATTCTTTTGTCTACTCTGAGTAGTTCTCATTCTCTCTTGGATCAACTTGACCTTCCAGTGGTTTGTTGTACCACTTCAGGTCCAACAGTGAGGTTCTCTCTAGGTTCTAACCAACACAAAGGTGTCCTACACCTCCTACAGAGCCTCGTAGGGAGCCATGCCAATGGTAGAATGAAAACTATTGTTATAGGTAAACTCTATCAATGGCAGAAAAACTCTCCTAACTACCCTTTTGTTCTAAAACACACGCCCTCAAAAGGTCCTATAAATACTGAATGGTTCATTCAGTCTGACCATCAGTTTGAGGGTGATAGGCTGAACTTAGCCTAAGCTTTGTTCCCAATGCTTTGTTCAGACTCTCCAAAAATCTAGAGGTGAATCTAGGATCTCAGTTAGATACTATGTTAGACGGCACAACATGTAATCTGACAATCTCACTAATATACAGGGAGGTCAACTTTTCTAAGGAAAACCTGATATTGAGGGGATAAAGAGATCATATTTGGTTAATTTGTCAACAATAACCCAAATAGAATTTAAACCTCTCGGGGTTCTAGGTAGTCCTACAACAAAATCCATGAAGATACTGTCCCACTTCCACTGGGGTATCTCTAAGGGTTGCAACTTCCCTAAGGGTCTTTGATGTTCTATCTTAGCCTTCTGACAAAATAAACATGCATACACAAACTCACTAACTTTTCTCTTCATGTTTGGCCACCTAAACATTGTTTTGAGATCCTGATACATCTTGGTGGCACTAGGGTGGATGCTTAAACTACTCTTATGTCCTTCCTCTAAGATCATCTTCCTAAGTTCAGGTACAATGGAGACACAAATTCAATCTTGGAGTCTCAGAACTCCATCTAATCCCACATTGAAACTACTATCTTTCCCTAACGTTATGGCTTCTAACTGAGTCCTCAGAAAAGGATCAGACTTTTGGCCCTCTCTGATCTCTCCTAGCAAACCGCTAGTAATTCTCAAAGCTCTTAATCTCACACTGTTAGGGGTAACTTTACACGCAAGGCTAAGGTCTCTAAACTATTCTAAGAGATCCAATTTGTAACACCCCGTAGGCCTCCGACGTGTTATCATTAATAATATCAGATTAGCGCATAAAACACAGTTTATAAAACTTAGCGGAAGCACAGAATCACTTTTCTTGATTCATTATGTATGGAATCACAAATATAAAGCATCTCACACACAAACATACACCTATCACGCCCCTGCTGATCTAGTTTCTTATATCAAACATCATAAAGACAGATAATTTAAGCATACAAACAGATAATCAAGTGTACACATTTGTACTCAAGGAAAAGTCACATCTCATATCATATCGTAGTTCTGTACATATATACATCAGAGTCCACACCACACATCCCGTGGTGATACAAAAGAATATCAACCCTCCTCGAGGGTATACAGAACTATACATCAAAATAGAGTCAAAATAGAGCCTTCAAGCTCTCCATGCCTCTTCTCTGTCAAGCAACCTAGTCTCTGCTGGGCCTCTTGCCCTGAGACTGGTCTTCTCTTCTAGTAAGGTCACCTGAAATCATAGAAAACCCCCACACGGGGTGAGATAACATATCTCAGTAAGCTCAGAGTCCCTGGGAACTCAATCCCACCCTGGCTCACAGATTCACAACACACAAATATCAGGCAAACATATCACACATGGACCACTGGCCTGGCACTCTGGCCTCATCACATCAAATCAATATCATAATCTCAGTACATGACAGG
>PYAF01003614.1:66641-78279 GCA_007407185.1 Glycine tomentella
TAGGAAGCTTGGCAAGTCATCAATGGAGGTTGGAGGCTGAGGGAAGAAGAAACCATGCTTTTTGGGCCAAAATCTCGTAAAATGGCCTTTAAATTCTGGTTCTGCCGACGTTCCCACGCTAGTCGCGCCATATATGGCGCTACCCGCGCCAAGTTCCAGTGAAAAACAGGCTTTCTGGAGCACTTACGGCGCTACCCGCACCATTATGGCGCTAGTCGCGCCAACCTCCAGCATCTGTGGCGCTACCAGCGTGGACTCTCACGCTACTGGCGTGGGCTGGCAGAAAGAAAATGTCATTTCTGAGCCACTTCCCACGCTACCCGCACCGTACTTCACGCTACTCGCGCGGGATGCCAGACAGCATTGGCATATTTATACATCTGGCGCGGGTCGCGCCGCACTTCACGCGGGTCGGGCCGTAGGCCAGAACAGCCTATTTCCACTCTTTCTCAAGCGTTTAAGCCTCCTTTCAAGGGATTCCAAAGCCTAATTATATTTCCTCCATTATAAGCTTAATCCTAAGCTTAACACGTGCTTAATTCAGGCTTAATCATTTGTTTAAAAATTTCAAGATATTACACAATACGACAACATCTTTTGTGTGATGGGATTAAGAAAAATTATACGACATGGATATGGCATGGTCAATTGACAGACATGCAGAGGGGGTCCCAAACTGGACCGATTGATGTACAAAAGGGAGATCGATCAGAGGATATGATTTGTGATATTGGACAAGAGTCTTTTTAGCAATCACATGCCCCTATGGATGATACATTGGAAAGTGATTCGAAGAAGCCTTTATATCCTAGGAGCAAGAAGTCTTTGACATTGTTGTCAGCAATGTTAAGTCTGGTTAATGTCAAGGCCAGATATGGGTGGAGTGACAAAAGCTTCACTTCATTGCTTTAGGTAGTGCAGGATATTCTTCCATTGGAAAACACGTTGCCAAAAAATTACTATCAGGCGAAGAAGATATAATGTCAGATGGGTATGGAGTATCAGAAAATTCATGCCTACCTAATTGATTGGAAACTGTACAAACATCAATATGGAGAAATGCATAAATTCCCTACATGTGGGTGTCACGGTACAGAGTGAAGGATGATGATGAGTGTAGTAGTGACGAAAGCACAAAGAAAGCCCCTAGCAAAGGTGTTGTGGTATCTTCCAATCATTCCAAGGTTTAAACATCTTTTTGCAAATGGAGATGACACAAAAGACCTTACATGACATGCAGATTAAAGAAACTGCGATGGCATGCTTTGCCATCCGGCTGATTCCTCCTAATGGAAGAAGATTAATCGTTTGTATCTGGATTTTGGCAAAGAGGCAAGAAATCTTAGGCTTGGACTTGCCACTGATGGAATGAATCCCTATGGCATTTTAAGAAATCAACACAGTTTGTGGCCTGTTTTGCTAGTCATTTATAACTTTCCTTTTGGGTTGTGCATGAAGCAAAAATACATGATGTTGTGTATGATGATATCGGGCCCAAGACAACCAGGAAATGACATTGATGTTTATATCAGTCCCTTGATTGAAGACTTGACAAAGTTGTGGGACGAGAAGGTTTTCGTGTTTGATGGGTATCAAAATGAAACATACAAGTTGCGTGCAATGCTATTTTGTACCATTAATGACTTTGTGGCATACGGGAATTTGAATGGATACAGTGTTAAAGGCCATTGTGCATGCCCTATCTGTGAAGAAGACATAAGCTACGTACAACTGAAACATGGAAAAAAAACAATATACACTCGTCATCGACATTTTCTGAAACCTTATCACCCTTACCGACAATTGAAAAAGCTTTTATTGGAAGTCAAGAGCATGAAAATGTGCCGATACTGTTAACTGGTCAATAGGTTCTTGAGCGGGTTAAGGACATCAATACTACGTTTTGGAAAGACCCAAAAGAAATAGACAAGTAAAACTTACATATGGAAGAAAAGGTCCATATTGTTTGATCTTCTATACTGGTCCAATCAAGATGTTAGACATTGTATCGATGTTATACATATGGAGAAAAATGGGTGTGACAGTGTCATCGGTACACTTCTTAACATTCAAGGCAAGACAAAGGATGGTTTGAATACTCTTCAAGGTCTAGCTGAGATGGGTATACAAGACCAGTTACATCCAAGGTCTGATGGTAAGAAAATATATTTGCCTCCAGCATGTCACACTTTGTCAAGAAAGAAGAAGACAAGTTTCTGTCAGTGTATGTGTCTTGTCAAAGTGCCATAGGGATACTCTTCAAATATTAAGAGCCTTGTGCAGCTGAAAGATCTTAAATTAGTTAGGTTATAGTCTTATGATTGTCACGTCTTGATGCAACAACTGTTAGTCGTGGCAATACGAGACATTTTGCCTAACAAAGTGAGGCATGCCATAACTCGCCTGTGTTTTTTCTTCAATGCCATTTGTAGCAAACTCATTGAACCTGTAAACTTAGATGACTTGGAAGACGAGGCTGCTATTATGTTGTGTTGGTTGGAGATGTATTTTCCTCCTTCATTTTTCGACATCATGGTTCACTTAATTGTTCATCTAGTCAGGAAAATTAAATTGTGTGGTCCCGTTTATTTATGATGGATATACAAAGAATCTACACTGTCCTAAGGCATCCATTGTCGAAAGGTACATTGCAGAAGAAGCTATTGAATTTTGTCCAGATTACATTGAAAAGGCAAAGCCTGTTGGGCTTCTCGAGTCTTGGCATGACGAAAGAGTGAGAGGTAAGGGTTCACGAGGTTTATATGTTATAAATCCCGATGTAAAGGAATTGCAAACAACTCATTTGTATATACTGAATAATAGTAATGAAGTCCTTCCATACATAGTTCGTCATGAAGCCTTAGTCAAGGAAAGTAACCCAAAAATGACCAAGAAAAATGTGTTGAAAGAGCATAACAAGACTTTCCTAAATTGGTTTAAAGATACAATCTTTGGTGATGATAGTGCCTCTGAAACGTTGAGGAAGTTAGTAGATGGGCCTAAAAGAAATGTTAGAAGTTGGTAGGGATACGATATCAACAAGTATTGGTTCTACACCTAAGAACAAGATGACAAAAGTACATTGCAAAACAGTGAAGTTAATCTTAGGGCTGAATCCCAACACTTTGCTACTGTACATGACCATTATCCCCATCTGGCGTCCATGCCTTACATTGGAGTCATTGATGAAATCTTGATAGAGGACTATCCAAAGAGCATGAAGTTCTAGAAGCACTCCATGAATTAAAGGATCCAATGACAAGGTCCAAGCCAAGCTTCTACAAGAAGAGGTGACCTTTGCTGGACTATTTAACAAGGGCAAGGATGGAGAAAGACACAAGGAGTTGAATTGGAGCACCTTGAAGATTAGGAGAGCTCGCTTAGCTCGAATGTCGCGCTTAGCGCAATTCCTTTTGTAATTTTCCTAATTTTCATAATTTTTGGAATTTTTAGAATTTTTGTAATCTTTCTAATTTCATTATTAATATTTCTTGTTTATTTGTGTAACGGGCCTCAATGTGGACTAAAATAGGCTCAAACTATGCGTTTTTAGGTTTTAGTAGAGGCTTAACTCTATAAGTACTCAGATATTGCTATTTTTGAAAAACTTTTGATTAATGAAATAAAGCATTTGCTTGAATTGAGAGCTTAGCTTTTTCTTGGTTCATGGTTGAACCCAAATCGACTCTTATCAAGAAAGCTTTCCTTTGTGGTGAATCCTCCTCCGACTTATCGCTCCACTACGAATCGTGGCATCATTCATTACCACCTTCTTAATCTTCCCCACCTTTTATCTTTAAGTTCTAATAACTATTCCTGGAGCCTTGAAATTGCATCTGAAAATGATCCAATCCAAACGTTTATTATGCATTGGTCGTCATCAAATCTGGGAGCTTAATTATGTTAAATTCACTATGTGTGTTTTCAAGTGTAAATGGGTTGATAGCAATATTGGTGTGCAAATCGATGATTCGGGATTTACATTGGTAGATCTTAAGAAGCTAGCTTATCAAAATGGGTCTTTCCTCATGGCAGAACAAGCTAAACAACTATTTTATTTTTAAGATCCCTGTGATGAAAGGTGATTAGTCGTTCTACATGGAAAACCCATTGGTATTAATCTTAAAGATGATGACTCAAGTCTTGGTATTGGTCTCACTCCTTTCTCGACACAAATGCCTAACATCCATGGAGAAGAAGTTGACAACGTTCATGCAAATCGTAATGATCATGATGAAGGATAATTAATTAACATCGTTTAATGTAGTCTTTTTTATATTTACTTGTTTCTACATTTAAGATTTCATAACTTACTATACTTTTGAGTTGAACGTTAAATAATGATGTTTTTTAACAAGCACATGACTACACCATCGAGCTCCCTTCCTCCTCCTGGGTCAGGACGTACGTGTTGGATATAGGGGGAGCAACATGAAGAGTGGAAGACTTTGATTCAAGAAATGGTTTTGAGCTTTCAACATGCTTGAAGTGCCTTGAAGTTTTGTAATTGATTCAAGTGTAAGAGAAAGGCAATCTGATTGATCCTTGCATTGCATTCATTCATTCATTATTAAGCTTAAATGGTTTTCATTAAATCATCGAAGGTTTTACCTTCTTGGTTAAGATTTGAATATGATTAAAAGGTTTTTGGAAAAATGTTTTGCTTACTGTTTTAATCGATTACTTAATGATACAATCGATTATTATGTTCTTCGTTCAGTATGGAAAAACCTTTATGAACAAATTAATTGATTACCTATCGGATTAATCGATTATTTGACCTTTGATTGAAAATAAATTGCTTTGTTAAAAGTTTTAATCGATTACTTACTTAGTGTAATCGATTACATAGTTAAAAGATTATTTTAAGTCTTGCTGTGATAATCGATTATCATTACCAGTAATCGATTACATAGTTCACTTGGAAAATGCCTGCTTTCTGATTTAATTGATTACCAAAATTCGTTATCGATTACACAGTTCATTTTGTGAAACATAGCTTTCTGTCTTAATCAATTACAGCTCAGTTTAATCGATTACTTTGCTCGTTGCTGAAACCCAGAAAGCTTCTTTAACATTTTAATCGATTAAGTGATAATTTAATCGATTACATAAGAATTTTAATCGATTATTAGGCGCGTTTAATCTATTACAGTTAGCTACAAAATATGTTATAAATAAGATTGAAGGCTTGACTTGTTTAATAACTTGACCATTTCGTATTTCTGAGTATACACAAGCCTTCTAAGCATTTCCAAGTGATTTTCTCAGTGTTTTTACTTCTTTCTTCATTCAAAACATCAATGGGTCTTTGAATGATTCTTGAGCAAGATTCTTCTCAAGGTTAAGGAAAACCATGTTCTGATTTAGTTTGCTTCTCAACCTGATTTGGTAATTCATGTGCATAATATTCATTGGATCATCAGGTTGTCTCTCTCCTTAATCTTTGTGTGTAAATTTGGTTCTGAATTCTTGTTGTATTTGGCTATTGTAAGTGGGTTCTTCTTGCTTGGTTTTAGAGAAGGGTTCTCTAGCTCAAGAACAGAGTAGTGTTCTCTGGTTCTTGCTCCTTAGATTTCTAATAGGGTTTTAGATTTCTATTCTTTATCTAGTGTTGATAAAGGGGAGAGTTTTGTAAAAGCTTGTAAGAACAAAAATTTATAATAGTGGAACTCTAATCTAGTGTTGATTAGAAGAAACTGGATGTAGCTTATGTTGTGAAGTGAACCAGTATAAATTTCTTGTCTTTGATTATATTTCTCTATCACTCATCTTGTTCATTGGTCATTGATTCTTTGATACATATTCATTGTTCAACAAGTTCTATTTTGATCTATTGATTTCTTGGGCTGAGTTATTTGATTAAGTAAATAGATTTCTTGGTTTTGAAAGTGATAAAGGTCCTGAACTCTGATTTGAATTAGTTTTTTAAAATAGCAAGGTTTTAACCAATTCACCCCCTCTTGGTTATTGTGAGTATTCGTATTATTTTCAATTGTTATCAGAGCTGGTTCTTGAAAGTTATTCAAGATCACTATTTTTTCTTCAAAAAGAAAAATGAATACCTCACAAATTACCTTCAAAGAAAGGGCTTCTCTCAATCGTCCTCCAATGTTTGAAGGGGAGCACTTCAGTTTTTCGAAAAATAGAATGAAAATCTTTATTCAATCAAATGACCCAGGTGTTGGGAATGCTATAGAAAAGGGTCCTTTTATTCCTTAGAAAATTGTTGGCAATGAAATGATTCCCAAAGAATGGGATAAGATGACTGATGCTGAACAAAAGGTTGTCCAATATGATTTTAAAGCTAAAAATATGATTACTTCTGCACTTTCTTCTGATAAATATTTTAGAACAGTGAGATGCACAAGTGCAAAAGAAATGTGGGAGATGCTGGAAATAACTCATGAAGGAACTGAAGAAGTTAGAAGATCAAGAAAGCATGCCTTGATCCATGAGTATGAGATGTTCAAGATGAACACCACAGAAAGCATTTCTCAGCTACAAACAAGATTCACTCATATAGTCAGTCATCTTTTGGATCTTGGGAAGATCTTTGATACTGAAGAACTAAACATCAAGATCTTGAAGTGTCTCACAAGACCTTGGCAACCAAAGGTGACAGCAATCAAGGAATCAAAAGATCTATCAAAGATGTCCATGGCTTCACTATTTGGTAAGTTACTTGAATATGAGCTTGAAATGTCTCAACTAACTTGTTCTGAAAATGCAGAAAAGAAAAATAAAAGTATTGCATTAAAAGCTGCATCATCAAAGTCAAAAAATGTGGAAGATTCAAGTGAAGAGGATGAAGAGGACAATATGAACTTGGTTGTCAAGAAGTTTAGCAAGTTCTTGAGGAAAAACAAGAACAAAAAGTTCACAAAGAACAACAAGATCAACAACAACAAAAGGATTGACAACAATTTTACTTACTTTGAATGTGGAAAACTTGGCCACATCAAATAAGAATGCTCAATCTTTTTGAAAAAGCAACAAGGTGACAACAAGGTGAGGAAGGAAGGAAAATCCAAAAGAGCCTACATAGCTTGGAAAGAGAATGAGTCAACAACATCAGAATCTTCAACTGAAAATGAAGAAGCAAACATGTGTCTCACCTCCACTATCAATGAAGAAGATGATGACCTATCAATTGATGGAGATGAAGTATGTCTAAGAGCTAGATCCTCATTATGGTACCTTGATAGTGGATGCTCTAGACATATGACGGGTGACATGTCTATGCTTACAAATCTAACTCTTAAAGATGGAGGATATGTCACTTATGGGGATAATAACAAAGGAAAGATCATTGGAGAAGGCAACATAGGAGATACCTTCAAAACCAAAATAAAAAATGTTCTTTATGTAGAAGGGTTGAAGCATAATCTCTTAAGCATAAGCCAACTCTGTGATAAAGGATTCAAAGTCTCATTCAATGAGAATTGCTACATGATTTGTGATGGGCAAAGTGGTGAAGTGATTCACATAGGTAAAAGGAAAGGTAACATTTATTTACTTTCAATTGATCATGCATTCTTTCACAACACTTCATGTCTAATAAGCAAGATTGATGAATCTTGGCTGTGGCATAGAAAAGCTAGCCACATTAACATGCATCATATGAACAAACTAATTAGAAAGGATTTAGTAATTGGTTTACCTAAACTCAAGTTTGAAAAGGACAAACTTTGTGATGCTTGTCAAAAGGGGAAACAAACCAAAAATTATTTCAAAGTAAAAACATTGTTTTCACCTCTAGTGTAACTCCCTGAAATTTCAATAACTGCAAATATACGTTATATGAATTATTCTTGATGTAAGTATTAGATTATGAGAAATTTGGCTAGTCTATATTTGAATTAATTGGGTGAAATATCAATTAGAGACATTAAGGAAATATTTGAAGGGAAATGACCATATTACCCTTTCCTTAAATCAAAAATTATAGAAATGTCCTTGAGGTGAAAATGACAAAAATGCCCCTAGATATTTTAGTAAGATATTTTAAGGTGGAAATTACATAAATGCCCTTGGATATTTTGGAAATGAAAAGAATACCCTTAGATATTTTGGCTAGATATTTTATGGTGGAAATGACAATTATGCCCTAGGATGAATGATGAAATTACCATAATGCCCTTTAGGCCAGAAATGACCAGATATCCTTGGAGATTTTGTGAGAACCTGATGAAATTACAGAATACTCTTGACTGACAGAATATCAAAATAGTTTGTGGCAAGAAACTCTAGAATAGAAATTCTATGAATTTTATAAGGTGATAACTTTGAAACATTAGTCAGAAGAATTCAAGCATTGGAAAAATATGGAAAAATAATAAATAGAATCTATAGAATTTTCTCTAAATTGTGGGGTGTCCAGATTTATTTAATAAAATGGTTTAGTAATTTTGATGATCAAAAATAGTACAGACCAGTCAGAATTAAGATAAAAGCAGTCTCGTATGCAAGGTTGTGTATCACTCTGCTTGTAAGTAATTTTAATTGTCATTGAAGTTAATTTCTGGAGATCTCTAGTGTTCTATTATTAGGTAAAAGAGTTCAAATCAAACTTGACTTCTTACAAGAAAATGCCATGTGGAAAACTATAATTGGAATTAGATTTTTATTCATCATAAAAAATGACACATGTAGCATTCAAGGAAGTAAAATTTGTCTTCCTTTCCCCTTTAGCTTGAAGTTCACGTGTTGAATGGTGTAGAAGGGAGGAGAAGATTCATGAATAAGCCACTTGTAAAGATCATGACAAGTGAAGAGACACTTGGAAGAAGCCATAACACATGTACACAAGATGAGAAGAAAAATCTTCTCTTGTCTCCTTTGGTAGTTCACGTGAACAAGGAGGAAAATTGGAGAAGCTTCAAGACATGCCAACTCAAAGAAAGCCTTATGATGAATACAAGTGGTAGAACACTTGTAAGGTGCATGATAAACCTAGAAGATTTTTCTTATAAAGTAAAGGAATCATAAGGAATCTAGTTAAAATGAAATGGAATGACATGGAACTTAGTTACAATGAAACCAAATGAGAGTAAATAGTTAGGAAGGGTAGAAATGTCCATGAATATTGTATCATTTTCCAACCACTATATAAAAGGGTGAAGGGGTCCTTAAGTGCAAGTCATTTCCAAGACATTTCCTTACACACTTCCACGTGAAGCTCTCCCTCATACCTCTTTCATTTCATTTTCATCCTTCCCTTATTAAAGCCAAAATCAAGTGAGAAAAAGACTCCACATCTCCTTGAAGATCACGTGTAGAAAAGGCTAGCATCTTTAGGGAAAGTTTGTCAAGCTTTGAAGGAAGAAAAAAACAAGCTTATTAAGAGGTTACAAGGTATGTATGGGGAAGTTTTATGGTAAAGATAATTTAAGTATTACCTGTGTTTGAATAAGTATGTATAGGGGAATTTATATTAAATATAGTTTAAGTATTGTTTTTGTTCGAATAAGTATTTATATAATCTCATTTATTTCTATGGAGAACAAAGCTTGCACACCATGTGTTTGATGAAATGCTTCAAAGAAATAAAGATATTTTGAGTGTTGTTTTGTTTAAATAAATGTTTGGAGTTCATGTGTTATTGAGTGTTTCTATGAATTTCTATGAAGTTCATGTGTTGCTAAGTGTTTTATAAATCTCTATGAACTTCATGTGTTTCTATGAATTGATGTACATGGATGCTATGTTAAGTTTTTGTACATGAGTAATAAGCTGAGTTCTGTACTTGATTGATGTTGAGTTTCTGAGTAAAGCACACGAGACAGTAATTGAGAAGTGCTGTTAATTTGATATTTTGCCTGGCGGGGGCTAGTCCGTGTTAATTTGATATTTTGCCTGGCGGGGGCTAGACTGTGTTAAAATAAAAAGAGAATCATGCATCATATAATTTTTGAGGATGTTGTTATGACTATCTGTATATTGAATGTATTCTGTTGCTTAAATTATGTTTATCATGAACTTGCCCTGTATTTTGTGTCTGTGGTTGACACTTGCTATGACCTCGATTTTATTCGGGCGAGCAGACGAACAACAGAGAAAGAGATTGTCAAGAAGTTTTGTTTGAAGATGTGTTATTTGAAGATGTGATGCTTGAGGATGTATTATGTTGAGATAGAATGTTTTAGTTATTTGTATCATGTAAAAGAATCGAAATCAGTTTGTACTCTTATTTTACATTACATCAGTGTAATAAATATTAATCAGTAATGAAAATCTATTTGAATATCAGTTAATAGTAAATTTGGTTTGGTATTTTTAAGCAAGTTGAAAAGAATTTTCATCAAAAATCAATAAAATACAAGATGGTAAATTGAGGCGTTACATCTAGACCCCTTGAATTACTTCACATTAACTTGTTTGGTCCTTATAGAACTATGAATTTAGGAGGCAATTATTATGGGCTTGTCATTGTAGATGATTACTCTAGATTTACTTGGACTCTGTTTTTGAAATCCAAAAGTGATGCTTTCCATGCTTTTAGAAAAATGGCCAAGCTTGCACAAAATGAAAAAGGTAGCAAAACTATCTCAATAAGAAGTGATCATGGTGGAGAATTCCAAAATGAACACTTTGAAAATTCTGTGAAGAAAATGGAATTAACCATAATTTTTCAGCTCCAACAACACCTCAACAAAATGGTTTGGAGAGGAAAAATAGATCTCGTGAAGAAGGAGCTAGAACTCTTCTTAATGAGACAAATTTGCCAAAATATTTTTGGGTTGATGCTGTAAGGCCTATTTTAAAGAAAACTCCTTATGAGCTATACAAAGGTAGAAAACCTAACATTTCTCATTTGAGAGCTATACAATGGGAAGAATCACTTGGAAAATTTGATGCTAAAGCTGATGAAAGCAATTTTCCTTGGATATTCATTACAAAGTAAAGCATATAGAGTTTTCAACAAAAGAACAATGTGCATGGAAGAATTTGTACATGTGATTTGTGATGAGTCTAATCCCTCTAAAGAGGAAAAGAAATGTGATGTAGATGCAGGTCCTATGGAAGAATTTATTCAGCTTAATGATTCCATAAATAAAGAGAAAGAAGAACCAAGTGCTGAAATAAAACCATCAACACCTGTTCAAGAGCCTAAAGATTGGAGAACAACAAGAGATCTCTCACTTGACAACATCATAGGTGAAGTTTCAAAGGGAGTATCTACTAGATCTTCATTAAGAAACCTATGTTGTAATATGGTTTTTGTTTCTCAAATTGAACCTAAGAATATTGATCAAGCCTTAGTTGATGAACATTGGATGCATGCTATGCATGATGAGTTAAATCCGTTCAAGAGAAATGAAGTTTGGGAACTTGTTCCTAGACCATCCTCTCTCAAACCCATTGGCACAAAATGGATTTTTAGAAATAAACTTGATGAGAGTGGAATCATAGTCAGAAATAAAGCTAGATTGGTTGCAAAAGGTTACAACCAAGAAGAAGGCATTGACTATGAGGAAACCTATGCTCCAATTGCAAGATTGGAAGCCATTAGGTTGTTGCTTGTATATGCATGTTTAATGGATTTTGAACTTTTTCAAATGGATGTCAAAAGTGCCTTTTTAAATGGATACATTGAGGAGGATATATATGTTGAACAACCTCCTGGTTTTACTGA
>PYAF01003615.1:6133-28516 GCA_007407185.1 Glycine tomentella
TTATTTACTGCATTTCCTTTATAGTCTGTTTTCACTTTCAAACATTCAACACACAACAATTCTTCACAAATAATTTCTTTTTATTTTCCAATTGCATTGACTGAATATTACTGTGAATTTCACCCCAATCCCTGTGGAGAACGATACTCTACTTACCCACTTTATTACTTGAAACGAGCGGTGCACTTGCCGTAGTGTGTGGTTTTCGCAACATGTTGATATCTGTATGGCTTAGTTATACATCATGTCATATTATGTTTGTGTGGACTAATTTTTTGTTTTGATAACTTGCAACAATGCCACCTAAATACAAAAGATCAAATAAGAGACTATGTTGTGGCATATCAAATTTGGTGCCTCATGCTTCATCTCAAGGACATTCCACACCAGTGGAGCCACCTCTAAAACCTTCAAAAGAGGCACAGCCTTGTGCTCCTATTATCACATTTATTCCTCCATCAATTCCTACAGCTCAAAATCTTATTTCAGCATCAGATCCACTATTGCGTATTATATCATGGATCTTTGTTCTTCCATGTTTGAATCAATTTCTAATGTTTTATTTTGGTTCAACTCAATTGCATGGTCATAATTCTGGTTTGGTATGGTGTGTAATACAATACAACTGAATATGTGCATGGATTAATACTTGTATGGCTTAGTTGTACATTACATTGCATGGTACGGTAACATGTAAAAAGGCCTCGTAAAGCCAAGTTTTCATGAGAGAGAGCATCTCTTGGCATATCAAATTTGATACCTTATGCTTCATCCCATGGACATTCGACACATGTGGAACTACGACTACAGCCTCCGCAGGTGGAACAATCTCGTGCTTCTACTATTACCCTTGTTCCACCATCATTTCCTACTACTCAAAATATGGTTTCACCATCGGATCCACCACTGCATAGTACATCACTGACCTTTGTTCTTTTAGGATATAATCAATTTTGATTTTTTGGTTAACTTAGTTTCACAATCGCATTCATGGATAAATTGTAGATTTATATGCGTGAAACTCAACCAGATATCCACATGGTTTAATTATGATATAATGCATAATTAAGCTAGAAAATAATTATACTGGAAAAAATTAAACCTAACCAATAAAATAACACTTTTGAGACTTACTGTCAAGCTTGTTTCTTTTCTCCTTGGGTACTTGTACATATGCTTCACAACCAAATACTCTGACACGAGAGATGTTTGGCCTTCTTTTAAACAGTGCTTCAAAAGGAGTTTTATCCTTCAAAGTAGATGTAGGAGACTTGTTCTTCAAATAACAAGCAGTAGTAACTGCCTCCGTCCAAAACTCAGCTGCCAAGCCTGCACCACTTAGCATGCTTCGTGCCTTTTCAATGAGAGACCAATTCAACCTTTCTGCCACCCCATTCTGTTGAGGTGAATAGGGCGTTGTCTTTTGCCTTGCAATACCACTAGCCACACAAAGTTGATCTAATTTTGTAGAACAAAACTCTCCACCATTGTCAGTTCTCAGCACCTTGATTTTCTACCAATGCTTTGAACTCTTGGAATTTTTTGAACACCTCATTCTTTCTATGTAAAAAATATAACCACACATATCTAGAATAATCATCAGTAAAAGAAACATAATACCTAGATTTTGCATGTGATGCTACAAGTGTAGGTCCAAACACGTCGTTGTGTATCAAGTCAAGAATTTCTTCAGCTCTTCCTCCAATGGATTCAAAAGACACTCGATTTTGCTTGCCATGTAAACAGTGCTCACAAAACCCGAAGCCCATTGAATAGCTCGAAATCCCTTCTACCAACTTCTTTAATGTTAAAGTCTCCAGACCTTTCCCACCAATGTGACCCAGGCTCCTGTGCCATAGCATTGTAGTGTCTTCCTCTGTGTGCTCAGATATGCAACCATCACCACAGAACACGGTATGACCCAGCAGTTTCCATAGTTTGTCATGACGCTCTCCTCTGGCAATTTCCATAGTTCCACGAGTCAGTTTGCATGAATATTTATCACTACTAAAATTTATACCTGCATTTGCCATATTTCCAATGGAGATAAGATTTATGGTCAGACCCAGAATGTGCATTACATCCAGCAGATTCTTTACTGTTCCATCTTTCATCTGCGGCCTTACCTTCCTACGTCCCACAATTTCCAGGGTCGTGTCATCTCCCATTCTCACTATACCACCATAACATGTTTGATAGGTGTAGAACCACTCCCTGTGAGGTGTCATATGGAACGATGCTCCAGTATCAATTATCCACTTGTTGTAGTCGCTATGAGACTTTGTCACTACATACAGATCTCCCATGATATCATCATCATCCTTCTTTGTACCAGAAGATGATGACTCATCCTGTTTCTTAAGAGCCACACTTTTATTTCTGCAAGTCTTTTTTATATACCCAACCTGCTTGCACATCCAGCACCTTGCTTCATATTTATCACGGGATTTTGACCTTCCCCGAGATTTGTATTTGAAACCTGATTTTGATTTATCAGTATTCCTCCCTCTAGAAAATAGAGCCTCATTAGCAATACCCTCAGAACCTACCTTTCTCATCTCTTCAAATAATAGGGCAATCACAACTGTCTCTAAGGACAGTGTGTTAACACCAGTACCAATAAAGATATCGATATGCTCCCAAGAGTTTGATAGTGAACACAATTCATCATCCAGGTTGACATCTACAGATGTGAGTTGTGCACAAACAATGTTAAATTCATTTAAATGTGCAAAAAAAGAATCACCTTCAGACATCCGTAGATTGTACAACCTCCTTCGCAGGAAGAACTTATTAACGGGTGACTTGCTTTGATAGAGACTGCCCAATTTTGTCCAGAGATCCTTCGCAGTCTTATCAGAGGTCACGTTCACTAGAACGTTGTCAACAAGGCACAACCAAATCAGGCTTCATGCCTTTTGATTATTTTTGATCCAAGTCTGCAACTCATTTGATCTTTTAGGCGCCAGAATTCCCTGCCAACAAGCATGGCCTCCATCTTCAGTTTCCATAACTCGAAATCCTTTCCTCCAAACTTTTCAACTTGGATTCGTGATTGGCTGGTCAAAATCCCTCACAGATTGATTTCATAGGTTTCTTAATGTCAAGAAAACCCTAAAACAGTGAAACCCCAATCGTAAAACCTTAGCTCTGATACCAATTGTTTCAAGCTTGGAAAAACAAAGATATGTGATATGTTGGGTATGGCTCATATTGTTGTTGGCCTTGTGTTTTATTATTTGTAGTTTGGGCTTAAGCCCATGCTTAGGGTTTCTAAGCCTATATATTTCCTTGTAATCTAAGGGAATATATTGAATAGCTAGACGTAGTCCATATATCATTATTTGTATGGATTCTTTGTGCATTATTATATCATTATATTTGCATGCTACTAATTTTTCTTTGCTATTTTACATGGTAACTTTTAGAAATGCCTTGTAAAGCCAAGTTTCACAAGAAAGGGCATCTCTTGGCATATCAAATTTGATGCCTTACACTTTATATCATGGACATTCCATGTAACGCCTCAATTTACCATCTTGTTATTATTGATTTTTAATGAAAAATTCTTTTCGATTTGCTTAAAAATACTAAACTGAATATAACAAAATTTTGCCAATAACTGTTACTTCAAGAAAATTTCATTACTGAGTAATATTCATAATTTTGAAGTAACATATAATAAGATTACAAAAGATTTTTCTTCACTGATTGATTTTTTTATAAATCTGATGTACAATAAAATACATACTGGTATCAATTCTATTACATAATACAAATAACTAAAACTTTCTGTCACAAAAAAATACATCTTCAAATAACACATCTTCAAACAAAATCCTCTTCTTGTATATAGCTAATAGTCTCTCTTTGCTGTTCATCTGCTCGCCCGAATAAGATCGAGGTCATAGCAGGTGTCAACCACAGACACAAAGTACAGGGTAAGTTTATGATAAACATAATTTAAGTAACAATATATATTCAATATGCAGATTTTCTTAACAACATTCTCAGACTCTTATCATGATGCATGATTCTCTTAAGCTCTTATCATGTGGTACCAACAGTCGAGATAGCCCCATCCCAGTGGCATAGAACTGAAACGATCAGTCAGGGTCCCACAATGTTGCAACAGGATTCTCACCCACACTACATGTGATCATCATGGGTGGCGTGATTGCCCCACTGCCAAGTACCCCCTAGCTCAAACCTCTCTTATCTGAACGCTCGAACTCAGTTCTTGTAGCTATCTGACACACTTGAGGCAAATAATGCGGACTAACCCTCGCCGGGCATATGCATATGAGACATATTAGACTGATTCACTTTAAGGTATAACTCTTTTCATCATCTGATATTTATTTTCAACATCAGTCTTTTAATTTATATCTCACATACTTTACTCAGAAACTCATCATAAAATATAGAACTCAACTTTATATTCATGTATAGAATCTCAGCATATTATTCATGTACAATGATTTATAGGAATAATTAATAACACATGAACTTCATGGAGATTTATAGAAACACTCAGTAACACATGGAACTAAGAAAAATTCTTAGAAACTTTTAGCAACATATGAACTTCATGGAAACACTCAACAACACATAAACATTCAACCACTTATTCAAACAAAACAACACTTAAACTATCTTTATCATAAAGCTTCCCCATACATACTTATTCAAACACAAGAAATACTTAAATTATCTTTACCATAAAACTTCCCCATACATACCTTGTAACCTCTTGATAATTTTATCTTTCTCTTCCTCCAAGGCTTGACAAACTTTCCCTAAAGATGCTAGCCTCTTTTACACATGATCTTCAAGGAGAATTGGAGTCTTCTTCTCACTTGATTTAGGCTTTAATAAGGGAAGGATGAAATGAAATGAAGGTGGTGTGAGGAGAGAGTTTCACGTGAGGTTGTAGAAAGGGGTGGTCTTGAAATTGGCTTGCTCTTAGGTTCCTCCTCCTTCCTTTATATAGTAGGTGGAAAATAATTGAATATTTACAAAAATCTTTAAGTCATGATGATTCCTTTACAAGTGTCCCTACACTTGTCTTGATTTTTTACAAGTGTCCCACCACTTGTCCTAATCTTAAAGCTTCCTTCTTTCCTTCCTTCCAAGTGTCCACTTACTTGGTATATCATGAAGCTTCTCCATGCTTCTTGCTTCTTCACGTGAATGCTAGAGGAAAAAGGGAGAAAAATCTTCTAAGTTCATCATGTGCCTTACAAGTGTCTTAACACTTGTCTTCATCATAAAGCTTGTCTTTACAAGTGTCCTAACACTTGGCACGTCTTGAAACTTCTCCCACCTTCTCCATTTTCACGTGAACTTCTAGGGAATGAAGAGTAATCTTGCTTTGTTTCATGATATTTTGTGTATATATGTCATTTTTTTGAAAATGAAGAAAAATCCAATTTCCTTGTGACTTTACACATGGTATTTTCTAATAAGAAGTCAAGTTTAATTTGAACTCTTCTACCTAAAGATAATATTGAATAATAGAACTCTAAAGGTTCCTAGAAATTGATCTCAATGACATTTTAAATTACTTGCAAGCAGTCTATACAGAGTGCTACATAAATCTTACATACAAAATTGCTCCTATCTTAATTCTGATTGGTTCATACCACTCCTGACCATAAAAATTATTAAACTATTTTATTAAATAAATCTGGACACCCCATAATTTAGAGAAAATTCTATAGATTCTATTTATTATTTTTCCATATTTTTCCAATGCTTGAATTCTTCTGACTAATGTTTCAAAGTTGTCACCTTATGTCACAAACTGCTAGTCAAGAGTATTCTGTAATTTCATCAGGTTCTCACAAACTCTCTAAGGATATCTGGTCATTTCTGGCTTGAAGGGCATTATGGTAAATTCATCATTCATCCTAGGGGCTTATTTGTCATTTCTACTATAAAATATCTAGCCAAGGGTATTCTTGTCATTTCTAAAATATCCAAGGGCATTTATATAATTTCCATCTTAAAATATCTCACTAAAATATCTAGGGGCATTTTTGTAGTTTTCAAAATATCCAGGGACATTATCGTCATTTTCACCTTAAGGGCATTTCTGTAATTTCTGATTTAAGGAAAGGGTAACATGGTCATTTCTCTTCAAACATTTCCTTAATGTCTCTAATTGATATTTCACCCAATTAATTCAAATATAGACCAGCCAAATTTCACATAATCTAATACTCACATCAATAGCTATGCAAGAATAATTCATATAATATTTTGACTATAGTTTTTGAATTTTTAGGGTGTTACATTCCACACAATTGGCACAATCTTGTGCTCCTACTATTACCGTTGTTCCACCATCAATTGCTACAACTCAAAAAATATGGTTTCATCATTGGATCCATCGTTGCATAGTACATCAGTGACCTTTGTTCTTTCATGATAGAATCAATTTTGAATTTTGTTGGTTTAACTTAGTTGCACAGTCACAACCATGGATAAATTGTGGATTTATATGCTGTGAAGCACAACCTGATATCTACATGGTTTAATATTTGCCAGTATAATAGTTCCTAGCTTATATCATTGTCATATTGTATTTCTGCCATACTAATTTTACTTTCATTTTTATAATAATAACTTGTAGCAATGCCTCATAAAGCCAAACATTAAAAAATTAGGGGATCTGATGGCATATCAAATTTGATTCCTCATGCTTCATCTCAAGGACATTCCACACATGTGGAGCCAGCATTACAGCCTTCAGAGTTGGCACAATCCTATACTCCTACTCTCTCCCATATTCCATCATCAATTCCTACAGCTCTGGATCCACTTTCACACTATACATCTATTAGGCAAGAGGAATCATCTACTGTAGAGTGTACTGTAGGAATAAGAAGATGAGAAGGAGTGACAATTAGGTTGTTGGGAGTTATTTAGACTCTGCCATATGTCATCTAGGTAGTTAGGAGTTAGAATATGCCAACTGTCAACAGCTGGCGGGTTAGTTAGTAGTTTTGTATAAATAACAGCTTCTGGAGAAGGGGAGGGGGGAATTTGATAGTATTGAGAGAACATGATAAGTGTCTCAGTGTTGAAAGGAAAAGGAGTGCTCTTCCTTGTGTAAAGATTGTAAGAACTATCAAAAACAGGGGGTTCCTTGATTTCTGTGGGTACTGTTCTGAGTTGGTTCTTGTGTGTGCATTTGTGCTATTTCTAGTTGCAGTTAGTAAAGTAAAAAAGATTCCTAACAACCGGTTCGATTTGTTGAAGAAAGAATCATGGATCCTGATGAGGCTTGATTCACTGCGATGGAATCTTCGGTTGCAGCATTGAAAACAACAACCAGCGAATTGAAGGCAACAACCACTGAGTTGCAGAAATCATCCAAGAAACAAACTGACGTGATTATGAAGGTGTCAAAGATGCTCATGGAATAGAAAGACATCACATATAATGATGCTAATAATGCATCTAAGGAGCAGAACAGTGGGTTGAAGGATGAGGAGTCCACGACGGAACCCAAGCTTTCATCGGCGACAGAACCCAATACTGAATCCATCACACCATCATTGGGCAAAAGGGGCGAAAATACCAGTGCTTGAAGGCGAGGATCCATTAGGTTGGATCACGTGTACGGAGAGGTTTTTTGCAGTGCAACACGTCCAACAGAGCGCAACAGTGAGATTGGCCTTTATTAGCATGGATGGAAACGCCTTACATTGGTTCCAATATTGGAAGCAAAAGCCGAAGCGGAAGAGGTGGTCTGTTTTCAAGGCAACGTTGATTAAGCGCTACGACGGTATCTGAAGGAAAGATGTTTACAAACGTTTGGCAGCATTGCACCAAATGGGGACTGTGAGGTAATTCATTCAGGAATTTGAGGTGTTGGTGGCTCAAGTCTTGGGCACAAAGGAAGCACAATTGAGAGGATATTTTTTGACGAGACTTCTCAAGGAGATCCACGCAAAAATTTGTCCCACATACTGGAGGATCTGTCAAGTGCCATGGAGCTGGCGGCTGATTTCCAGGAAGTTGAAAAAGAAGGGAATCCAGAGGTTGATTTGTGTAGTTGTGGGTTTCTTAGTCAATCCAAAGGAGGAACGTGGATACATAGTGTTGGAGGGTCAACAACGAACACCTTTCACAACAACCAAAGTCAGAATCGCATTCTAGCAGGGGATGCGTGTGGCTCTGCGAATGTAATTGCTGTAAATCAGAGTGAGTCTACAAGCTTGGGATCGCAGAATAGAGGCGTTCGGAACTAGCCCTATCAGGAGTACCTTCGTCGCCATGAAGTAAAACTCTGTTACCATCGTAGATGACCATTTGTTTCTGGTCAAAGTGCCATAAAAAACACCTCAGGTTACTTATTTTGGCAGACGATGAAGGGATTAATGATGAGGGGGAAATTTCAAGATTGGAAGGGGAGCTTGAGAATACTTTTGACAATATAATAGAAACATAAGTGGAGTGTCAATGTATGGACTTATCCGTTTGCTCAGCTGGTGGATTTACTCAACCACAAACAATGAAATTGGAAAGGCTGACTTAGGGCAAAAGAATGTTGGTTTTGATTGATAATGGTGCTAGCCACAACTTTATTTCTCAAGAATTAGTGCAGCAACTTGGTTTGAAAGTGACTCCTACTCAAACCTATGGAGTGAGATTGGATGATGGAAATAGGAAAAATGCTCAAGGTTGTTATGAGTTGATGGAGGTTCAACTGGGACAAATGACCATAACAAAGAAATTCTTTCTATTTGATTTGGGTGGTGTAGATGTCATATTGGCGGTAGCGTGGTTGGAAAAGTTAGGAGATGTCAAGGTAAATTGGAAATCTCTGACCATGATGTTCAAATAGCAAGGACAGTTAGTGAAAATTCAAGGTAATCCTAAACTATTACAAACTAAAGTGTCTCTGCAATCGATTTGCAAGCATACAAATGTTGAATTGGCCATGTTTCTATGGGTACTGGATATTATAGATGCACAAGAAGTAGTGCAATATGGAAGTTCTACTGTAGAACAAAATCAAGTGTAAGGTGTAGTGGATGAATTTCCTAGTGTTTTTACTGAGAGGAAAGGACTACCTCCACCTCGGGCAGTCGATCATGCCATCCCTATCTGAATAGTAACTGATCCAATCAATGTTAGGCCTTATAGATATCCTTATTTACAGAAAAATGAAATTGAAAAGGAAGTCAGTGAGATGCTTGATGCTGGAATTATATGGCCCAACAACACTCCTTACTCGAGCCCTGTGATTTTGGTGAAAAAGAAAGATGGAAGTTGGCAATTCTACACTAACTATCGGGCTCTAAATAAGGTAACTACTCTGACAAGTTTCCCATTCCTGTCATTGAGGAATTACTAGATGAACTAAAGGGAGCTCGTTACTTCTTCGAGATTGATTTAAAGGTGGGTTACCATCAAATCTGTATGAAATAAGAAGACATTCATAAGACAGTGTTCATAACTCACCAAGGATACGATGAATATTTAGTCATGCCTTTTGGCTTGTCAAATGCACCAGCTACTTTCCAGTGTGCAATGAACTCTACACTACAACCATTTCTTAGGAAATTTGTTTTGGTTTTTTTCGATGACATATTGATATATATTTCATCATGGGAAGATCATTTGCAACATTTGAGGATTGTTTTGGCAACCTTGGTTCAACATGAGTTTACTGCCAACCTAAAGAACTACAGTTTTGGGCAACAAGAAATTGAATATCTAGGTCACATTATTTCTACAAAAGGAGTGGCTATGGATACAAGGAAAATTGAGGCACTACTTCAGTGTCCATTACCCAAATCAGTCAAGAGTTTGGTAGGATTTTTAGGGTTGGCAAGATATTACAGAAGATTCATTGTAGGATATGGGAAGATGCTAGGCCTCTTACCAACATGCTATAGAAGGGGAAGTTTATTTGGACTAAGGAAAACTTAGAGGCCTTCTGCCAATTAAAGCAAGTATTAATTACAGCTCCGGTGCTAGCAATGCCAAACTTTTCTCAACCTTTTTCCATTGAGTGTGATGCTTTAGTCAAGGGGATAGGTGTTGTTTTGTTCAACAGAAGAACGTCATTGCTTATTTCAGCAAACCTTTATTTGAAGCATCCTTGAATAAATCGGTGTATGAAAAAAATATGATGGCTTTTGTGTTAGCCATCCAACATTGGTGTCCTTACCTGGTGGGAAGAAAATTTCTTGAGTATACTAATAAAAAAAAGTCTTAAATACTTATTGGATTAGAGGAGTATGACTCAGAGTCAACATAATTGACTTCCTAAATTGTTGGGATATGAATTCGAAATCATCTACAAACTGGTGCAATGAATTAAGTGGTTGATGCTCTATCTAGGAAGGAAAATGATAAAGAAATACAGGCCTTATCCAAACCTTATTGGCAAGATATCTATGAGATTGACCAATAAGTATTGGCAGATCCTATTTTGGGGAAGATAATAGAAGATTTGAAGGTGGATCCGAATTCACATGGCAAATACACCCTAGAAAATGACAGATTATACTTTAAAGGCAAGTGGGTACTGCTTACCAATTAAAGCTGGATCCCTCAGCTATTCAAGGAATTTCACTCTTCCTTGGCGGGTGGCCATTCAGGATGTACAAAAATTATAAAAGGCTAGCACAATCATCCTTGAAATGAATGCTGAAAACTGTTACAAACTTGGTGGCAGCATGCCATATTTGCCAAAGAAGTAAGTACCTCACTTCTTCACCAGTCGATTTATTACAATCATTGCCAATCCCCAATGTGGTGTGGGAAGGTATTAGCCTAGACTTCATTGTAGGATTACCTAAATCTAAGTGTAACACCCTGAAATTTCAATAACTGCAAATATATACATTGTATGAATTATTCTTGTGCAACTGTTGATGTGAGTGTTAGGTTATGTGATATTTGATTGGTCTATATTTAAATTATTTGGGTGAAATATTAATTAGAGATATTACAAAAATATTTGAAGAGAAATGACCATATCACCCTTCCTTTGAAGCAAAAATTACGGAAATGCCCTTGAGGTGAAAATGACGATAATGTCCTTGGATATTTTTGGTTAGATATTTTAAAGTGGAAGTTACAAAAATACCCTTGAGCTAAAATTACACAAATCCCTTAGATATTTTGTTGAGATATTTTATAGTGAAAATTACAATCATACCCCCAGGGTGAATGACAAATTACCATAGTACCCTTGAGGCAAAAATTACCAAGACACCCTTTGATATTTTGTGAAAGCTTGATGAAATTATAGAGTGCCCTTGGATGGCAAATTATCAAAATGCTTTGTGACAAGAAGCCTCAGAATAGGATTTCTATGAATTTCATACGGTAATAACTTTGAAATTTTATTCAAGAGAATTCAAGCATCAAAAAAATATGGAAAAAATGATAAATAGAATCTGTGGAATTTTCTTTTAATTGTAGGATGAATAGACTTATTTAATAAAATGGTTTAGTAATTTTGATGGTCAAAAGTAGTATGGACCAATTAGAATTAAGATAAAAAGCAGTCTTGTATGTAAAGTCTGTGTGACACTCTGTATAGACTGCTTGTGAGCAATTTATACTGTAATTGAAGTCAGTTTCTGAAAAACTCCAGATTTCTATTATTCAATATTATCTTTAGGTAGAAGAGTTCAAATCAAACTTGACTTCTTACTAGAAAATGCCATGTGTGAAGCCATATGGGAATTAGATTCTTCTTCATCATCAAAAATTATATATATATATATATATATAAAGTAACATGAAATGAAGTAAAATTTATCTTCCTTTCTTTAGTGGCCACATGAAGAATGTAGAAGAAGGAGGAAGCTTCAAGATCATGCCAAGTGGTGGGACAATTGTAAAGGCAACATGACACTTGTAAAGGAGGCATAATGACTTAGAAGATTTTTTTTTTGTATAAAGTAAAAGAGTAATTATGAACTTGGTTAGGATGGAATGAAATGATATGAAACTAAGTTCTAATGGAACAAAATGGGAGTAACTAGCTAGAAAGGGTAAAAATGTCCTTGAATATTTTATTATTTTCCAAGCTCTATGTAAAGGGAGGAAGGCCTTAAGTAGAAGTCACATTCAAGACTCCATTCTTCCACCTATTTCACATGAAACCTCTCCTTCATTTCACTTTCATCCTTTCATTTTCAAAGCCTAAATCAAGTAGGAAAAAGACCCCACCTTCTTGAAGAAATCACGTGTAAAGCTAGCAACTTTAGGAAGAGAAAGACAAGCTTTAAAAGAGGTTACAAGGTATGTATAGGGAAGCTTTATGATAAAGATAGTTTAAGTGTTGTTTGTGTTTGAAATTCATGTATTGTTGAGTGTTTCTATGAATCTCTGTACATAAATGATATGTTGAATTTCTGAGTAAAAGTATGTGAGACAGTGGTTGAGGACTAATGTTGAAAATACATATGAAAAGAGTTATGCATTAAGTGAAGTAGATTCATGTGTCTCATGTGCATAAGAGTTGCCTCAGAGAGGAGGTGTGTATAAGAGTTGCCTCAGAGAGGAGGTGTGTATAAGAGTTGCCTCAGAGAGGAGGTGTGTCAGATAGCTGCAGGAACTGAGTCCGTGCATTCAGACAAAAGGTGTCTGAGCTGGAGGTGACTCTTGCGGTGGGGAATCACACCACCCATGATGATCACATGAAGTGTGGGTGAGAACCCGTGCAATACTGGGAGACCCTGACTGGTCGGATAAGTTCTGTGCCACAGGGATGGGCTATCTTGACAATTGTACCAAATATTGAAAGAGTTTAAGAGAATCATGCATCATGATAAGAGTCTAAGAGAATCATGCATCTTTGAGGACGTTATTATGAACATCTGCATATTGAATATATTTTGTTGCTTAAATTATGTTTATCATAAACTTACCCTGTATTTTGTGTCTGTGGTTGACAGCTGCTATGACCTCAATTTTATTTGGGTGAGCAGATGAACAATAAGGAAAGATTTGGCAAGCGGATTTCTGAAGAAAGGACTTTGTTGAAGATGTTTGGTTGAGGATGTTTTGTTGTGACAAATATTTTAGTTATTTGTACTATGTAATAGAATTAATATTAGTCTGTACTTTATTTTATATTACATCAAGACTTATAAATATCAATTAGTGATGAAAATCTTTTTAGTAAATATTAGAAATGTTGATTTAATATTTTTATGCAAGTTGAAAAGAAATTTTAACTAAAAATCAATAATAATAAGATAGTAAGTTCAAGGCGTTACACTAAGGGGCGTGATGCTATTCTTGTAGTGGTGGATAGGCTAAGTAAATATGGTCATTTCATACTGTTGAAACATCCCTATACTGCTAGGAGTGTGGCGAATATATTTACGAAGGAAGTAATAAGGCTGCATGGGATCCCTTCTTCAATAGTGAGTGACAGGGATGCATTGTTTTTTAGTAATTTATGGAAGGAGTTATTTAAAATACAAGGAATGACTTTGAAAATGAGTATTGCGTATCACCCTCAGTTAGATAGCCAAACTGATGTACTAAATAGAACCTTGGAGACATATTTGAGATGTTTCTCTGTTGAATTACCCAAATATTTGGCTGAGTTTATCCCATAGACAGAATACTAGAATAATACATGTTACTAGGGAGCTGCCAGGTGTACCCCCATTTGAAATAGTTTATGGTCTACCACCACCATCTTTGGCAAGGTTCATTCCAGGGGAAGTCCTAATGGAGGCAGTGGCTCAAGATCTTACGGAAAGAGATGAAGCACTTAATTAGTTGAAGTTTCATATGAATAGAGCTCAGAATCACATGACAAAGTATGCCAATAATCATCGCCTACCTTCAAAGATTAAGGAGAGGGATTGGGTGTATCTAAAGATAAGGCCACATAGACAAGCTTCAATGCCTACAGGATTAAATCCTAAGCTATCAGCCATATACTATGGCCTTTATCGGGTAGTTAAACAAATTGGAGGAGTGGCATTTCAGTTGCAATTACCAAACACTACTCGAATCCAACCAGTTTTTCATATTTTCCAATTGATACTTGTAGTGGGAGAACATCAGATTGAGGAAGAATTGCCAAATGAGCTACAAGCTGAAGAACAAGGGATACAACTGGAACAAGTATTGGGTGGGTACAAGAAAGTTTGGTCCAACAACAGATGAAACTCCACAAGTATTGTTCAAGTGGAAAGGACAACATGATGAAGGCGCGACCTGGGAGGACAGATAAAATATGTTGCAACAATTTCCTGCTGTCAACCTTGAGGACAAGGTTCTTTTTCAGGGGGTATTGTTTGGCAAGAGGAATCATCTACTTTAGCTTTTTAGAGTTTTGAGAAAGAAAAAAGAAAGACTAAATATTCTTAATTCAAATGAGTAGAATGAATTGTGTGCTAATAACAATAGATTCTGGTTCTCTATATATAGAGAAAACAAAATAATAGAATTACAAAATAAAACAAAATAACAAAATTACAACAGATTTGGTTCTAACAAATTCTAATTGAACCACTAACAGTTCTAACAAAATTAACAAACCCTAACTGCACCACAAAGTAAAATTTACTTAATACACTAATACCCCCCCTCAAACTCAATGGGGTTGAGAATCAGAAATGGACTCAACTACATTGAGTTTGGTCCTAAGAAAAAGAAACCGAGTTGGTGATAGAGGCTTAGTAAGGGCATCGACTCATTGATCTATAGCAAGAATATGATACACTTTGAGCTTTTTTAGTTAAGACTTTCTCCTTGACAAAAAAAAATGTCAATTTCCATTTGCTTAGTTCGGGAATTAAGAACTAGATTATGAGTAATAGCTACTACACTTTGGTTGTCACAGTAAATCTTTAGGGTCTGAAAAGGAATAAATAATTATATTAAAAGAGCTTGAATCCATGTGACTTCAGTCGTGGCTTGAGCTAAGCTCTTGTATTCAGCTTCAGTGGAAGATCTAGCCATAATTTGTTGTTTCTTGGACCACCATGATACCAAATTAGGACCAAAATAAATCACTACACCAGAGGTAGACGTTCGATCATTGGAAGGGTCTGAGTCAGACTAGGAAGATGAGGTAAATTTCAATGATCCTAAATCTCTTATGGAAAAACTTGTCATGAGCTTTTATCTAACTCATTTGTTCTCTCAAAAGCTTATAAAAACCTACAAAGAGATTTCAAGAATCTATCCAAGGATCATTTAAAACTTGAGAAAACCCTTCAGGATCAGATAGGTGTTTCACTGGACAAGTTCATTTAGACATGTGAAGCTTGCAACTCTTAAAGAAAAAGGGTCCAAGTTATGTCTTAAGATTGAGACAAATGTCGATGAAAATGCTACCCTTCTTAAGAACTTTCAAGAGTTGGAAATCAAACTGAAAGATCTTCAAAAGGATATGAAAAACCTTAATGAACTTCATGATCATCAAAAAGAAAAAAAAAAGACCATGATCTTTGGAGAGAATGTACACAAGCACACAAAGATTATGAAGACCTCGAAATAAGTAAACATAATCTTTGGGTGGAATGTGAGGAACATAAGAAATTTATGGGTTTCTTGAAATAATGAGCTTTTGAACTATCAAGAACTTAAGGGTCAACCTCAAGATGTTGTAAAACTTCATGAGGAAATAAAAACCTTAAAGACTACATTCTCCAAATTAGTCAATGGAATAGAAAATCTTAAAAAACTATTATGATACTGTTGAAGTTCTCCAGGCAAATATGGAAATGGATACGATGGGAAGATATATGTTCATGATGAGGACATCATTGAATGCTATTTTTGTGAAAAGAATGGACACATGACGTCTAGATGCAAGGACCGCCCAAAGAAGGGTTTACTCAATCCCTTCATGACTAACACAAAAGAACCAAAAAACATTTGAGTACTTAAGAATTTTTTTCCTATTATAGATGTCCTTGTAGCTGTAACACCCCGTAGGCTTCCGATGCGTTATCATTAATCATATCAGTTAAGCGCTAAACACATAATTTCCAAACTCAGCGGAAGCACAGAATCAATTTTCTTGATTCATTATATGGAATAAAATATATCGAAGCAAACATTCATACAAGGCACATAACTTACGCCCCTGCTGATCCAGTTTCTCATACATAAACATAGACAGATAAATAAACATCTACAATATACTCAGGAGGAAAACTCATATCATATCATCAATAGTTCTATACATATATATACATCAGTGTCTTCACCACACCGTGGTGATACAAAAGAATAACTGCCCTCACCGAGGGTATACAGAACTATACATCTCAGGTGTACACACACCATCCCTCATCAATGGTACAAAATCCAAACAAAACAAAACTGAGCCTTCAAGCTCTATCTCTGCTGCCACCGGCCCAGCAGACATGTCTCCACTAGGGCCTCCTGCCCTGAGACTGTTCTCCTCTTCCAGAAGAGTCACCTGTCAATATAAATCCCTAAACGGGGTGAGATACACATCTCAGTAAGCTCAGGGTCCTTGGAGGAATCTCCTCCATCCTGACCCACTTCCATAACATATACATCAGGCAATCACGACAATTGGCCCACTGGCCAGGCCCTCTGGCCCTCATAACAATATGAGCAAGTCATCTTGCTCCAAATATGGCGGAGCTACCTCAATGCCTGGCGGATATCATCAACGCCTATCTCGGTAAACATGGCGGAGCTACCTCAACGCCTATCTCAGTGTGAGACAGGAACTCACACCCGTGCCGTCCCATTGGGAGCTACCCCTTACGCATGGACGCACGTATATGGTACCTCCAAGAATAGAAGGAGCTACCTCAACTTCTATCCCTTTGGTCTGTAGGAATCACCGATTCCCTGGGAGCTACCTCAACCAAGAGCCAACCATACTAGGAGGAAACCCATCTCCTAGGGAGATCCATATCTATCTACTGGCCAATAGATCTATCACAATCATATCACATAACAAGCACAGATGCACACACATATCATTATGAGGATGCAACAACCAAATGCATGCATCATGAATATGACCACCACTCCCCCGGAGTGTGGTGTGGCAACCAAGTGGGAAATCATCCCCAGGGACACAGAACTTACCTGGCAAAGCCTCACTCTGCTATTCTTTCCCTACTCTGTGGCACCCGCCACCGACACCTTCAGTGTCAAGCCCTATTCCAGGTATATGGATTCATATCAAGCTCATTTCAACAAGCATTCAATCACAGAACATAGCATATCAGAAATCCCCTATCCTAGGGTTCAATCAATCAAGCCTTTACTTAGGCTTCTCACAGACTATACAAGGTCTACCAAAGCTGAATACCAAGCATCTGAGTCACCCCAGACCCAATGCAAACACATATCTGAGCATAAGCTCTCATTAGCCTCATAATTCAATTATCATTGGAACGGTCTAAACCTCAATCAAGGCACCGTTCAACTAGCCTCTCAGGCTCAATACAATCATAATCAAGGCTCTTGCATGTCTAGAGAACAACAAGTGACTCATTACACAACCACAAATGCATATCACAGAGCCAAGATTCAAAATTAACCAAATTGAATTCTGAAAGCTAATCCTTCATCACTAGACAATTCTAAACGAATTTCTCTACAGGACCCTAGGCTAATTCTAGCCCCAACTCAAGTGGGTCACTATTCATGAAAAACCCCAATTCACAAATTAACCGGAGAAACTTGAGTTTCTTACCTCAGTGGCGACCAAGAAGGCTGAAGGACAGCTTCCTCAAGCTCTGGTGTCCTCTCCAAGCCGCGGGTCTCAGCCAAACTCAAGTCTCTGAGCTTTCTCTTGAGAAAAGGAATTCTCACTCAAAGGGGTTTTTGAAGAGAAATCCAGATGTTTCTCACAAGTTTATAGATCATAGGGAGGTGCTTAAGCCAACACATAAGGTCCTAGGAAGCTTGGGATAGGCACCAACAGAGGTCTGGGCGTAGGGAAGAAGAAGAAACTATTTTTCTCTTCAAAAAACGTGATTTGGCCTTTAATACTGGGCCTGCCCGAGGTCTAGCGCGGATCGTGCCACCTCTGGCGCTAACCACGCCACCATGGCGGTGTATGTGGCGCCATCAGCGCCACTCCCACACCCCCAGCGCCACTTTCCAAAACCTGTGGCGTCACCCGCGCCACACTGGCACTGATCGCGTGGAAAACCAGTGAAATTTGGTTTTTCAGACCACTTCCCGCGCCACCCGCGCCAGCCATGGCGCGACCCGCGCGGGCTGGAAAACGCCTGGCACCCCTCGCGCCACATTGACGCCTTCAGCGTCAAATTCCAGAGCATCTGACACTCCTAGCGCCAGCCTGGCGCCCTTGGCGTCCAGTTCCAGTGGGTTTGGCGCTACCCGCGCCATAACCCTGACAGGGTTTTCTTCCAAAGATCCCTGGCGCTGCCGGCATGGGATCTGACGCCAACCGCGCCATAATGAGGGTCCTTACAGTAGCCGAAAATAAAAGTTCGTGATGGTCCTAGGACAGTGGTTGCTCGCAATACATGAGGGAGAAAAGTCTATGTGCCAATGTCTAACTGCTTATCATGGTGGAATAGTTACTTTTAGAGTGAATCAAAAAGGAAAAATAATCGACATAGTTAATATAGGGATTTACCCCTATCCCTCTATTGATAACCTTTTATTTGTTGAAGGTCTTAAACACAATCTACTGAGCATGAATCAATTTTGTGATAGTAGATATGGTGTATCCTTCATCAAGGATAAGTGTGATGTCCTATATGATGATGGGTCCCCTTTATTCTCTATCATGAGAAAAGGAAACCTCTACGAAATAAGATTTGGGGGAACTCTAAAATCAAAAGGTGTCGTGCTTATTGTCTATCAAAGAAAATCACTAGTTATAACATAGAAAACTTGGCCATGCAAGTGGGAGGTTAATCTTCATACTGTAGAAAAACAACCTCGTAAGAGGTATACTAAGTATGTCATATAAGAATCATTTACTTTGTGAGGCATGTCAAAAAGGGAAACAAATTAAAAAACTCTTTTACTAGTAAATTAAAAACAAATTACTTCAATCATAAGTGATCATGGGTTGAATTTGAAAATGACAGGTTCCAGATGTTCTATGAAGAAAATGGAATTCTTCACAATTTTTCAACACCAAGAACTCCTCAACAAAATGGCATAGTTGAAAGAAAAAACAGATATCTCCAAGAGATGGCTAGAACCATGTTAAATGATAATTCAACCCTTAAAAACTTCTAGGATGAAGCAATGAATTTTGTGTGTTACCTTCAAAATAGAATTTATATAAGGCCTATCCTGAAAAGACACCCTACGAATTGTGGAAGGGATGAAAGCCAAACATATCATATTTTTATATATTTGGATGCAAATGTTTTATTCTCAACACAAAAGATAATCGGGGAAAATTTGATTCGAAAAGTGACAGTGGGATATTTCTTGGATACTTAAAAACTTTAAAAAGGCATTTAGAGTGTATAACTTAAGAACCTTAGTTGTTAAAGAAGCTATTCATATAAGATTAGACGAAAATAAGTCTGATAAAGATTTATCAAAGCTAGATGAGTCTTTTGCAGATTTAAGACTGGATGATAACACTATAGCAACTAGCTTGGCCAGATACGATCTATTGATGGTAGCACCCACTCAATAAGAAGCTAAATTGAAGTAAGAGAACCCATTAGATGAATCATGAGAAGGAATCATCTAGAAAGCTAGATCATAGGTGATCCAGCAGATCGTGTTCAAACAAGATCGTTAATAAGAACTCAAGGACACACTTCACTGATCTCTAAAATGAAACCAAAATACATTGACAATTGGGTGAAAGCAATGCACGAAGAGCTTGACCAGCTTCAAAAGAATCATGTATGGAAACTAATCAAACTACCAAAAAGAAAGAAATTAATTGGACCAAATTGGTCTTTCGCAACAAATTGGACAAGAATGGTAAGGTTGTGAGAAACAAGGCAAGGTTAGTTGCTAAAGGTTACTCGCAACAAGAAGGTATAGACTACAAAAAAATCTTTGCACCTATTGCACGCTTAGAAGCAATATGCATCTTACTTTCATATGCAACTTATAGCAATATGAAGTTGTATCAAATGGACATAACAAGCACATTTCTAAAGGGCTTGATCCAAGAGGAAGTATATGTTGAACAACCTCCTGGATTTGAAAGTGAAACCTTTCCTCAACAAAGCCCTATATGGACTTAAAAAGACTCCCAGAGCTTCTAATAAAAAATGTATTTTGTAACACCCTCATATTTTTATATACATATGAATTTTCTGTAAGTATGCATTCCTAGATAGAATGACAAAAAGACCCTTGAACATTTTAAAAATGACACAAATGTCCTTTTTGAAAAGACACAAATGCCCCTGAACATTTTGTAAAATGACCAAAATACCCTTTGGCCCTGATAAAGCCATATAGCCTCAGTAATGCTATAAACATCAGACAAAAATACAGTATGTTTTTAAATAAGGAATTATTAACATTTTTCATAAAGAAAAATCATGAAATAGAATTTTTAGAAATTTTGGAAAATGTTTCAAAAAGGATTTAATTTAGAATAACCTAAGTTTCATAAAAGCACAGAAAAAGGAAAGATGCGATCTGTGAAATTTTCTCTTAATTATAAGAGGAATAGATTCTTTAATAAAGTAGTCTAGATATTTTACTAATTAAAAAACAAAAGGAACCAATGAAAAATTAGATAAAAATAAGTTATGTGACATTTTAAGAATGTTGTCACACTTAAGCTAGTTCCAAAAGATTTCTAGGCTTTTTACTTCTATAAAACCAATAAGGATTAAAGCCTCTATAAATTATAGAAGCAATGTTATTTAATTTCAAGACATAAATCAATTCAAACAAAGCCTTAAAATTCCTAAAAAAAATTCTAGCCATCCAAGCGATTTATGTGAAACTTGTAAAATTGCAACATATTTGCTTTACAAATCCAATATGTCCTTGGACTACAAGAAGAATTGAGAAAGCCTTAGAAAACTCAAGAAACAAGACACTTGTATGGTTAAGAAGCCATGTAACATGCCATTGGACCATTTGGAAAGCTAGGTTATAAATGCTTAAGAGATATTTGAAGCAAATTTTATTTTGTCTCCTTTGGAAGACCACGTGGATATTTATAGACATTATTTCAAAGATCCCAACGGTCAAGATTTACATATATGAGATATGATTATACGCGTAAAATTTCAAGGAGATCCAACGGTTAACAAATCCAGAACCACTATTTTACTAAACGGGTTTTGGGGAAAATTCAAGAATGAAGGAAAAGCACAAAATATCTCTAATACCTAGCTATACCACGAAATTGATGAATATTTCTCTCCAAGCTGAGCAAATCCACGTGCACTATCAAGAGGTTTAGGGAAGGCTTGAGAAAATTCAAGAAAGTGGACACTTGTATGGTGGAAAAGCCTTAGCCAATGAAAATAAACCAAATCAAAAGCAAGTTAATGATGATTTTGGAGATTTTTCTACAAAGCCACTTTACCTAGCCTATAAATAAGGGTGGTGGGGACCAAATGAAAGAAAAAAACACACTTGAAACAACTTACTTCATTCCTACATCCCTTTCACTAAAATTCCAAAGCAAACCAAAGCCCATAACCCTTGAAAGTTCACGTGAAGAAGCTTAGAGCACTTGGAAGTTTGTTGCTAAAATTTCAACTTAAGAAAGCAAGGTATGGGGAAGTACTATGATATTCATGGTTTAGATATTCTTTATGTTAGATTCTCAATTATTTTTATAAGAATTAAGCTTTGTATACCATGTGTTTAATGAAATGCTTCCAAGACTTTAAAAAGAGTAAATGGATGATGATTTGGATAAGTAACTTAAATAAATGGTTATAATGAATTGTTTGAATCTAATCTAGTAAGAAAGAGATTAAGTAACTTAACTTTTATATATTATGGCTTCGATTTAAAGAAATACTTGTTTTAATGCTTTACTAAAGTTTGCATGTTATTTTGTTATTTACTTGATATTTTATTAAAATTTGTATATATTAATTGGATGATTTTATTAAAGTTTATGGGATGAGTGTGTTCTACTAAGTATTCTATGAAGTTCACTTGTTTATGGATTATTATGGAATCCATGTGTTGCTGAGTGTTTCCACCATGTGTTACTGAGTATTTCTATAGAATTATGTTGAGTTGAGTTTTGTGCTGGATCTATATTGAATGATTAAAGCATATGAGAAATAAATTGGAGATTAATGGTGAAGATGAAATAAAGACAAATCATTGCATATTTCATCTGCATTTGACCTCAGAGCGGAGGTATATTCCACCAGAGAGGGTGAGGCTTCCACTAGAGTGGGTGGAGCTATCTTGACTATGGTACCATTTAACCTCAGAGCG
>PYAF01003615.1:39424-50418 GCA_007407185.1 Glycine tomentella
ATCACATGTTGTAGGTGTGAGTCCTTTTGCAACACTGACCTATCCCGACTGGCCAATCCAACTCACGAGGTGTTAAGCTATCTTGACTGTGGCCACTGATAATGAGATGTTGAGAACCTGAGATCTCAGTCATGCATCATATAAAGAAGATGAGCATGCATTATATGTATTATCTGATGAGTACGTTGTGTGTTAAATAAATAATATGACTTAATTTGTGTGCTGCGTAGATGATGTAAATTAATCTATGGGTGAATCACCCGTATTTGTTATTTTATAAATATTATGTTAACCATCTGCATATATATTTTTTTTTTGAATGTTTTGTTCAAACTGTGTTTATCATAAACTTACCCTATGTTTGTGTCTGTGGATGACACCTGTGATGACCCCAATGTGTTTGGGCGAGCAGGAAAACAGTGGAGCATAAGCTGGGAAGGAGTTTGAAGAAAAGATGATGAAGATGTGTTGATGATTTGTACTAGAATTTAAATTATTTGTATTTTACGTTGGCTTGTATTTGGGACTGTATAATAAACTATACTTTGATCTGTATTGTTGGACTGTACTTGATCATTATAATTAAACTATGAAAAGAGAATTCGTTTATAATATAAATGACTAGTAACATATGCAAGCAAAGCGAAAAGAATTTTCGTAAAATTTATAACTAATCTGATCCTAATCCAAAGTGGTCACAAGATTTCATCTAAAATCAATCAAACACGAGAGAGTAAAAGGAGGCGTTACACATGATTCTCTTAAACTCTTTTAATATTTGGTACCAATTGTCAAGATAGCCCTATCCCTATGGCACAGAACTTATTCGACCAGCCCAGTGTTGCAAGGGTTCTCACCCACACTTCATGTGATCATCATGGGTGGTGTGATTCCCCACCGCAAGAGTCACCCCCCAGCTCAGACACCTTTTGTCTGAACGCACGGACTCAGTTCCTGAAGCTATCTAACACACCTCTTCTTTGAGGCAACTCTTATGCACACTTCCTCTTTGAGGCAACTCTTATACATACCTCCTCTATGAGGCAACTCTTATGCACATGAGACACATGAAACTGATTCACTTAATGCATAACTCTTTTCATTTTATCAACTCATTTATTTTCAACATCAGTCTTCAATCACTGTCTCATATACTTTACTCAGAAATTCAACATAAATCAAGTACAGAACTCAGCTTGATACTCATGTACAGAAACTCAACATATCATTCATGTACAGAGATTCATAGAACACTTCAGCAAGTATAGAACTTCATTCAGACACTCAATCATATAATTATAACTTAAATCTAACAATTGCTCAGATACCAGTCATACTTCATAGAACTTCAAACACTTATTCAAACACAAGTAACACTTAAACTATCTTTATTATAAAACTTCCCTATACATACCTTATAACCTCTTATGAAGCTTGTCTATCTCTTCCTAATGGTACTAGCTTCTACACGTGATTTTTCAAGAAGTGGGGTCTCTTTATGCTTTGAAAATGAAAGGATGAAAGTGAAATGAAGGAGAGGTTTCACATGGAATAGGTGGAAGAATGGAGTGTTGAATGTGACTTCCACCTAAGGCCTTCCTCCCTTTATATAGAGTTTGGAAAATAATAAAATATTCAAGGACATTTTTACCCTTTCTAGCTAGTTACTCCTATTTGGTTCCATTAGAACTTAGTTTCATATCATTCCATTCCATCCTAACCAAGTTCATAATTACTCTTTTACTTTATACAAAAAAAATCTTCTAAGTCATTATGCCTCCTTTACAAGTGTCCCACCACTTGTCCAATTCATGAAGTTTCTCCCTCCTTCTCCAATCTTCACGTGACCAACTAGGAGATTAAGAGAAGATTTTTCTTCTCTTCATGCCATCTTGTATAATGTTCTTCAAGGTTATGATGACTTCTTATCCCTTCATCAATGGTGGCTTACAAGTGGATAAATATTTCTTAAGCCTTCATGATTGTATCTTATCATTTTAATTTATGAATCTTAAGAAATTTTTTCTACTTATCATGTTTTCATTTTCTTAAAGAGAAAAAAATTATACGGTTCTCCTTGTGTCCACATGTCACCTTTTATGAAGAAGAAAAATTCAATTCCAACAGGACTTCACACATGTCATTCCTTAAGAAGAAGTAAAGTTCAATTTGAATTTTTCTACCAAAGAAGCAAAGTTCAATTCGAACTCTTCTACCTAAGGATAATATTAAATAATAGAACTTTAGAGATTTCCAGAAACTGACCTCAATTACAGTATAGATAGCTCACAAGCAGTCTACACAGAGTGCTACACAAACCTTACATACACGACTGCTCTTATCTTAATTCTGATTGGTTCGTTCTGCTTCTGTCCATCAAAATTACTAAACCATCTTATTGAATAAGTCTATTCATCCTACAATTAAGAGAAAATTTCACAGATTCTATTTATCATTTTTCCATATTTTTCTGATGCTTGAATTCTCCTAGATAAAATTTCAAAGTTATGACCGTATAAAATTCATAGAAATTCTATTCTGAGACTTTCTGTCACTAAAAGTATTTTGGTAATTTGCCATCCAAGGGCACTCTGTAATTTCATCAAGCTTTCACAAAATATCAAAGGGTGTCTTGGTAATTTTTGCCTCAAGGGTACTATGGTAATTTGTCATTCACCCTACGGTTTGATTGTAATTTTCACTATAAAATATCTCAACAAAATATCTAATGGTATTTGTGTAATTTTGACTCAGGGGTATTTTTGTAACTTCTATTTTAACCAAAATATCCAAGGGCATTATTGTCATTTTTACCTCAAGGGCATTTCCATAATTTTTGCTTCAAAGGAAGGGTAATATGGTCATTTCTCTTCAAACATTTTTGTAATATCTCTAATTAATATTTCACCCAAATAATTTAAATATAGACCAATCAAATCTCACATAACCTAACACTCACATCAAATAGTTGTGTAAGAAACATTTTGATTATACATTTGTAGTTATTGAAATTTCAGGGTGTTACAATGTCACTCGTGGATGGGGCATGTACTGGAGACGCAGTTCGTGGGTTAGTAGGGCTACATCATGATGCAAACTTTTGGGGCATCATTCTAGCTTCTGCCAGTTACCGAAGAGTCGCGCCTCCACTTTAAGTGGAGTGGTCGTTTGGCATTTTGATCACCGTTACTCTGAATCTTTTTTTCGCTCCAAAGATTTTCTGCCTTCCATTTTCTATTTGTGACTTCTCTTTCTCCTTCAACTATCTTCTTCATCTTTAAGGTGCTCCTTCCTTTTGCCATGTCTTTCATTTCTGATTCTACCCTAGGTTTGGTCGGTAGTGACTCTGGGGTTTTATTTAGCAAACCCTAGTAGATAGGAAAGTCATTTCAATCGACGACTCCTCTTTGGAGAAGACTTGTCTTGGAGTCTCTGACAACAAGTCCTCTTCTTCTGAGAGGAGGGTGAACTTGCGCAATGTTGGCTGAGGTATTTCTCGCGTTCGCAAGAGGATACAATGTTCGGCTGCCTCTCTTGCTGGGGAACCTATGCCAGTCATGACGATTCGTCCCTCTTTTTGTTTCTCAGGGAGCAAGAAGGAGTGGTGGGGACAGTAAGGTTTCCTCCTATGTGTGACGTAGCTGCAGTGTTGGGTCGCCTTCGTCTCCCCTACAGTCGCTGGCTATGAAGGGGTGAGAGATGATGTTTTAAAATATCGCCCCTCTATTACCTCAGCAAAGAGTGTTGCTACTCAAGAGCACCATCTGAGGTTGGCCAACCCTGAGGGTTCCTGCAAGATGGTCGTCTAGGCTTGCATGAATGATGCTTTGTGTTTTATGAGGGCAATGTCAAGTTGTCCACCCTTCTTTTTCATGTATCAATGTCTTTTGAGGTGCTAGGTTTCATTCTTCCCTTGAATTCTTTCTAATGTGCTATGTTTGAGCACTTGAATGTGGCCCCCTCTCAGCTTCATCCCAATAGTTACACTATGGTGAGGGCCTTTAAAATATTGTTCCTTTTCTTCAACATTTGACCTAATGTTTCGGTGTTTTTATATTTTTTCCAAATGAAGTTGACAGGAAAGATCGGCTAGGTTTCATTGAATAACGTGTCCAAAAGTTATTCGAGTTTGACTCGAACGCGTTTTGTCACTTCAATGATCGTTTCTTCAAGGTCTTGGCTATTAATGTCGTGGCTGATGGGTTGCCACTGATGTTAAACTAGGATGGGGAACCCCTCTTCCCATTCTACTAGCAGTTAAACCCTACCAGGTTCAAGTCTTCCTACGAGGATCTGTTGACCCTTGTGGAGAGGGTTGGCAAGGCTATTCTAGAACAATTTTCAACCCCGTTGGACGCATGAGCCATCTTGTCCCTTCCTTCGATGGTTGATCCTCTTATTGCCTTGGATGGTAAGACATTTTTCCTTGTCTTCCTCTGTGTTTGATGTTAGCCTAAATTAACACTTGTTTCATTTTGCAAGTATAATGGGTGACTTTTCTTGGAGGCCTTTGGTGAAGCAAGTTAGACCTACTAGTGGGATGGTATCACCTTCCACTGTCGACCCTTCTACTGGAGAAAGGGGTCAACCTCTTGCTAGGGTCGACCCTACTGATGCTGCAGTTATTGAGGCTTCCCCCAATGCACCTTCCTCTATTTTAGCTAAGAGGAAATTAGTTGACAGCATTGGGGTATTAGACTGCAAAAAGTTGAGGGCCCCTTTCAGCCTTTGTGATGCGATAGGCTGCCAAGTTACTTTCCGGTTCTGGTTACCCTTCTTCTCCCGGTTCGGAGGATCTACCTTCGGCTCTGTCGACCATTAAGTCTACTCTTGCTACTCACGCTCTTCTGACTATGCCTTCTCATACCATTCAATAGGTTTATGCTTCTCCTATTGTCGCGGATACTGCATCGACTTGTTCAGCTGGTCCTATCCTTGCTTTTTTCGTCCACTCTTGTTGTTTCTTTGTCGAGCACTGGTGTGGCGATCACTAGTGCTCTAGAAATGTTGCTTCATTCCTCTTCAGCTCCTTTAGTTCCCCCTTCTGTTATATTGGCATCGAAATTTCCCTCCTTTAGTTTTTGCCCCAGTGCATCCTCTTGATCACGTCTATACATCACGTGATACTAACTCATTATAGAGTATGTGGTATAGGCCAGAGTAGAGAACTCTGACTTGCTTTGTCTTCTTTTGACAAGAATATGATTGGGTTAGTTGGGTTCAGAATGCAACCGAAATTGCCAAGGTCTTCCTATAAAGAAGTTTGGAAATTCTGGAGTAAAACGGATAAAGGCACCAGGAGGTGTGGCGACCTTAGCAGGTGTCCATAGATGCTAAGGTCGCCAAATGGAGGGCCACTGCTCAAACTATTTATAGGGTGGAGCGTCCTAAGGTAGCCAATGCCATTGTCGCCTTTGCTTAGGTGGTTAGGTCCAACCAACACCTATCATCCAAGGCTGGCGCTGCTTTTACCAAGCTATTGTGCACAAGGCAGGATGATAATGAACTAGATGGACATTGCAAGGACTTGATGAGTGAGAAGAAGGACTTGGCTGGAAAGGTGGAGAGCACTATTGTTGAGAAGGAAAAGCTTGCTAGGGTGGTTGCTGACCTTGAGGTCCTGTTAAAGGAGTCGGAGTCTAGGCTGGAGGAGTCTGAGCTCAGGGCATCAAAGCCATTAGGGATTTTACAAAGCCATTAGGAAGGCCAGGTTCTTTACCAAGGATCTTGACTTGGGTCTTTTGACCCTTTTAAGGATGTGAAGGATAGTGAATTACTTGATGAAGAGGAGATGGCTGTTGCGAAAAAGGATGCTGGCGAGGAGCAAGGCAATGGGGCCAGTGTTTATAGGCCACTCTTTCTTTATTTTTCTTTAGTAAATCTTGGGTCGTGATGGCTATGTGTATTTGACAATAATTTTTCTTCATTAATACATATGCTTTCCTCTGTTTACAAATTTTGCTCAGTTGTTTTGTTTCAATGTTCCCTTTTGTTATGCAAAGCTCTATTGGTTGTGGTGGCAAAGATAGGTCATCTTGATGATAATGAGATCTTGGACGCATAGGAAGCAAGACCTTGACGGCTTTGTATGAAATAAAGAGCTAGATGACACGAGATCATCTCAGGTTTGATTTCAACTTGGTTAAAGGTCAATCATCTGGTGACGCTTCCTTTCGCTTTGCGGATCACCAAGGGCAGACCTTGGGTTTAACAAGTCTTTCATCAAGGATGCGCTTGTCCTGGGTTTTTGTGAGGCTCACCAAGGGCAGACCCTGGGTTTGACGAGCCTTTTGAGATGCGACCAGGAATGCATCTATCTTGGGTTTTGTCGTGGCTCACCAAGGGCAGACCTTGGGTTTGACAAGCCTTTGGAGATCGAGACTCACCAACGGCGTACCTTGGGTTTGACGAGCCTTTGGTGAATCGACCAGGAACATATTCGTCCGGGGTTTCGTCGAGGCTCACCAAGGCCTTGGGTTTGACAAGCCTTTGGAGAATTGACCAGGAACGCGATTGTCATAGGTCTTGTACGTAGGGCTTGAGGATAAATCGATTTGCTGCCTACACTAGCTTCTGCTTGGTTCGTCCTCGAACCACACTGTACTAGTAGAGAGGCCCTACTCTGATACCACTTGTAACGCCCGACCACTTGCAGGATCAAAGATTGTCCCCACATACTAACACAAGAATTTTTAGCATGCTTTGTCCTCACTCACACACTTCCTGAGAAACTTTCCAGGAGGTCACCCATCCCATAATTGCTCCAAGTCAAGAACGCTTAACTGTGACGTACTTAAGTTATGGGCTATCGAAATGTAGATGCATCTTGTTGGTATAGGTAGTACCTATTATTTCCTTTAAGTTATCCTCAACTATACAATCCCATACCTGAACAGCCTCTGGATCCCTCTCGTTCGGGTGTGTATTCGATTCATTCATATACCCCTCCCACTGGAAGCCTGCTAGGAGCCGCTCCTTGTCCATGCCTCATTGCACCGGCAATCACTTCTCACCCTCGTCAGTGCCCGGGATATTAGAACCATCACCAGGATCCAAACCCCTTTCCTTGGCCCACTCAGGATCAATTTAAAGCACCTGTTGCATGGCCTAAGGACATGCCTATTTTTCAGGAGGAGGCAGAAGTCCAAGCAATTGATCAAGATCCTGCAACTGATCACGGCCATGCAGCTGACCAAAAAGCTGCAAACGAAGGAGAAAGAGCAGATGATGATGTAGATCTGATGCACAACCTAGCTAATTATCTCATTGATCTTCAAAATCTGTGACACTGTTTATAATTTCTTTACCGCTTCTTTAGCTATTTTATTTACTTATTTTGGACATGGATGTGTTTTATGGCACATTTTGATTATGTGTACACAAAGAATTTTCTTTGTTTGGTAGTACACACTTTTTTAGATAAAATTTTTGTGTTTTATTGTATCTAGCATAATTATAAAATAGGTATAAATTTTTTTGGAACTTTAGAAAATTTTTGAGACTTAAAAGAAAATTTTTCTTGAAATATAACATACTTTAAAAAAGAATCAACAGAAAGTATTTGAAACAATTTGAATTAGATTAGAACACAAAAAGATTTTTGGAAACTTTGAGAAATAAAAAACAAGGAATGATTTTCTCAAAACACCAAACGAAGATAGAAATTTTCACACTAATTTGATAACAAAATTAGAAAAACACTGATTTTATTTGAACATGGGAACAGGCCTTAAAAGCTTTAGTAAGTGAGTGCATCCACAAAAATAACATTGAGGGTCCTCACTGATTTGTTCTATAGTAGATTTTGTATAAATTTCTAATTGTCATAACATATGATTCATGGATATGATTTAGGCCTTCTTTCTTTCTGATATATTTTAAAGCCACTGGCCAAAAAGCTATCCCAATATATAATGATTTACCATTTTACAAGCCCTTTGAGCCAAACACTTGATATTTTATTGGAACACTAACCTAGGATAAAAATTCCATACCTTGCCTTAGGTTAGGAGAGCAAAGGATGATTTTGTTGGAAACTTTTATCAGTTGGGTAGCTAAAGTGATGGAAATACTATGTTGTGCAAATGGCTAAAAGTTATTAAAAAAGAAACAAAAGAAAAGAAAGAAAAGAAAAGAAGAAAAGAAAAAGTAAACAAAAATTCCTTGTGTTTTAAATTTTACAAAGATTTTTAGAATCAAAGAAATAGGGTGAGGTTGGAAATATTTGGAGGAAAAAAGAGAAAAAGAAATAGGAAGAGATAATAATGGTCTTACCTTTGAATGCTCTCCTATTCTTAGGGTAACTTTGCATATCCAGAAAAATCAAGATTCCTTTCAAAAACCAGGCCAACCCTATGTTAGACTTTTGGCAAGCGTACCAATTGTCGTTGTAAGTTACAAAATTTATAAAAATTTGTCTCCACAGGGACTTGTGCTACTCAGTTAATCCAAATAGAATTCAACAATTGAATAGTTATGTACAACGAGTATGATTGAACTTTTGATATTTTACGGAAATAATGAAAGATTACGAAAGATTACGGAAGCTAATAAAACGATTTTAATTAACTAAAGAAAAGCGTAGGATTGGGTTTCATCATTCATACCTCGGTATCCAATTAATATTACCATGTATAAATCATTTTCTATTATTATTGATGCACACATTAATTAACCTCGAATCGATTCCTCGCATCCAAGTTCTAAGGATAGTTTACTGAATATCGATCCCTCGCATATTTAAGTAAATTACCCCAGCGTTAAGAACTATAATCACGTGCTTTTATGCAATCGAAACATTATGCCCTATTTCTAGCAATGTAACGTAACGAGTAATTTCATTCAGTTCAAACCCTAAGATTACTTTCCAGTCTCACTTCGGATTTAAGTTCGTGATACTAGTGATCAAGTAGGATCAAGCATTAAGCACGGAATAAAATTACCAATAATAAATATAAAAGACTTATGCATAAATAAATATTAAAAGAGATACTTAAAAGTAGAAGACTACATCCAATCCATAAGAGAAACTAACCAAGCATGGAGAGAACCTCCTTAAGAGAAGAATTGATGAAAGGCCCCATCACCGCTTCTTTCCGGCAGAGTCTCCACACTAAATTTCACTTCTCTCACTTTCCTAACCTACCTAATACTAATATTTAAGAGCCTAAACTAAAGAAAAAGCTTTAAAAAGCAAAGGAATGAAGAAATGGGATTTGAAAGAAGTGAAGTTGGCTTTGGGGTTGCTTGGGTATTTATAGGGGGTGGCCTGGTCGAGTTTGGTCGCCCAAGCGACCAATTCCTTCATGAAATACTTGCTTGGGCGAGTTAAATGCAACTTGCAGCCCACTTGCACATCCACTTGGCCTTCAAGTGGCCCATTTGCTGTTTCTGCTCGCCCAGGCGAGCAAAATACACTATATTCACTCGCTTGGGTGAGTTAAAGTGTTTCCAGAAGGGTCTTTGGGCCTGATTTGCTTTCTGCACCCCAGTTTTGCTGTTATGAGTCATTTTTGGGTCTGATTTGCTTTCTGCACCCCCAGTTTTGCTGTTATGAGTCATTTTTGGGTCTGATTTACTTTCTGCACCCCCAGTTTTGCTGCTTGCTTTGCTTATTCGGAAGCCTCGAAAATCCACGGAATCTATCAAAATACAAAATACGATTGGATTAATCTTTCAAAATATAAAAACTACATTCATTCAAGTAATAAATATAATTTAACTATGTTTAGGGCAAGTTCATAAATAAAGCTAATGAAATCAAAATATAAGTGCCATCATTGAAACATGATTTTAACTAAAATATGGCGCTTATCACTCCCCCTAACCTAGAATCTTGCTTTTCCTCAAGCAAAGTAACTAACACTATAATTAATAGGAACATAGAGGATGAACATGTTTTGTAAAGAATAAACTTTTCAGAGTGATCAGAACATGTTTCAAATTAGTCAACCTTAAGAATTTGAAACAAAAGATGAAATTTTCAAAACCAAATGAGATTAAGATCAATTCACATTTTATTTCTAAAGAACATCAGAGGAAACATGTGCTTAATTCAAACAGAGGAAAACCTCTCGATGGTGTATAATTCTCACAGGTGAGTGTTTAGTCTCAATTCCAACACTGATATGTTATAGATCAATTTTTGCAGTTCATTTCCCATCAAATCAAAATACATATTTATCATGGATCACTAGGACTTTTAGGGTTGGGCCTGGCTTAGAAAGGAATCTTGGTTTTTCTGGATATTCAAAAAGACCTCCAGAATAAGAGAGCAAGTAAAGATAAAACAATTAGATTATCACTTCCTATTTCTTCCTTTTTCTTCCAAGATATCCATGTTTATCAATTTTCCATTTCACCCAAATGCTTTGTACAATACTATAAAACACAAGGAATTTGTTTCCTTTTTTTTTCTTTCTTTTCTTTTGCTTATCACATGAATAGCATATAGCCATATTTAAAGTCTTTTTCATCGCATGAGCTATCCAAAAAGTTTTCATCAACAAAATATTTTCCTTTTTGCTCTCCTAACCTGAGGTAAGGTAAGGAATTCTTATCCTAGGATAGGGTTCCAATAAATATTAAGTGTTTGGCTCAAAAGGGTTTGCAAATGCTAAATCATTATATATAAGTTTGGGATAGCTTTTTGGCCAGTGGCTTAAAAAGTTGTTCAAAAAGAAAGATGGCCTAAATCATATCCATGCATCATATGTTATGACAATTAGATATTCATGCAAAATTAACTATAAATAGATCAGTGAGGACACTCAATGTAATTTATGTGGTTGCACATACTCACTAGGCTTTAAGGTCTGTTTTCATGTTCAATTCAAATCAATGTTTCGAAAGATGTTATTTATCAATTCCATGTAAAAATATCTTGCATTCATTTTGATATTTGAAAAGCCATTCATTTATTTTTCATTCTCAAAGTTTCCAAAATCATTTTGTGGTGTTCTGATCCAAAAAACAAGTTTCAAAACATTTATATC
>PYAF01003617.1:5600-17135 GCA_007407185.1 Glycine tomentella
CCTGTCCATACTGGTCTTATAATTTTCTGATGCCTAGGGTAGTCTAAATTAAGCTCTTTTCATCCTATCTTCCAAAATTCGTAGAAATTTTATTTTAAGGTTTTCCGCCACCAACCTCACTGATACTGGGTTTTCTAAAAGTATTTTATCCAATGGTGAAGTTCCCACAAATTTCTAAAGTCATCTGGTCAGTTTTTTATCTAAGGGCATTCTGGTAATTTTACCCCTCACCCTAGGGGTATAATTGTCGTTTCCAAAAATTGTTCAGATCATCTCTGTAATTGTCACCCTAAGGGTATCTTTGGTTATTTCTAACCCATCTGAGAATATTTATAACATTTCTTTCTTAAATGTCTTATCGGACTTCCTAGGGCAATTTGGTCATTAATAAAATATCCAGGGGTATTTTGGTCATTTAGTGCCTTAGGGACCTATCTGTCATTTTTGAAATTGTCCAAGGATATTTTGGGAATTTCTCCTAGGGATACATTGGTCATTTCCAGAATTGTTCAGGGCAAAATTATCATTTTCATCCTAGGGACATAAACGTCATTACTGAAATTGTTCAGGGGCGTTCTTGTCATTTTGCCCTAAATTTTTCTACTACCTTTCATTAACATTTTATTCTTAGTAATTGTCTATAATTCTCTAATTTTTTGGGGTGTTACAGTTTGCAGACTTGTTCTTATTGTTCCTTACAAAATTTTGGCCCGTGTTCTTCTTCATAAATTTGTTGAACTTCTTTACAATCAAATTCATGTTTTCTCTTCCTCCTCAATCTTTCTTTTTATAAATTGTGAGAAATGTTAAAAAGTTGGTTGGATTGAGAGGTTTCATACTTGATGTGAATCACTGTTGCAATTGTTGAAGTGATAAGTAAGCTTGAGAAGTAGAATTTAAGATGAACCATGTGTGGTAGAATTATGCTTTGTGAGTTTTTGAGCCTTTGTGGATATGTTCTTTCATGCATGATTTCACCCTTGTGCTAGATTACTCTATGTTTTGTCTTGCCTCTTTTGACATTCCTTGTTGCACATGCTTTGATTGAGATGATTGAGGCCTTCTTTCTTTTAGCCACTAGCCAAATAAACCTATCCTTGTGTTGATATCCATTGTCACCCTCTTTGAGCCTTTAGCCTTTTCTTTCATGTTTAGCTCATTAAAAAACTAAAAAATGATGGAAAACCATCTTATCCTAGCTTTAGGGAGAAAAGGGGCTTTGGAATTGTTTTGGGAGTGGGTTTCAAGTAAGTGTGGGGTATTTTATTTTGTTTTGATTTGGAAGAAAGAAAAAAAAATGAGGAAAAAAAAGAGAAAAGAAAGAGTTCAAATAGCAAAAGTTCAAAGAAAAAAAGAAAAAAAAATTGTGTATAAGCAAAGAAAAAAAGAAATATGCAATAAAAGTTGTTATGGTTTATTTTCATCCTTGTAAATTCTTTTAAATTTCATCTTATTGTTTCTACCCTTTTTTTATCTTGTTGGCTTGCTCCCCATTGTCCCTTTTTTCTCTTAAGTTTTACCTAAATATCCTTTTCTTATCCACCTTTACTTAAGTTATTCATTACAATGCTTGGATGTGCTAGTTACATGTGGTGTTTGAGTGTAAATACAAGCCATACACATTATATGAGGTTGAGTGATGAGGACATCAAAGGTCAACCCAGCATCAAAGACCAACCCCAAGACCAAGACCCAATACAAGGCATAGGAGGACCCATGACAAGAGCTAGAGCTAAAAAGACCCAAGAAGCTTTGCAACATGTAATGGCTAATCTGAGGGCAATCCAATTGCTTGAGGGAATCCAAAATATAGAGGGTTGCATGACTGGACTACTAGTCACATGTATTGCTTGCTTGGAGTGATAATAAAAGCAATTATTAACATAGGCCTTATAAAAAAATAATAGTAATAAAGTGCTTGTAGCTGGTTTTGAGACTTGGTCCTTAAGTTTAGTTATGCCTAACTTAACCACTAAGGCATTTTAGTTATTCTTACAATGTTGACATTTTAATTTTCTTTTATTTTCTACTAGATGCATGAGAACTAATTTGTATAAATCAATTCTGAAGTGAATAGAGAAGGATCTTTGGCTGTTGGAATTTTATCATTAGCTTGAGTTTTTCTCTGCTAGGGTTCTTCCTTGAACCATTTGATCTTATCAAGAATTCTTCAATTCTTGTGGCGATCTTCAAGGCTTATCAAACATTTGTTTGTGGCGCCTATCTGCTTCTTCCTTTGCACCATTTCTATTCCTTTTCTAAATTTTCGCATTCCTAATTTTGTGATTTCACCCCGAATTTCTTTTTGTCATAATTCTCGTTTTACCTATCCTTTTTCGATGTTTTTTGTGTCTAAATTGCATTTCAGAAAGTCTTCTTTCACCTTGTTTTAGAATCGGTCCAATCCGAGTTCTGTAGGCTGAGAAATACATAAAAGTTAACAATACGATTCTGGCTCTGTTGGTGTGCGAATTCCAACCTAGAATTGGTCCGAAATTGTATCAAGGCAAGGGGATTCTCATCATTGAGTGTCATCCTTTGAGAGAATTCTATCACCTTGGTGCATTCTTAATCCTAAACTTGACTACTTTTTCACTTTGCACTTTGTGATCATGTTTTCATGGATTGTTTGTTACCTCAATATTATTCTTTCATCTTTCCATCTCTCTCACTTTTGTGCATTGTTATGATCCATTGAAAAATATGTGTGCCTTGTTCATACCCCTTCTTTAAATTTTTGGTTTACTTTAGTTTGAATTTTTCTCTTAGTCTTTTAGTTTTGCCCAGGAGTGCAAATGTTTAAGTGTGGGATATTTTGATGGAGTGCTTTTAGTTAAATATTTTTTATCCTTCTTAGCTTAATTGGCTTCTCTTGGAATTTTATTTTTCCATTCTAATTCAGTTTTTGTCTTAGACAAGTAAGTGGGCTTAATTGCTAATTGTAGCTTATTTTCAGATTTTATGCTCACTTGACCTATCTTCCTTATATAGGACCTACAGAGCTCTACCAAACTATGAATGGAGCATTCTAGTAGTCCTTGGAAAGTAACGAAAAGATCTACAAGTTTGCCAGAAATAAGTCGAGGCTAATTCTGCCATTTGGAGGGTCATTTTGGGATTCGAAGTCAGAATCATTGCATTTATATTTTGGGCTACGAATTTGATTTTTATGGTTGTAAATAGTAAATAGTTAGAATTGATGGGTTTTGTTCATGGCCCATTCTTTTCTTTAGACTTAGTCACTACATATTCGAGACATTGGACAGACTTTATTACATTACATTACATTAGTAAAAACAGATTTACATTTTCTCTTTTTAAGTTTTTAGAATCAAAACCCTTGCCCTTATTTTCTCTCAACTGTTCTTCCTTGTTCTTAATTTTCGTTTTGCTGTTCTTCCATTTTCGTGCAATAATTCCATGGGGATTTCACTGATGATGATCATGGAAGGCTAAATACTCAATCAATCCAAGGATCCAACCCAAGCACAAGGAGAATTTGAGTTCTAGTTTGGTCTTTCGAATTCTATTTGAATGTTCACTTTCTTCTTCAATTGCTATTCTGTTTTCATGATTATGAATGCGTTTAGGATTGAAATCGGATTAGGTTATGGATTCATTTCCTAATTTCGAATATTAATCACAAATTAATTGGATGATATTTCAGTTAGAGTTTTGGTTTCAATCAATTTAGGGGTTAAGTCGATTGAATTGCTTCTAATGAGATTGAATGGACTTTCATAATAGGATAAATTTTTTAGAACAATGATGATTCGAATTGCTTGGTGAGTTGAATTGGATTGATGCTTTAATTCTTTTTTACATTACTTCTTTTCAATTCTGTTAGTTTCTGTGTTGTTCTTTAATCTTAGTTTATGTTTTTGCAATTTTTACTTATGCATATAAACTGTTGGATAAAAATCCCCCCTTACTGTTATTAGTGAGTTGAAGTTAGAACCATATTGATAGTGTCTCTAAGTCGACCTAGGGTAATCTTGTGCTGCAGAATTAGCGTAGTTAAATTGTTTTGGAGCGTTATCAAAACTCCTCATCAAGGAGAAACTTCTCACAAAGCTAGGGATGATCAAAACTGTAACACCCCGTAGGCCTCCGACGTGTTATCATTAATAATATCAGTTTAGCGCTTAAAACATAATTTCAAACCTCAGCAGAAGCACATAATCGCTTTTCTTGATTCATCATGTATGGAATAAAACATATAACAAACAACTCACATACAAGACATATATTTCACACCCCTGCTGATCCAGCTTTTCATAACATACATCATAAAGACAGATAGCTAAAAGACTTAGGCAGATTATCATATATACAACATTTGTACTCAGGAGGAAATTCTCATATACATATCAGAATGAGTTCTGTACAAACATATACATCAGAGTCTTCACCCCACCGGGTGATACAAAAGAATATATGCCCTCATCGAGGGTATACAAAACTATACATGTATCAGGTGTACACATACACCATCCTTATCAAGGGTACAAAATATAATCAAAACAAATCTGAGCTTTCAAGCTCCATCTGCTGCTTCTCAGTCAAGCAGAAACGTCTCTACTCGGGCCTCCTGCCCTGAGACTGCTCTCTTCGTCCAGAAGAGTCACCTGAAATCATAAATCCCTATATGGGGTGAGATAACACATCTCAGTAAGCTCAGGGTCCTTGGGAAATCATCCCCACCCTGGCCCACAAATCACAATACATGTATCAGGCAAACCCATCAAACATGGCCCACTGGCCTGGCCCTTTGGCCCTCATCATAATATAAGCATCATATGAACAGATGGTAGAGCTCCTCAATGCCTGGCGGAGCTCCTCGACGCTTGAATACATGGCAGAGCTCCTCAATGCCTGTATTCATCTATTGGCCAACAGATATATCTCAATCAAAGAATACATTCATCCAGCACAGATGCACACATATCATGATGAGAATACAACAACCAATGCATACATCATGAAATGACCACCGCTCCCCAGGAGTGTGGTGTGGCACACAAGATGGGAATTCATCCCTAGGAACACTGAACTTACCTGTCAAAGGATCACTCTGTAGTTCTTTCCCTGGTCTGTGGCTCCCGCCACCAACAATCTCACAATCAAGGCCTAATCAAGGCACATGCAATCTTATATCAAAACCAATCCACAGACATCCAAGTCACAGTACATAACATAACAGAATTCCCCTATCGTAGGGTTCAATCAAGTCTAGCCCACACTGGGCTACTCATAGACCACTCAAGGTCTATGAAGGCTGCATACTAAACATCTGAGTCATCCCAGACTCAATGCAACACATGCCTAAGCCCAAATCATATAAGCCTTATAACTCAACATATCCATGGAACGGTCTAACCTCAACACAAGTACCATTCAATTAGTCTTTCAGGCTCATACCATCCCAATCAAGGCTCTAACATATCAGAGAACCATCAACAAGTGACTCTACACAAGTCACATAGGCATATACAGAGCCATGATTCAAAGTTATCCAATTCAAAAACTGAAAACTATTCCTTCATCACTACAATGCCTTGAGTAATTTCCTCTACAGGACCCTGGGCTAATTCTAGCCCCAGCTCAGTGTGGGTCACAATATCCAGAAAATCCCAAATTCAAAAACAACCGAAGAAACTTGAGTTTCTTACCTCAGTGGCGACCAGAAAGGCTGGAGGACAGCTTTCCTTAGCTCTGTCGTTCGTTCTGCGCCTTGGGTCCTTGCCAACACTCAAGTCTCAGAGGTTTTCCTTGAGAAACCAATTCTCACTCACAAGGGGTTGTTCAAGAGAGAAATTGAAGGATTATAGCTTTCTAGGTGATTCTCTCAAGATTAAAGATCTTTGGGAGGTGTTTAGACCAAGAAACTAGGTCCTAGAAAGCTTGGGCACTCCAACAATGGAGGTTTGGGAGTGGGGAGGAAGAAAAAGAGGTTTCTTCCTCAGCAAAATGCGATTTGCCCTTAAATACTCAGCCTGCCCGAGGTCTGGCGTGATCCGCGCCACAATGTCGGTGATCTGGCGCCAACAGCGCCATCCCCACGCCAACAGCGTCAACTTCCTGAGCCTGTGGCGCCATCTGCACCACATTGGCGCCATCCACGCCAATTCCCTCTACCAATTGGCGCTATCAACGCTGCTCCTGGCGCTGACTGCATGGAAAACCAGAGGAATTGGGTTTTCCAGGGCACTTCTGGCGCGACCCGCGCGGCTCTTGGCGCTACCCGCGCCAACCTCTCGACCTAAAGATGCTACTAGCGCCATCACCATGCCGTCAGCATGAACTGGCCGAATGTGTGGCCCTACCCGCGCCACCCTGGCGTCCATGGCGCCACAACTGGTGGGTCTGGCGCCATCAGCGCCAACCCTGGCGCGACTCGCGCCACACCTAAAACCAGGTTTTCTAATAAAGAAACCTGATGCCATGAATGAGGGTCCTTACAAAAACCCCTCAAGGATGGCACATGGCTGGCCAACAAATCCCTGCTGTTGCTGCTGGAAATGAAGAAGCTAATGAAGAGGCTGAAGAAGAAGGCCCTGCTCAACCATCTTATAGTCCATTTGAATCTCTTATGATTCAAAAGATGGATGGTTTAATGTTTTTACATCATGAGCACGGGGCTGAGACCAATTCAGCTTTAGAGGAGATCAAATCTAGGCTAGAAAACATAGAGTCTAAGCTTGTCTTTGATGGTTCTGAATCATTTTAGGATTGCTATGTTTTTATGTATTTCCTCTTCCTGTTTTTCATCTATTTTCTTTTATATTTTTTTTTATTAATGTATTGTTCCTTCCCCACTAGTTAATGAAGTCTTTATTTTTTTTCCTTCTCATTATTTGTTGTGCATTTTTTTTTTTGTCTTTGATAAGCCAAATAAGGGGAGAAATATTGATTGATTATCGTACTCTGTTGTGCTCTATTTTTCTGCTAAGTTTTGCATAAATCAAAAACTAATGAATTATCTAATTAAGAAGGAGCAAATTGAGCAAATTAAGTCTAAGGAAGCAACTAATGCAAGTTAATGTTTAATGTTTATGCAACCATATATCTTAACACTTGTTCTTGGCAAAGAGGCTGATTTGTTTTTTAGGTTTACAAAGTTCAAAGTCTTCTACTTATTATCCCTCAATGAACTTCAAAAACTAACACAAGGTCAATCATATTTGGCATGTTCAAAGACAAAAAGGGGGAGATTGTTGGATATAGGGGGAGCAACATGAAGAATGAAGCCTATGACTTAGAAGATTGTTTTGATCTTTTCACATGCCTTGAAGATTGTAATTCAAATGAAGTGTAGGAGAAGACAATCTTTTGATCCTTGCATTGCATTCACATACTCATTAACATGCTTGAATGATTTTCATAAAAACATCAAAGCTACTCACTATTTGAAAAAGGATTTAATTGAGTAATGTTTTTGGAAAAATATAAATTTACTGTTTTAATCAATTACATAGCATATTAATTGATTATTCAGTTCATGTTTAAAATCGAAAAAACTTTTATGAACATTTTAATCGATTACACATCAGATTAATCGATTATATGGCTCGTATTTGAAACTAGAAAGCTTTGGTGAATGTTTTAATCGATTACACATATCTTATAATCGATTACATAGTGTAAAATGTATTTTGTGCCTTGCTGTGATAATCAATTACCATTATTTGTAATCGATTACACAAGCTATTTTCTGAAACAATACTTTTCTGATTTAATCGATTATAGCTCGGTTTAATCGATTATTTTGTCCGTTGTTGAAACCCGGAATGTTCCTTGAACACTTTAATCGATTAAGTGACAATTTAATCGATTACATATGCGTTTTAATCGATTATTTGGCGTGTGTAATCGATTATAGGTTGTTACAAAATTCTGTTATAAATAGAAGGAAGACTTGGCTTGTTTTCTAACTTGAACACTTCGTATTTTCTGAGTATACACAAGCCTTCTAAGAGTTTGAAAGTGATTTTCTGTGTCTACAAACTTCTTGTCCCACTCTTTAATCATCATGAGCTTTGAATGATTTTTGGGCAAGAAACTTCAAGAGTTTAAATGGAGAGCTTGTTCTGAAATTTTGTTTTCTGCTATTCAACCTTGATTGGTAATTCATATGCATTCACATTCATTGAATCATCAGGTTGTTTCTCTCCATAATCTTTGATTGTAATTTCGTTTTGGAATTTATGTTATTTGATGCTATTGTAAGTGGGTTCTTGAAGCTTTGGCTAGAGTAGTGTTCTCTAGGAAAGAACAAAGTAGTGTTCTCTGGTTCTTGTTCATTAGAAGTCTAATATTGTTTTAGATTTCTATTCTTTATCTAGTGTTGATAACGAGAGGTTGTTGTAAAGCTTGTAAGAACAGAAATTTATAATAGTGGAACTCCAATCTAGTGTTGATTAGAAAAAATTAGATGTAGCTTCTGTTGTGAAGTGAACCAGTAAAAATTGTTTGTGTTGATTTTCTTTATCTTTATCTCTACAAGTCATCTGGTTCATTTGTTCTTCGTTTCATTATCATTACCCAACAAGTTCTGTTTTGAGCTATTGGTTTCTCTTGAGATGAGTAATTTGATTAAGTAAAAGCATTCTTGGTTTAAAAGTGATTAAGATCCTTCAACTCTGATTTGATAAATAAATTTTAAAAGACCAAGTTTAAACCAATTCATCCCCCCTTTTGGTTATTGTGGGTATTACTATTGTTTTCACATTTGAACCTTGGAGTTCTTTAAAAGGAGTTGATTTTCAGGAGCTTGTACTTGATAATCTGAAAATGAAATCAGCTTCTTGTCAAGACAAGTGTCAAGTATACTTTGCATAAGCAATTTTGACTCATTCATATGTATGTATATGCTCCCCCTATCTTATGTATTGATCATTGATTATGATAAAGAGCAACATATATATCTTTTGCTTTGAAACTAATTATGTGTGTGAGCTATGTTTATTCAATATATGTTCTTTAAGACTTTTTCTTCCCGTTTTGGCTTATCAAAGACAAAAAATATTGACAAGCATGAGATAAGCAAGAACAGAACATATTTGTTTCATTAATCAAGAGGGCAGTACAAAAAGTAACATAACAAAAAACATATCAAAGGAAACAGAAAGAAAGCATAAACACCATAAGCAAACAATTACATCCAGCTAATCTAGAGAAGGTCATAATCTTTGAAAGCCATCCTAGTCTCTATATGTAATATATGGAACACTTCACACTTAACCAAGAGGGAGGGTGAATTGGTTAGGCTTGGTAAATTAAAATTTTTCTAATACAAAATCAGAGTTTTTCCGTTTGGATCTTTATCACTTTTGAAACTAAGAAACTTTATTCAATCTAATGCTCAGTCCAAGGTATCCAATAGCTCAAGAACTTAGTTGATAAGCAAAGTCACACAACCAAGAAAAACATAATATCATCAAGAAAGAAATTAAAATCAAAGCACACAAGATTTATACTGGTTCACTTCAAACACTATGAAGCTACATCCAGTTTTCTTCCACTCAACACTAGAATGGAGTTCCACTATTGCAATTTTTTGTTCTTACAAGTTTTTACAAAATCTCTCTTTATCAACCCTAGATAAAGTTCAGAAATTCTAAAACACTATTAGATTCTTAGAGACAACCCACTGAGAACACTACTCAGCACACCCCTAGAGAAACTCTATCTCTAGATGACAAGCAAGAAACCTAATTACAATAGACAATCAAATACAATATCACAAAAGAGTTACAACCAAAAAGTTTAAGAAAAGAAATCACCTGATGATCCAGTGAATGATATGCAGATGAATGAATAATCAGGTTGAATAATGTAAACAATCTCAGAACATCACTTTCCTTATCCTTTGAAAAGAATCTTCTTGCTTCAAGAATCACTTAACAACCCATAAGTGTTTTAGTGAAAGCAAGAACTCAATGAACCCAGAAAACCACTACGAATATGTTTAGAAGGTTTAGGTATGCTCAGAATACGTATTGATCAAGTTACTAAAACAACTGAGCAAGGGTTCTATTTATAACAAATTTTCTAACCATCAGTAATCGATTAAGTATAGGCATATAATGTAATCGATTACTATTCTTGGTAATCAATTAAGACAGGAAGGTAATATTTTCTGTTTAGCCTGTGTAATCGATTAGAGACAATTGGTAATCAATTAAACTGTTCATCAAGGCTGTTTTATAAATGAACTAAGGTAAAATAATCGATTATTCCGATACGTAATCGATTACATTGTTCTTGAAAAGTTTTCCAGAATGCACTAAGAACAAAATAATCGATTCTTATCTTAATATAATCGATTAATCCAGTAGAAAACATATTTTTCCAAAAAAATTTGATTTAATTCAAAAACTTAAACAATTTATCAAAGCCTTGTTAATTTCATTACTTAAACTTATTGCCTTAATGAATGATGTGAATGCAATGCACTTGGATCATCAAAAATGCTTCTTCCTTTTACATTTAATCACAATTTATTCTTTAATCCTTCAAGGCATGTTGAGAGCTAAAACTTGAGACTTGAATCAAACTTTGCTTATGCTTCAAGCAGCTCCCCTTGAATTCAACACTATATTCTCTAGCCTAGAAGTAATTTCTTCCAAAGAAGATTGTGTTTTAGCCCTATGGTCATGTTGCAGAGCAAGCACAACATCCATCTTCTGAATCATCAATGATTCAAATGGAGTGTATTGCTATTGAGCATGAGCAACTTCTTCACCTTCATCAGCTCCCTCTTGTGGAGCTTGTTCTCTAGCCATAAGCCACCCATTGGGTGTCTTGATTAATCCAAACTTGTTGAGATGCTTCTCTTTGATGAGATTGGTGATGTTTGTGGTGTTGTCTACAATCTCATTTGAGACATCAATCTTAAAGTAATCTATGAACCTAGAGATTAACACAACATATGGAAAATGATAACTAATTAATATTGAAGCTTTCAGCATAGTTTCAATAAAAACAAGAACCCAGTTAATCTGAGTTGAGGTCTTCATGCCATATATCAATTGTAGATCATCATCAATGATTTGGACATGGTTTGTATGAAAATAGAATGAACACTTATGCAAATAACCAAGAGGGGGGGTGAATTGGTTTTACCTCAGAGTTTTTAAAATTTAAAACAAATTTTATACATAGCGAAAGACTTTGAAAGAAGGATCGTATCTTAACCAATTAAGAAATCAAACTTTTAAGATCAACTTTTATCTCAATCAACTCACTCTTGAGCTTCACCCAATCTTGTGATGTAAACAAAAATAATACTTCAAGAACAATATGAATGTGAACAGAAAATTACAATTACACATAAGATTTATACTGGTTCACCTCTCAACCCCGGAGGCTACATCCAGTTTTACTTCTAATCAACCTTGATTAGAGTTTCCACTATAACAAAATGAATATCTTTACAAGCAAACACAGATCTCTTTTACCCACCCTAGGTAAAATTCAAAATCTAAACCTATAGACTTCTCAAAAGATCTAAGAACCAGAGATCCCCTCTCT
>PYAF01003618.1:0-10307 GCA_007407185.1 Glycine tomentella
ATCTACCTATATAGTTGTTTTGTTTTATCTGGATCAGCAGGGGCTCGATTTATGTTCCTTGTTATGTGGTTTTTATATTCCATGCATAATGTAATCAAGATAAACGATTCTATCGCTTCCGCACCGCGCTTAGTTAACACTGATAGCGTGTTATGTATATCATTGATGATAACATGCCGGAGACGTCCGGGGTGTTACAAGGAGGCGATGCCTCTTTGGTATGAGAAGTGTCCAATGGTTGACACTTATGTTATGTACCTCTGTGAGACTGATCTAAGATGGCTTGAAAGCCAGTATGAGGTGAGAGACCTCTGATGCTGAGAGCATCCAGTTAGTACCCAGAGAGCTGGGGAATGTGTGATAGCCAGGATGATGTTCTAGGCCCAATTATGTTTGTTATGAGTGTTTGTGCTTGGTGGTGAACCAGGGTAAGGGAGGATCTCCCAAGACCCTAAGCTTACTGAGACGTTGGTCTCACCCTGTGTGGGGTTTGTGGTTTTTCAGGTACTTCTAGAGGAGAGAAGTTCTCACAGGGCAGGAGGCCCTAGCTGAGGGTGCTGGAGTGGTCATGGGCTGCAGATGAAGATTAGAAGAGTTTCTTTGTTTTGGATCTCTGTCTTGTATCTTGAATAGGGATAGGGTGTGCGTGTACACCCCTTATTCTGTACATATTTGTGTTGTATAACCATAGATGTGGTAGAACTAAGAGTTGTATATGTATATGTACAGATTATGTGATGCATATGTGTTCTGTTTCCTCCTGATATCTCTTGATAGATTTCTGTGTTTTCTGCCTATGTTGTTTTATATATGTAATAACTGGATCAGCAGGGGCTTGTGTTATGATGCTTTGTGTTGTGTTTTTATATTCCATGCATAATGTAATCAAGAAAACGATTTTATCGCTTCCGCACCGCGTTTAGTTAACGCTGATAGCGCGCTTATGATATTATTGATGATACCACGTCCGGGGTGTTACACATAGCAATTAACCAATGTTCATCTAATAAGGCTTGTTCAATATTACTTAGTTCAATTTGTGATACAAAAGCCGTAGTGCAACAAAGATTTCTTAAAGAAGATCTAGTAGATACTCCCTTAGATACATCACCAATTATGTTGTCCAATGATAAATCTCTTGTAGTCCTCCAATCTTTGTGTTTAGGTGTGGCTGCTTCTTGATTGGAATCTAGTTGTGCTTCATCTTCTTCTTGCATACTAGCTTCAATATGTTGTTGTTTTTCCTCTTTAGTTTCTGCATCATTGTCACTTAAAACTTCTTCTAAAGAAGGGTTAGATTCATCACATACAATATGCACAGATTCTTCAACACACAAGGTTCTCTTGTTGAAGATCCTATAAGCCTTACTTTGCAAGGAATATCCAAGAAAGATGGCTTCATCAGCTTTTGAATCAAACTTGCCAAGATTATCTTTACCATTGTTTAAAACAAAGCATTTACAGCCAAATGGCTTAAAGTGAGAAATGTTTGGTTTCCTTCCTTTATAGATGTCATAAGGGGTTTTCTTCAAAATAGGCCTTATGAGAATTCTATTCAGGGTATAACAAACTGTGCTCACAGCATCTGCCCAAAAATGCTTATGGACATGTTGTGGTGTTCTTGGAGCTGAAAAATTGTGATTAATTCCAAAATCTTCACAAAACTTTTCAAAGTGTTCATTTTGGAATTCACCACCATGATCACTCCTAATTGAAACAATATTACAGCTCTTTTCATTTTGAATTAACTTGGCTAGTTTCTTAAAAGTTGTGAATGCTTGGCTTTGGATCTAATAAACAATGTCCAAGTGTATCTAGAATAGTCATCTACTATAACAAGTCCATAATAATTTCCTCCTATGCTCATGGTTCTTGAAGGACCAAATAAGTCCATGTGAAGCAATTTAAGAGGTCTAGAAGTAGAAATCGTGTTCTTACTTTGGAAATAATTTTTTGTTTGCTTTCCTCTTTGACATGCTTCACAAATTTTGTCCTTCTCAACCTTAAGCTTAGGTAGACCAATTACTAAATCCTTCCTTACTAACTTGTTGAGATGATGCATGTTAATATGAGATGTTCTTCTATGCCATAACCATGTTTCATTTACTTTACTCATTAAGCAATCAGTTTTATGTATGAATGCATGGTCAATGGACAGAACATAGATGTTACTCTTCCTTTTGCCAATATGTGCAACTTTACCATTTTTGCCTTCATGTATCAAGCAAGTCTCATTGTTGAAGGTGACTTTGAAACCTTTGTCACACAATTGACTAATGCTTAGTAAATTGTGTTTTAGCTCTTTAACATAAAGCACATCCTTGATCTTAGTCGTTAAGCTGTCTCCAATGTTGTTTTGCCCAATAATTCTACCTTTATTGTTGTCCCCATAGGTAACATATCCTCTTTCTTCAAGTACTATATCTGTGAGCATGGATATGTCTCTAGTCATGTATCTAGAACATCCACTATCTAGGTACCATATTGATGATTTTGCTCTAAGACACATCTGCACAAATCAAATTAAAGAGAGAAATAGGGTCCCCAATTTAAGTTGGGTCCAAAGGGGTTAGTTGCTTTCTTTCTTTTCTCAACCCATATGCATTCACCATTTGGAACATAAAACCTTCTAGCAAAGCACTTATATGAAGTATGACCTTTTAACATACAATAATTTCAAGTTGGTGATTTTGATGTTTTAGCATGAGTAAATCTATGATAGACATTTGGTTGATTGTGCTGCCTTTGGTACTTATGTTTTAGAGGTACAAACACAAGCTTACTTTGAGTTCTATCACCATGTTTATATCCCAAACCATAAGTATCACTAGCATATTTTTGAACACTTAGCATTTCATCTAAGTTACATTTGCCTTTGTAATACTTTCTTAGCAAATCAACCAAATAACTATTTTCAGTTTGCAAGCTCATACTTTCTTTTCCTTTACTTAGCTTGTACTCATCAAATTCTTTCTGCAATTCATTGTATTTATCAACCTTAGAGTTGTATAAGGAGCATGTACATCCATTTTCCTTGTAACTTGAAAGAAGCTTGTCATGTTCTTTATTCAATTTACAAAGTTCTTTTTCTAATTCAGCAAGCTTGGATACATGCCATCTTAAGTCACTCTTTGCTAGTTTTTGAGTTTCACAATGCATCTCATGAAAAGCATCAATTACATTTTCAAATTCAGAATTTACCTATAATTTTGTACTTGATGTTTCTTCTTGTTCACAAATGGTAGATGTAAGGCATAGTTGAGCTTCAACTTCCTTTTCTGAAGAGGACTCAGAACTTGTGGATTCATTATCCTCCCAAGCAATATAAGCTTTTCTAGGCTTTCCATCCCTTTTGATCTCTTCTCAACTTGTGGCTTCTTTGTTAATGAGGAACATTCTGACTTTATGTGTCCTTTCTTTTCACATTCAAAGCAAGTGATGGAGGAGGGGTTGTTGTTCTTGTAGGTGCTATCATTTCTTGTCTTTTGTTGTGGTTGCCTTTTATTTTTATTCTTCCTCAAAAACTTGGTAAACTTTCTTACTATTAGATTCATATTCTCATCATCATCATCATCTTCACTTAAACCATCTTCTCTTTCAATCTTTGAAGGTGCAGCTTTTAATGCTATATTCTTATGCCTTTCATCTGCATCTTCACCATGAGTTAATTGAGATAATTCAAGTTCATACTCTAGAAGCTTACCAAATATGGTTGCCATTGACATCTTTGATAAATCCTTTGATTCTTTATTGACTGTGACTTTAGGCTGCCAATCCCTTGTTAGGCATTTGAGGATCTTGATGTTCAGCTCTTCTACATCAAACGTTTTTCCTAGCCTACGCAAGTGATTCACTATATGGGTGAACCTAGTTTGAAGTTGTGAGATGTTCTCATCATCTCTCATTTTGAACATTTCATATTCATGAATGAGAGTATGTTTCCTTGATCTTCTCACATCATTTATACCTTCATCTGTACTTTTTTGGCACTTTTACACCTTCATGCGTAATTTTCATTCGATTGGATGAAAATTTGCATCCTATTTTTCCAAAAGTTAAAATGTTCTCCTTCTAACAAAGGTGGTCTATTCAATGAGGCTCCCTCCTTGAATGTTATTTGATTAGTATTCATTGTCAAAGATTTTTAGAAAGATCTTGAGCAAATTACAAGAACCAGCTCTTGATGCCAATTGAAAATATAACGAACACTTATGCAAATAACCAAGAGGGGGGGTGAATTGGTTTTACCTCAGAGTTTTTAAATTTCATTTCAAAATTTATAACAGCGGAAGACTTTCAAAAGGATCGTATCTTTCAAAACCAATTAGAAAAACAATTTTCTTCACCAATCAAATCACTCTTGTGCAATAACCAAGTTTGTATGATGAACAAATTCTATACTTCAAGAATATAATGAAATACAAACTGAAATCATAATGCACACAAGATTTACACTGGTTCACCTCTCAACCCCGGAGGCTACATCCAGTTTTCTTCCAACCAAATCTTGGTCAGAGTTCCACTATAACAAATATTTGTTCTTTACAAGCTTACAGCTGATCTCTCTTACCCACCATAGGTAAAATTCAAAATCTATACCCTATATACTTTTCAAAAGACCAAGAACCAAAGATCCCCTCTATGTTCTTCCCTCTAGAAAACCTTTCTAGAAAAAGCTTTAAAGAATACAAATGTTATATGGAAAAAACAACACAGTAACAAAGCAAATATCAATCAAAGATCAAGCTTAAGGTTCAAGAAAGATATCACCTTATAATCCTCATCTAATTCAATGATATGAATGATTCAAACAATCTGAGAATATATGCAACAGATGAATAATACTCTTTCTTGATGCTTTCTTTAACCACTAGCTTGAACAATTCATCAATCCTTGAGAATTATGGCTAAAAACACAAGTAACTCTCCATTTAATTGATTATTTTAACCAGATAATCGATTAAAGTGTTTGTTAGGAATCTGGAAATTTGTCACGAACAAAATAATTTATTAAGTCATCTTGTAATCAATTATTCCAGATGAACTCAGTTTTCTAAAGCACACATGTAATCGATTAAGTTCCCATTTAATCGATTAACACATACCATGTCTAAAACTTATCAATGCATATTTAATCCATTACGAACATCTAGTAATTGATTAAACCAGATGAACATGTTGTGTAAATATGTGCAGAAGCTTATGTAATCAATTATTTCTCAAGATAATCGATTATCACAGAAACTTTGTAATTCTGTGTTAAGCTTATTTAATCGATTACAAACCAGTGGTAATCGATTATAATGTTCATAAGGCATTTTCCAAAAAACATACACATGTTGTAATCGATTATTTCACCTATGTAATTGATTAAAGGAGTGAGAAACTGTTTTATAAAATTCCTAGTTGCCTTTATGAATTTCTATCAATTTTCTTATTACCACGTGTATAAATCTAATCAAATGAATGTATGAATGCTTGAATTATCAAAAGCTAATGAGGATTATAAAGCTTTATCAACTGAACCAAGTTTAACAAAAATTACATATGCCATCAAATTGATTGGGCATGTAAAACATCAAAACTCATATGCTTCAAACTTCTTGATTCCTTTGCTTCAGGTTCCTCAATTCTAACAAATAGGTTAGTTCATTGGTTTCCTACTGAGAGAAACAAAATAACCTATCTTCAGTTCGATGCCACCAAGTTAGTCTGTCCTCCCGAACACCTTAAACTTGACTGGTTCATTAGGGAAGGTTTTCAATTCCCTTATTTTCTTGAAACTCAGGGATTGAGAAAGTTTTTTGAGATGAAGGGTACCTTTTACCATGAATTAGTAAAGGTGTTATACACCTGTGCTAAGGGTTCTATGGATGGGACCCTTCTATCCCAAGTGAATGAAGTAGCCATGGAAATTACTCCTGAAGTTTGGGAAGCAGTTACTGGAATTTCCTTTGAAGGGGAAAGGAAATTCGAAGAAGAGGCCGGGGGATATAATAGGGTTGAAACCTATAGGGGGATGCTTCTTGATCCCGAAATGAGGCTGAAGCTTAGGCTAAGCATTGGCCTAGTGACCCAAGAAGACAGACTTATCCACTACATAATCACCTATATCCTTACCCCTAGAGCCACCAATCATGCCCAAGCCACTGATTATAATAACCTTGGTTAAAAAAAAATTTAATAAAATAATATTATTTTCACTGTAGCTGGCGCTAAAAGCGTGGGATCTGGCGCTCCGAGCGTGACACTGTAACTGAAGGCTATTTTTCACGATTTTTGGCGCCATCAGCGCCATAGTGGCGCCAGGAGCGCCACAGATACTGGAAATTGGCGCCAGGAGCGCCAAAGTCGCACCAAGGGCGCCAGATGCACTGGATTTTGGCGCCATCTGCGCCAGAGTGGCACGATCAGTGCCGCATGTCGGTCAGGCCTAGTATATAAGGGCCAAAACACAAAATTTTCAGTCGTTTCTTCCTTTCTTCTTCCTCCAGCGACCAGACCTCCATTGTTGAGTGTCCCAAGCTTCTTAAGCCCTTGTTTCTTCACCAAATCACTCCCTATAATCATCAATCTTGTGAGAAACATATAGTGAGCTAAAATCCTTCAGCTGAATCCCTTAAAACCCCTTGATCAGAGAGTTTCCTTTACAAGAGAAACTCTTAGAACTTGAGTTTGGGCGAGGAATAGTGGCGTATCACGGACACCCGGGCTAAAGGGCGAGGTCCATAGGCATTCCTCTACATTTCTGAGGTAAGAAACTCGAGTTTTCCCGATTAACTTGTGATTTGTGGTTGTGGGTGAATAGTGACCCTCTTGAGCTGGGGCTAGAATTAGCCAAGGGTCTTGTAGAGAAACTTGTTTAGAACGGTTTAGTGATGAAGGATTAGCTTTCAGATTTTGATTTGGTGAACTTTGTTTTCTTGGCTCTGAGTATGCATGTGTGGCTTGTGATGAGTCACCTGAGAGTATTGAGACATGCAAGAGCCTTAGTTATGGTCTTGTTGTGCCTGAGAGGCCAGATGAACGGTGTCTTATGAGTGACATGGACCGTTCAAGCTATATTTGAATTCTGGGTTATTGAGCTGTGCAGAGCTTAAAGCTCTCTATCTTTGGCTTGTATTGAGTCTGTGTAGACTCTAATGCCATGTGTAAGCTGTGATGGACCTCTAAGGGTCTAAGAAAAGCCTAGTATGTGCTGGGCTATAATGAACCTTAAGTTAGAGGACTTCTAGATATGCTTGTGTTGATTGTATGATTGCATTGGTTTTGATCTGTGCATATATGCCTTGGTTAAGGCTTGACACCGAGGGTGTCGATGGCGTGGGCCACAGAGCAGGGAAAGAACTGCAGAGCTCGGCTTTGCCAAGTAAGTTCTTGGTCCCTGGGGATGTTTCCCGCTTGTTGTGCTGCACCACACTCCGAGGGAGTGATGGTTGCATTCATGATGCATTCATTGTGGTTGTTGCATCCTCATAATGATATGTTTGCTGCATCTATGCTTGAAAATGTATGATGCCTGTGATTAGATCTTCTGGCCAGTAAGATAAATATGGACCTCCCTAGGAGATGGGACATTCCTCTTAGTTGGTTTGCTCATGGTTGATGTTTATCCCAGGGATCGATGATCCCTCAAGACCAAGAGATAGGAGATGGGACATTCCTTCTATTCTCGGAGGTACCATATAAGTGCATCCATGCGTAAGGGGTAGCTCCCGATGGGATGGCACAAGTGTGAGTTCCGGTCTCACACTGAGGTAGGCGTTGATGTTTATCCGTCGTACATAGAGCAAGATGACTTGCTCATATTGTTATGAGGACCGAGAGGCTGGGCCAGGTGGCCAATATGATTGTGATTGCCCTTGTGTGTGTCATAGAGAGTGGGCCAGGGTGGAGGAGATACCTCCAAGGACCCTGAGCTTACTGAGATGTGTATCTCACCCCGTGTGGGGTTTATATGTTTACAGGTGACTCTTCTGGCAGAGGAGAGCAGTCTCAGGGCAGGAGGCCGTTCTAGAGACATTGTGTGCTTAGCCGGGTGGCAGCAGGGAGAGTTGGGAGGCTCAGTCTTGTTTTGATTTGGTTTTGTATCCCCTGAGAAGGGAAGGTGTGTGTGTACACACATGATATGTATAGTTTTATACCCTCGTGTGAGGGAAGTTATTCTTTTGTATGACCACTGGAGTGGTTCAGATACAGATCTATATATGTATAGAACAGTTTATGTTAAGATATGAGATTTCCTCCTGATTATATCTGTGGAATAGTTTGGTTATCTTCCTATGAGAATGTATGATAAACTGGATCAGCAAGGGTGTGTATTATATTGTTGTGTGCTGTGTTTTTATATTCCATACATAATGTAATCAAAAAATTCGGTTTGATCGCTTCCGCATTGTTTACATGAAAGTTTTTGGCTCGATTCTGGTATTATGAATGTTAATACACCGGGTGCACAAGGGGTGTTACACTGATGATGAGCTGCAACTTATGTATGGTCTCAAGAACTCCATTCAGATGAATTGGATTCTTATTCTTGAGGAAATAATGCTTAAGTCCAAGAGGTTAATGAATTACCCTTTTCCATATGTTGTACTTGTTTCCAGGTTTATTGATTATTTTAATATAGATGTCTCTAATGAGGTTGTTGACAACACAAACTCAAGCAACAACCTCATCAAAGAGAAACATCTCACAGCTAGGGATGGTCAAAACCCCTCAAGGATGGCAAATGGCTGGCCAACAAATCCCTGCTGCTATTGCTGGAAATGAAGAAGAAGCTGATTAAAAGGTTGAAGAAGAAGGCCCTGTTCAACCATCTTACAATCCATTTGAATCTCTTATGATTCAAAAGATGGATGGCTTATTGTCCCTACATCATGAGCATAGGGCTGAGACAAATTCAGCTTTGGAGGAGATAAAATATAGGCTAGAAAACATAAAGTCTAAGCTTATCTTTGATGGTTCTGAATCCTTTTAGGATTTCTATATTTTCCTTCTAATTTCTTTAAATTTTCTTGTATTTCCTCTTGTTTTTCATCTGCTTTCTTTGCTGTTTTTTTATTAATGTATTGTTCCTCCCTTATTGATTAATGAAGTCTTTATTTTTCTCCTTCTCATTATTTGTTGTGCTAGTTTTTGTCTTTGATAAGCCAAATAGGGGGAGAAATATTGATTGATATCATACTTTGTTGTGCTCTGTTTTTTTGCTGAGTTTTGCAAATCAAAAACTAATGAAGTATCTAAGTAAGGGGGAGCTAATTGAGTAAATTAAGTCTAAGGAAGCAATTAATGCAATTTAATGATTAATGTTTATGCAAGCATATCTCTTAACACTTGTTCTTGGCAAAGAGGCCGATTTGTTTTCAGGTTTACAAAGTTAAAAGTCTTTTATTTTTCATCCCTCAAAGCACTTCAAAATCAAACACATGGTCAATCAAATATTTGGCATGTTCAAAGCCAAAAAGGGGGGAAAAAATGGTCAATCAAATTTTATGTTCAAAGTTCAAAGACTAATCAATTCAAAAACAAAAATGGCAAAAAAACACTAAGACTCCAGTGGCCACTGATAATGACGCACCTGACGATCAGGTAGCCTTCGTATACGAGGTCGCAGGGAAGGGTCTGGATGAGAAGGGTCTTGCTGAGAAAGGTGTGGCTGAGAAGGGCCTGCCCCATAAGGGTCTTGTAAGGACCCTCACTTTTGTGCCTTATTATTTAGTAGAAAACCCTGTTAAGGGTGCGGCGCGGATGGTGCCAGGGTTGGCGCTGATCGCGCCAGACCCACTGGAAAGTGGCGCCAAGGGCGCTAGGATGGCGCGGGTAGCACCACACTTTCGGCAAGTTCACGCTAAGGGCGCGAATACGGCGCGAGTGGTGTCACTAGGCCAAGAGGTTGGCGCTGGCTGTAACACCCCGTGTGCACCCGGTGAGTTATCATCAATAATATCAGTATCACGCTATCAGCGTTAACTACACGCGGTACAGAAGCGATAGAATCGTTTTTCTTGATTACATTATGCATGGAATTTAAAACACAACACAAAGCATCATAAACAAGCCCCTGTGGATCCAGTTAACTCAAACACAAAACAACATAGGCAGTGAATGTAACACCCCAACTAATTATCTGTATATTAATTTCGTAATCAGTATTTCGAATTAATTTCGTAGTTAGTATTTCGAATTAATCAGTAAAATACATGTTTAAAGGAAATTGTAGGAGGGAATTAGAAATGTGGACAGAATAAATAGTGATAACACATTTCTATGAAATGGGAATTACAAAATACCCTTGGGGTCAAAAT
>PYAF01003619.1:2260-19085 GCA_007407185.1 Glycine tomentella
TTTAACAAGCCTTTGCCATGAAAATATCCCTTAGGTCATTATGACCTTGCTTTACAAATGGTCCAATCATATGAGTTCTTGCTTTTTAACCATACAAGTGTCCCTTTTCTTGATTTTTCTCAACACTTCTTCATTCTTCTTGATGTGCACGTGGAGTAGCTTGGCTTGTAGAGCAATCTTCACAAATTTTCGTGGATTGACTAAATTTTTGGAAGATTTTGTGCTTTTCTTCATTCTTGATTTTACCCCAAAACCTGTTTTAGTAAAATATTTATTCTGAATTCATTAACCGTTGGATCTTCTTAAAATTTTAAAAGTACACTACTATCCCACATATGTAACTTTTGACCGTTGGGATTGTTGAAATAATGTCTAGAGCTGTCCACGTGCAAGATGGAAGAGTATAGAGAAAACTTGGCTACAAATATCTCTAGGTTTATGATGACTTAGCTTTCTATTTGGTTTAATCCTATTGGCTATTAGTTCTTCACCCTACAAGTGTCCATGTTATTGAGAATTCTACATCATCCTCCTTCCTTCTTAATTTGCACGTGGAGTACCAAGCTTGTGGTGAAGTCCTCATTTGTTTTCCTTTCCTACGTAAGATGGCTAGGCTTTAGTTATGCTTTTCTTCATTCTTTTACTTATTATAGTATCCTTGAAATTAAATTGTTTCTAGCTTTTAGAAGGATCCAATTTACATTTTCCCACCTGAGAGTAATATAATTCTAGGTTAATCATAATCCTATTAAAATTTCTTACAAGTAATACATTTAGGGTATTATTTACCTACAATTTACATTTACCTTAATTCATTTACTTTTGATTATTAAAATTACTAAATTGGTTCATCCAATGAGTTTATTCCTTTTATAATTGAGAGAAAATTCCTTAGATTATCTGTATCATTTTTCCATATTCTTCTGATGCTTGAGTTTTCTTAAATAAAGCCTCAAAGTTGTCATCTTATAAAATTACTAGAAATTTTATTCTAAAATTTTCTGTCACAACATATGTTGATACTTAGTTAGCTAAGTGTATTCTATAATTTCATCAAGTTCCTACAAAATTTCTAAAGTTATTTGAGCATTTTTGGCTTAGGGGCATTTTGGTAATTATGCCATTCAACCTAAGGACATTTTGGTCATTTTCAAAAATGTCCAAGGGCATTTTTGACATTTTCATCTTAAGGTAGTAATTTCTACTTCTTGGAAAGAGTGATATAGTTATTTTTCTCTAAACATACTTCTATCCAATTATCATCACATTTTTTATAATTTTGGGGATGTTACAGTGTGGGCGCCAGTCTTGGTTGCTCTTTCTTGCTTGTCTCGCTTCTGTCCAGCTTGTCTGACCTCATTTCGGAACTTGGACATTTCTTTAATCTAAATATATGCCTAGACGTAATTCAGGATTGAGGTTCTGGATTTGGATGGCTATTTGTCCAAATCAATCCATTAATCTATGAAGAGGCTCATCGTTTGCCTGTCGTAGACTGGCTATTGCAGCATAGATCAGTCTATGGAATCGGCCGGTTGCATACTGTGCACTGATTTTTTGACAAGGGTGCCAAAACTGTTGATGGACTTCGAAAGAAGTCCATCATACCATGTCAAGGCTGCTCCCTTGAGAGATGTAGGGAACACACGACGCAATATTGCATCGTCATTGTGTATAGATTAGCCTGGGTGAGTAATGCTTCTATGTACTCGTCAAGATCAGTGGTGCCATCATATTGCTCTACGTGGAGAGATTTCCAACCTGGGGATAGATCAACTTCCATGATACGATCAACAAAGGGATGTCTACGTGTTGTCCGCCCTCCTAGACGGTATATTTGTGATAGGTTGGGATCGTACTGATGGTTGACAGTGCGTCGGAGGTGTGATTACCCTTGAAGCTCATTCCCTATGAGAGGCCATTGCTCGTTACCTTGGGGAAATCTCACTCTAGCTTCCAGCTGATCGTAATTAGCCTTCATCCTTTGGAGCTTTTCTTCATGGCGTCGCTCCATCTCCGCAATGCAGTTTAGGAGTTGTTGAATAGTGTTTGCGTTGGTCATCGTTGTCTGAGGAGGGTTCGAAGGGTCAATGGGAGTGTGGCGCCTAAGGCTAGAGCACGTACTGACCATTGGTGGATTGATGAAGAATGTGATGTGGTAGATTGATGGAAAATGTAAGGCCGCAAGGTAAGTTTTACCGCGGCCCCATGGTGGGCGCCAAATGTTTTTACCAAAATCTGGAAGTGCCATGCGTGAGGATGAACATGGTCCAGGTGGACTCCAAACTCTACATGTCAGATGATGAGTTGACCTTGTTAAAAGGGGGGACCTGCAAAACAAAGGAGAAGACTCTGACGCTCAAGTAAGTACATCAATTGTGTAATGATAAAACATATAGCTGAGAGTATAGATGTGGTGTAACTTGTATGAGTTCAGGTGTGAATGATATGTGTTGTGTCTATTGTATGGAAAGGTTAGATGGAACCAATATTTATAGGATGAGGGTGGGCCTTTGTAGATAATTAACCTATAGATAAAGGCTAATATATAATTGCCGGTTATAGATAATTAAGTTACAGATAATTCATACCTTGTAGATAGTTTGGTAAATATTATTTGAAAAGTGGTTGCAACATTATTAATAACATTTGAATAAATAGGCTTAGAGATAACTTGTTGGGCGTAACAACCCGACGTCTAAGGGGAGTGCATCCAGGCTCCTATAGCAGGGCTGATGTGGAGGATGGACGCATCTGTAAAGGTCCCACATAAGTGGCCACATGTATTTTCCATATTCTAGATGGTACATCACTCTTTGCCTCTAGATCTATCGTTGTCATTTTGTTTACCATCGGAGCATGAAGATTTGGGAAATCACACCAAAGCAAGACCCAACGTTTCAAATTTGAAGCTTAACGTCATCATTGAGGAATACGACGTTGACAACGTTGGCCATCGTGTTGGGACGCATAGTTTAGGCGTGGTGGTGCATTTGGGTCAGAGGTGGCATGATGATGTTGTTTGGTGGTTGAAGGTTGTGGATCTGAGTGGTGCCGACAGTGACTTCCTCTGAGTGCCTCGTTTATTCGTAGCTTTGCGAGGCAGTTAATGCGCACGACATCAATCGTGTCTTTCTGTTGGATCAGTCGTTGCAGCCGATCGACTTTGAGTCAACAATGGCGATCTTGTAGTATAGGGCGCAAATGGGGAATTGCTGTGGTCATTGTGGTGGGTGTAAGTGACAGTGGTGGAAGTTGAATTGGAAAAGGGTTCTGTGGGAAAAAAAATCTTTGCGCAAGGAGTAAGAAAAAAATGAAAATAAGGAAATGAAATTGAACGATGTTGGCATGTACATGTTGTGAAATGTGATGTATGATGGGTTTCATAGTCTCACATTGCACACGATTTGTGTATTGTGTGATTGTAATCTGAATCGGTAATTTGTTTTTGAAACTGGGTTTGAGTATTAGGGATTTTTGGGAATGAGTTGGGTATTTTTTATAATTTAAAATTATTAAAGTGGAGGCTTAAACCTATCATTATGTTTAAATTAATATTTTAGTGAGTGTAACATCCTATTTAAGGTGTTAGCTTATAAATTGTTGTAGCATATTTGAGTGTATATGTATGATTAATTGCCTGAGGTGTTTATAGAAAATTATTTGATTTTTTTATAATAGTATAGTTATTATTGATATTATTAGCTAGTGATTAGTATAATAATTTTTATGAATAAAGAGCAATTAGTGTTTGTGGTACAAGTACCTCTAGTTAGTTATAATCACTAATATCTATGATGAAGACTAAAGACTTTGAGACTCATTTAGAGTCAAAGTGGTCAATTAAAGAGCACAATTTCTATATCCTAAAATGATCCATACTCTAAAATAATTATATTGAGATCATTGTGCAACTCAATAAGATCTAAATTTAATTATTATTCCTTTTCCAGCTATCAAATGTTGTTATAACAATTCGTTTGATTGCTCTATTAATTCCTTTCTCTAAAAATAATTGTTATAGCTATTCTTGATATTATAAATTTTTACCTTTGTATTCAAATTAAATTGTGATCATCTCATTGTATCTTAAATTACATCTTACTTTTTTTATTCAATTAAATATTTACCAATTTCATTCTTGTTAAATTCCTAATTCAATCTAGCATACATATCACCCTTCTCCTTATTTTTCTCTCTAATCCTCTATAATAAAACATTTCCTTCTTTAAACCTTATGTCTCCCACAACTTAAACCACATGTCATCACCAATTAATTAATTTTCACCCACATAAGCTTCCACAAAGCTCTTTGGACTCACAGGATTGATGCTTTTCCTTTCCTCTTCTCGAACCTCCATCAATGTGCATGCATATGGTTTCTCATTTGCATATGGTTTCTGAATCCATTCTTGGCTCCAAATTAATTTGATAAATTCAAATCCCCCAATTGGGAAATTTCAATTCTGATGGTGCTCTTTAAATTGATAGTTTTCATTTGTCCTTTTGTTTACATAGAGTGTTTTGTGTTGATTAAAGGTTAGGGAGAAGCTCTACGCTGGAAATATAACATCTTAGAGTAATCTTGGAGATTCCCAACAAACCCTCAGGTAAGGCGGGGAGTGAGGGGTATTTGTTAGGGCAATGACTCAGCATACAAAAGGAAATGACTTAGCACACAAAGATCAATTCAAATCCACTGAATCATAGGCATCTGATTGCATCTAATTGGTTGAGTCATAAGAGCCATTTCATGTCATTTATTTGTTTTCTGATTTATAGGAACTAATTTAGCTAATTATTTTTAAATGCGAATGTAAATAACAACTATGAAAACCTCTATATATTGGCATTGTAATTTATGAATAATAAAAATCAAGTTAAATCCATTCTCTATATGGTATTAGAATAGGCATACTCCCATGAGTTAAGATCCATGGCCAGCTTAACCAATTTTTCCACAGCAACTGCTAACAACAACACTCCAAATGGGACAACAACAACCCAATCCAACCCAGTGGTATTTTTCAACTCGGGAACACAAATAATGATTAAGCTTTCAGCCACCAACTATCATTTGTGGTGTTAGCAAGCGAGTTCCCTTATATCCGGCATGAAGTTGTTCGGTTATGTGAATGGATCCACTCCCTCCCAACAGCCAGAGATCACCAAGGATGGTGCAACCATTCCTAATCCAGCATATGCAGCATGGTTTTGCCAAGATCAGCTCATAGTGAGCCTGCTCCTATTTGCTACGAATGAAAAAGACAACATAGCTCTTTCAACCTACGAGACCTCTCGCCAACTGTGGTCGGCTCTTAAAGCCAAATACATGGACCCATCGTGTTCTCATGTTATGTCTCTTAAAAATCAACTCCAAAGTAATCGTATAGGATCTCAATCTGTCACAAAATACAAGCACATCGCGTTCTTATGTTTTGTAACTATTTATGTGCTTAATGGTTTAGGTGCAGAATACAAGGACATCATTGCATTAATACACACAAGAGACTGTCCCTTCTCCTTTGAAGAACTGCACAGTCATTTGGTTGCCCACAAGGAATTTTTGAAACGTGATGATTGTCCCTCTAAAGTGTCAATTCCCACAGCCAACTTTCATCAAAAGAATAAGCAGTTTCGGTCCAATCACTCAAACCAGCAGGGTCATGGTGGATTCTACACTCATAGTCCACATGGAAATGGGTCATTTTCACCAAATTAAAGCTTCAATTATCAACAAGGTGTCAACAACGCAAACGTTTTCCTAGTCCACAAAGTAGAAATAATAAACCATGCAAAATGCCAACTTTGTGACCTCGAAGGACATATAGCCAAATATTTCCCACAATTGTCTCAACATTGAAAACAGTATGAAAAGCATACAAGAACCAAGAGGGGGTGAATTGGTTGTTCTTCGCCAATTAAAATTTCTTATGCAATCATAGTTAAAATGGATCGTATCACAAAACAACCGTTAAACACTTTCAATCAATCGAACTCCAATCTTTAAAGAATGCAATCACAACAAAAATATTTTTGTTGATTATGAAAAGTTATACCAATGAATGATAATTAATAACCACAAGAAAAGATAAAGAAGACGTAGTCAACACCAAGATTTATACAGGTTCACTTCTCAACCTAGAGAAGCTACATCCAGTTCTCCTAACCAACTACTTAGAGTTCTCCTAATCCAGGAGCTTTTACTTGAAACCTGAAAAAGAATCAACTTCTAGCCAAGACCAAGTGTCAAGTGTTCTTTGCATAAACTCTATACACCATTAGCGTTTTTATTGCTTCCCCTTTCTTATGTAAAAATTAAGAGCAATGTTTATGTTTAGTTTAATCAGAGCAAATGTTCATATATTTTCTCCCCTTATTTTATTTTACTCTCCGTGCACCCTGCATATGTTCATTTTTCTCCCCTTTATGGCTTATCAAAGGCAAAGTATACCAATAATTTTGAAATAAGCAAAGGAAGATCAGAAAAACATAAAAGAAATTTTATTTATTAGTGATTAAAGGTGGATACATCAAGGAAATCATAGTAGAATATGAGAAAACAGAAACAACACAACTAGAAATTAAACAAGACAACCACTAAGCTAAAGATCATCAAAGTCCTTGAGACTCATCCTAGTCTCTATGTTGCTTAGTCTAGTGGTAATGTCTTCTAGAGAGGAATGAACATTAGTTGAATGTTCATGATGTAAAGCTATCATAACATCCATTTTTTGAATCATGAGAGACTCAAAAGGACTCAACTACTACTCAGTAGGTCCAGCTTCAGTATCTTATTCCTCAATAGTTTCTTGGTCCTCATCAGTAACTCCTTGAGGAGCTTGAGCTCTAGCCCTGGTCGTCCATTTGGGGTTTTCATCAATCCCTGCTTGGTGAGATGCTTTTTGGAGATGAGGTTGGTAATGTTAGTGGTGTTGTCCACAATCTCATTAGTCACATCAATCTCAAAGTAGTCAATAAACCTTGAGATCATGACAGCATAAGGAAATTGATAGCTTAGCAGCTCTTTGCCTTCATCATGGTTTTTTCAATAGCTAGAATCCAATTGATTTGAGTTCCAATTTTCATCCCATACACCAGCTGAAGATCATCATCAGTTATTTGAGCATGGTTGGTTGATCTAGGTATTAGGATGTAAGTGATGACGTAGTGAAGGAGCCTATCTTCTATAGTAATGTGGCCAACACCTAATCTGTTTCCTATATGTGCATTAGGATCCATCAACATACCTTTATAGGTATCCATCTTTAAGTAGCCACCAATTTCTTCTTCAAACCTCTGGACACCTCTGAAAGTGATGTCTGCCACTGCATTCCACATAGTGTCATCAATCACCATAGCCACTCCATTCACTTTGGAGCGGAGAATACCATCCATTCCAATCTTGGCACAAGTATAAAATACTTTCATCAGGGTAATAAATACCCTTCATCTCCATCAATTTGGTGAGTCCTTGTGCTTGCAGCATCTCAGGGAAATTGAATCCCTCATAGACAAACCAATTAAGCTCCAGATATTTAGGAGGCAGAAAAGGTTTTGTGGCATGGAACTGCATGTAGTTGTTCCTTTCAATCTCAGTGGAGAACAAGGTATCTAACCTATTCTCAGCAGCCTTAGAACTTTGGCTAGCTTTTCTTTTGCTGGTTTTTGCTTCTTAGAGAAAGATGGTTGAGACATGATAATGAGGTAGAAATTTTGAAATAAGGATAGGTGGAATTTTGGTAGTGGAGAAGAAGAAGAGATAGAGCAAAAACTACAAAATTTTGCTTAGAGAGGAGAATAGATTTTTGGTGCGAGGAGTTAGGCTCATGGATTTTGAATTTATAGAGCCATTCCTAGTTTAAAATTTTAATTTTAAAATCATAATAACTAATCGCACACATTCCAATGTAGTCTGGATTCACTGAACCTGAATTTGAATTTGAATTTAGAGATAAGGTTTCAGATTTTTCATTGAAAGCTATGCAGAGTTGCAGAAAACGGTAGAAGTAATCGATTATGAAACCCTTGTAATCGATTATTCCAGAGCAAAGGTATACCTATGAACCTTATGTAATCAATTAATTCGTGACAATAATCGATTACTCTAGAGAGTTTTTGATCTATAATAGCCTTACCCTCATGTAATCGATTAATATGTTGGTGCAATCGATTGCATCAGTGAGTTTTTATACAGTAATCGATTAATCTATGGATGTAATCGATTAAGTCAGTGAGTAAGGCCCAATTCTGGCCTTAGGTAATCGATTACTATATGTGGTAATCGATTATTGCAGAGAATTATGCAGTATGAATAGTGACATTTATCAGGATTCGAATTTTTCTACATGTGATGCATAATGTACTTGTGAGTTAAATTGCATGTTATCAGACACATCATTTACATGCTAATTAATTTTATATTCATCAAGAATTCCTAGCGTGTTTCTTAAAACAAAGAATCTATCTCTAGCAAGGGGTTTGTAAATATATTATCCAATTGATTATTTGTATCAATAAACTCAATTGAGCTATTACCCTTTTGAATATGATCTCTGAGGAAGTGATGTTTGATCTCTATATACTTTGTCCTTGAGTGCATAATTGGATTCTTTAATAGGTTGATAGCACTGGTGTTGTCACACAGCAATGGAATTTCTTTCAATTCAACACTGAAGTCCTGAAGTTGTTGCTTGAGCCATAGGATTTGAGCACAGCAACTACCAGCTGCAATGTACTTTGCCTCAGCCATTGAAAGTGTAACACCTTGAAATTTCAATAACTGAAAATAGATGTTCGATGTATTTCTTATGTTATTTGAATATTTTATTAGTTTATAATTAGTTGAAATGTTATATGGACTCTCCATGTGTAATTGTTTGGTGTAGATGTCAAGTTATGCGAAGTTTGTTTGAGTTGCGTTGAATTGTGTGATTCCGAGTTTGACTCGAAAACCTATTTTAGTAAAATCATCATTCTAGATTGGTTAACCGTTGGATCTCCTTCAAATTTTAAAGTAGCTTCCTAACCCACATATATAACTTTTAACCGTTGGGATTGTCAAAATAATGTCTGTAACGTGAGACATTAATTTTTCACTGAAGCGGAAAATTCTAGAATTGGGTCAGCTAGCCCAGACGAGTTTTGCAGGCATTTTTTCTCGCCTGGGCGAGTGGAGGCAGTGCTGAATACGTTTTTAAGCTTCCAAGTCACGAAAATGGAGGTTCTTCCTCCTCCAAACAGCTCCAAGCTCCCCCACCACCCATCTCCACCACCCACAGCCATTAGAGACAACCACGGGCTGCCTTTGCTTGCCATGAGACCCCGGCCCGGAGAAGAACCCTTTAATCGGAGTGGAATCTTCGAAACTCTTCTCGAAGTTTTGGTAGAGAACGGAGCTCTCAATCCTCCTTTCTTGGTTTCCTTGAGGTAACCTTGGTTTCCTTTATCTTCTCCTAGCTAGTTTAAGCTTCTATTAGTGTCTCGTGTGTTTTGATACTATTGTTGGGAGTTTTACACTTCCTTTGAAAAACTCCTTTGAAAATGAGATGTTGTAAAAGGCTCATTTTTTATGAAACTCATGTCATTTCTGTGATCCTTGTTGAACCCTGGTCACGTTGGTGTGATCAGAATTTCAAAATGATGTCTTTTGATGTAGACTCCTAAAACGCCTTTTTAGCCCCTTTTTGAATTTGAGTGGGTATTTGACCCCAAATGTTAATATTGATCTTACCTAGGAAATCTATATCAAATTATCTTCAATTTGATATATAGAGCTCTGCGTTTGGACCAAAGCACATGAACTTGAGAGATCCCAAAATTACGTTTCAAGGAGCTAACAGAGAAATATAGATAGGTAAGGGGAGTTTATTATTTTAGCGATAGTTTAGATACCATAGTTGGGGGCCAGGGAGTCCAACTATGTAGATAACTGTCTGTCCCTGCTGTGTGCTGGTTTTCAAGAAAAACTAAGTTTTTAACTAATGGGATGCAATGTATTTATGACTGATGTGTGTTTGTTCCTGTGTGTGCTCATTTTCAAGAAAAACTGTTTTTAACTAATGGGATGCGATGAATTGGCTTGTGGATGGATAAAATTGTGAATGATATTATTATTGTAATGATTGGATTTTTGGAAAAAGTCTTAATTATAGAGGAGACTTTCCCCAAAATTTTATAATATGTTTTCCTATTTAATTTTTATTAAATTTTTAAATGGGCATAATAGTGTGTTTTCTATATTGTAGTCCTCCTCTTTAATTTAGAATTTTCCTAAAATACCAATCTCATGGTAGTATGGATTGTGGATGGATGAGGTGATATTGATGTCATTGATAATGTTGAACTGAGATGTTATTGATGTGTTGGTGATGATATAATGATGATGAGGTTTATGATGTTTAAATGTGATAATGTTAATATGGTTGATAATGTTGAAATGAGATGATATTGGTGTTATGATGATGATGTTGAAATGAAATGACGTTGATGTCATTGATGACATTGAGATGACATGATGTTGATATTGATAATGACATTGATGAAAAATAATATTGATGTGAACAATGTCATTGTGTGATGTGTATATACATGAATACCATGGGGGATGCCTGATTGGATAACCTTGCGAGGGTGGGTTTACGAATTTTAAGCATCCTAAGATAGAATGAGATTGTTTAAAATTTCGGTCCCTAGCTATCCATAGTCAGTGCATTGATGGTGCCTATGGTTGTATATTGTGTATGTCCACGTGGGGTACATTGACCGTTTGGATAATCTTGCAAGGGTGGGTTTACGAATTTTAAGCATCCTAAGAAAGAATGGGATTGTTTAAAATTCTGGTCCCTATCTATCCATGGTCAGTGTATCGGTGATGTTGTGTATGTACATGGGGGGTGCATGATTGGATAACCTTGCGAGGATGGGTTTACGAATTTTAAGCATCCCAAGAGAGAAAGGGATTGTTTAAAATTCCGGTCCCTGTCTATCCACGGTCATTGCATTGATGGTGCCCATGTTCATACTTCATATTTCATGGATGGAAATAGAATGGTGGCAGTAAGTACGGGGGTACTAGGGGCATCACTCTGTTTGGAACTCCCTTGTGACTCAGGGCTGATCACCATGGGGGGAGCGACCAGTGCACAACAAGGTGACCTCGACGAGCTACTACATCATTTTCCTGAGAGAGATTATTTCCATGAGGATGGTACCACATTGCATGTTGAGTAATGAGTCAGATGCATACATCATTCTGAACATGATTGTTTGAGTTGTGGAATACATTAGATGATTGCTTTTGTTGAATGTGTAATGGAATGATGGGTTTGTCGAGTGTGTATTGGACTGATGGACTTTTGGTAATGATAGCGATTGTTAATGTTGTTTCCTTCCCAATTGCTGCTATCTGATGTTTGTTGGTTTTTTATGTAATAAAATCACCCTTGCATTTGTTGTATTGTGTGGTTGGTACCTGTGATGATCGTGAATTTTCGTTCGTGGGAGCAGATGAGCAGCAGTAGGTGACCTTGGAGAGAGATTTTCTTTTTGTTGGAGCCGCCGAATCGACGTGATGACGTTGGAACTCTTTTTGGAAAGAGTTGTGTTTTGTTAATTAACTCTTTCATAGTTAGTCCCTTAATCCATTTTGTAGACATGTATATTTTGAATTGTAATCACATGTAAAACTAAATTAAGTTCTAAACAGGTGAATGATGAGTACTGATATAGTATATGTATACATATGTATTCAATTGTTGTAGTTGTATCGTGTGTATGATGATTGTATTATTGCGAAAAACTTACTACCATTTTCATAATCAAATTAATGAAGTTTTCATTAAAATTGAGATATGCATGATTAAGAGTTAGTGATATCATAGCGATGAGGCAGGTCGTTATAGAAAGAGCAACACAAGACTGTTTCTTGTAGTGCCATGAGATCAAGGAACTTCCCAGTAGATGGCATGTTCCACTTGTGCTCTTCTTATCTAACTTGCAACCTGCAAAGTCAGAATTTGAATAGCCAATTAAATTTAGTGATGCACCTTTAGGATACCATAGACCAACTTTTAAAGTTGATTTAAGGTATTTAATGATTCTCTTGACTGCTGTGAGGTGTGACTATTTTGGATTAGCTTGATATCTTACACATAGGCACACACTTAGCATAACCATTTGGCCTTTTTTCATCGTAGTTAAGATAAGTTGTTGTTGCCATAGGAGTTGTAGCATCCTTGCTTTTCTCTATTTCAAATTTTCTAATCAGTTCATTGTAGTATTTTGTTTGACTAAGAAATGTTCCATTCTTCATTTGTTTCACTTGAAGTCCAAGGAAGAATGTTAGCTCTCCCATCATTGAAGATGAGAATTCCTTGCACAAAGAGTTGTTAGTTGAACCAAAGACAATGTCATCAACATATATTTGAACAAGTAATATATCACTAGCAGATTTCTTGACGAACAGAGTTTTATCAACTTGTTCTCTTATGAAAGATTGACTAATTAGAAAGTTTCTCATTCTTTCATACCAAGACCTATGTGCTTGTTTCAAGGCATAGAGGGCTTTCTTTAGTTTGAACACATGATTAAGATATTTGAAGTCTACAAAACCAAGAGGTTGAACAACATATATTTCATCCTCTATGTAGACATTTAGAAAGACACTTTTTACATCCATTTGAAACAATTTGAAGTCCTTCAAACATGCAAATGCAAGCAACAATCTTATGGCTTCCAACCTAGCGACTGGAGCATAGGTGTCTTCATAGTCAATGTCTTCCTCTTGGTTGTAGCCTTTTGCAACAAATATGACCTTGTTTTTGACTATGATGCCACTTTCATCAAGTTTGTTTCTAAAAACCCACCTGGTGCCTATTGGCTTATGAGAATGAGGTCTAGGAACAAGTTCTCATACTTCATTTCTCTTGAACTGGTTTAGTTCATCATGCATAGCAAGCATCCAGTGTTCATCAAGTAATGCTTGATCAATATTTTTTGGTACAATTTGAGGTACAAAGGCCATATCACAACATAAATTCCTGAGTTAAGATCTAGTAGATACTCCCTTAGTTACTTCACCAATTATGTTGTCAAGGGAGAGATCTCTTGTAGTTCTCCAGTCTTTTGGCCTTTGAGTTGGAGTTGAAGGATCAACTTCATCATTTGTTTCATCCTTTCTCCTCTCATCATTCTCATTTGTAGTGACATTTTCTTCCAATGGTCTTGCATCATTTTCACAACTTTTTTCCTCTTTTGAGGAGTTAGTTTCATCACATATTAGATGTACAGATTTTTCCACGCATAAGGTTCTTTTGTTGAAAACAAGAAATTCATTTCCATTGTTTAAAAAAAACATTTATAGCCAAAAACTCTAAGGTGTGAAATGTTTGGTTTTCTAAGGTGTGAAATCTATTTAAAGTATAGCAAACAGTGCTCATTGCATCAACCCAAAATGTTTTGGCAAATTATTTTCATTAAGAAGAGTTCTAGCACCTTCTTCAAGAGATCTATTTTTCCTTTCCACAACACCATTCTTTTGAGGTGTTCTTGGAGATGAAAAATTATGGTTTATTCCATGTTCTTCACAAAAATTTCAAAATGTTTATTTTGGAATTCACCACCATGATAACTTCTTATTGAAGCTATCTTGCAGTCCTTTTCATTTTGTAAAAGCTTGGCTAATTTTTTGAAAGCACTAAAAGCATCACTCTTGGATTTCAAGAACAAAGTCCATGTAAATATTGAGTAATCATCAACAATAGCAAGTCTATAGTAATTGCCACCCAAACTCATAGTTCTTGAAGGACTTAACAAATCTATGTGAAGCAATTCAAGAGGTCTTAAGGTGGAAACTGAAAACAATAGGAATACCCACAATAACCAAATGGGGGTGAATTAGTTTAAACTTGGTCTTTTAAAATTATTTATCAAATCAGAGTTAAGGATCTTTATCACTTTTAAAACCAAGAATGCTTCTTATTCAATCAACCAACTCAGTTCAAGAAACTAATAGCTCAAAACAGAACTTGTTAGGTAATGATAATGAAAACAAGATCAAATGAACAAGATGACTTGTAAAGATAGAGATGAAGAAAAACCAACACAAGCAATTTATACTGGTTCACTTCACAACAGAAGCTACATCCAGTTTCTTCTAATCAACACTAGATTAGAGTTCCACTATTATAAATTTCTGTTCTTACAACCTTTACAACAACCTCTCTTTATCAACACTAGATAAAGAATATAAATCTGAAACCCTATTAGACTCCTAAAGAACAAGAACCAGAGAACACTACTCTGTTCTTTCCTAGAGAACGCTACTCTAGCCAAAGCTTCAAGAACCCACTTACAATAGTCTCAAATAACCGAAATTGTAAAAATGAAATTACACTTAGAGATTATGTAGAGAAGCAACATGATGATCCATTGAAAATGTATGCAAATGAATCATTCAATGGTTCATGAAGATTAAACAGTGGGACAAGAAGTTAGTAAACCCAGAAATTCACTTTCAAACTCTTTGAAGGCTTGTGTATGCTCAAAAAATACGAAGTGTTCAAGTTACAAAACAAGCCAAGCCTTCACTCTATTTATAACAAACCTTTGTAACAACCAGTAATCGATTACACGCGCCAAATAATTGATTAAAACGCATATGTAATCGATTGAATTATCACTTAATCAATTAAAGTGTTCAAGGCACATTTTGGGTTTCATTAACGAGCAAAATTATCGATAAAACCGAGTTGTAATCGATTAAACTGAGCTGTAATCGATTAAAACAGAAAATCTTATATTTAGAAAATAGCCTGAGTAATCGATTACAATTGATGGTAATCGATTAATTTAGTGAAAACAAAATTTTCAAGATAGTTTGTGTAATCGATTACAATAAACGATAATCGATTAAAGCAGAAATGTATTATACTTGATTTATACTATGTAATCAATTACAAGAAATGCGTAATCGATTAATATATTATACATTAAAGCTTTTCTAGTTGTAAACATAAGCTATGTAATCAATTAATCCGTGATGTAATCGATTAAAATGTTTATCAAAGCTTTTCCAGTTTCAAACATGAACAATATAATCGATTAATCTTTATGGGGTAATCGATTAACACAGTGAAATAACATTTTTCCAAAAGCTTTACCCATTTAGATCTTTTTCAAAATAGCTTTGATTCTTTGTTAAAAACTCTTAAGCATATAAATGACTATATGTATGCAAATGCAAGGATCAACAAATTTGCTTCTCATACACTTGGATTTGCATTTCAGTCTTCAAGGCATGTGAAAAGCTCAAAATATTTCTAAGTCAAAGGCTTCATTCTTCTCATTGTTGGATATAGGGGGAGCAACAGAAACAATGTTTTTGTTTTGAAAAGAAATCTTTGTTTTTTTTTTTTTCCTTTTGACAAGCATCACAAAGTTTGTCCTTTTCAAACTTGAGTTTAGGAAATCCAATTACTAAGTCCTTCCTTATGAGCTTGTTCATATGATGTATGTTGATGTGACTTACTCTTCTATTCCAAAGCCATGATTCATCAATTTTACTCATTAAGCAGTTTATTTTATGAATGAATGCATGTTCTATTGCAAGCAAGTAAATGTTTCCTTTTCTTTTTCCAACATGTATTACCTCACCAATTTTGCCATCACATATCAGGCAACAACTATTGTTAAAGGCTACCTTTAATCCTTTGTTACAAAGCTGGCTTATGCTCAAAAGGTTATGCTTTAGACCTTCAACATAAAGCACATTTCTGATTTTGGTTTTGAAGCTAGCACCAATATTGTCTTCTCCAATTATTTTTCCTTTATTGTTGTCTCCATAGGTGACAAATCCTCCTTCCTTTAATATCAGATTAGTGAGCATGGATTTATCACCTGTCATGTGTCTAGAGCATCCACTATCCAAGTACCATGGTGAAGCTTTAGCTCTTAAACACACCTGCAACAATCAAATCAAGTTGCAAAGAAAGGTACCCAATTAAGGTTGGGTCGATAAGGGTTAGCTATTTTTCTTTTGTTCTTAGGAACCCATATGCATTCTCCATTTGGCACATAGAACCTTTTAGCATAACACTTGTGTGATGTGTGACCTTTCTTCATGTAGTAATGCATGTTACAGATTTTGATCCTTTTCAATGAGTCATTTTAGTATGCTTTGTTTTTGAAAACCTTTTTCAATTCATCTGTTTTGGGGGTACAAACTTGGTGTTTTGAAAAGGTTTTGATTGATAGTTGTAACCCAGTCTAGATTTATCACCAGCATACTTTTGCACACTTAGTCATTTCAGTATGCTTTGTTTTTGAAAACCTTTTTCGATTCATCTATTTTGTGGGTGCAAACTTGGTATTTTGAAAAGATTTTGATTGATAGTTGTAACTCAATCCAGATTTATCACCAGCATACTTTTTCACACTTCACATTTGGTTTAAACTACATTTCCCTCGATAGAGTTTTTTCAAGAGATCTACCAAGTAGGAGTTTTATGTCTGTAAAGTGATGGAGGTCTATTGCAAGCTAAAGGTTTAGAAGGAGAGCTTGAAGCACTTCCTTTGGTGAGCTTTAAAGGATCCATGACAAAAGCTAGAACCCAAGAACTTCAAGACTGTAACGCCCCCTTCATTCCGAGGGTCATTACCAAACATAATCACTCACAATCAGATAATCAATCAGAGTTATAGCAGTTTGGAAGCACATATATAAGAGTGACATCAACAAATGTCATCATCCGATACACTGTACATATCATATGGTGAATATACATATATCTCTGTTTAGATACAAAACTGTACAATTACCCCTCAG
>PYAF01003619.1:23710-33931 GCA_007407185.1 Glycine tomentella
CTCAACCAAGGCTTCCTTCGCCTTTAAACTCCGAGCTCTCAAGGTTCTCTCAGAGAAATCAAATCTCACTGTTTATTGGCTATTCTCACAAATCAATCGGGGGTTTACTCTTATCTCGGGGCTCTGATCACTTTCTCAGTTGGGTCAGAGGTGTTTAGATGAACAATGAAGGAACTAAGAAGCTCTGTAGCTCATCAATGGCTTCCTCTCTTTTTTTTCCTCTTCCATTTTCGTCCAAATGACCTCTGATTTATAAGCTGCCCGAACTCCCGCGCTGACCGCGCCGTCCACCGCGCTGATCGCGCCACACATAAAAACCATGGCGCCAATCGCGCCGCAACTGGCGCTAACCGCGCCGGATTCCAGCATAAACTGGTTTTCTAGGCCACTTGTGGCGCGACTCGCGCCACCCATGGCGCTACCCGCGCCAACTTCCAGGGAAAATAGAATTTCTGGAAGGCTTGTGGCGCTGACCGCGTCACATTGGCGCTACCGGCGCCAACTCCCCGAGGCCACGGCGCTAACCGCGCCACCACGGTGCTAACCGCGCCATAACCCAGACAGGGTTTTCTGCTTAGGAATCCTTGATCATAAGCTTAATCTAAGCTTAATTACATGCTTAAGAATCCAGGCATTACAAAGACCACATCAAGACTAACTTGGACAAGCAAGAGGAAGCACACTAACTTAAGGATAACAAGGGCTGGATTTTAATGTCTGAAGTTCATTTTTATTCAATAAATTCCAGCACTTGTTAGTAGCAAAAATAATTGTAATAAAAAGGATTTTTAGTGCATTTGTGTAAGGCTTTGTAAGTGCACTTGTGTGTGAATTTGTGGGCTGCATTTAGAGGCTGAAAACTCCACTTAGAAGCTAGAAAACTACACTTAGAAGCTTAAATACTGCACATGGACAACCAAGAGTCATATCCATTTAGCTTGCATTTAGGCTCCATTAGTGTGCACAACAAAACTTCATTTCATTTGCATTTACCTTACATTTAGTGACATTAAGCTTGTAATTTCGTGGGCTATATATGGCTGCCCAAAAACTGTTGTAACTAAGTTAATGCAGTATGAAAATTTTGTAGAGTTTCTCTCTTTGTTCTTGTGCAAGAACCTCTTGTTTCTTATCAATGGCTTCAAGCTATTGTGGCGATTCTTCCTAGGCTTATTGGAAAGTTTTTCCATGGTGCCATCCACCTTCATCCCTTACCTTTCTTCCACTTTCCATTGCTGAAATTAAAACTTACAAACAACCCATTAATCCGTGAAAACTGGACAATTTTGTGTCCTTTAGGAAAGCTTGAAGTTTGAGTTTCAATGCAAGTTAGATTTGGGAAATTCATGGCTAATGGTTTCAGTCATACATCATAAAGTCATGCACTTTTCAAGATGGCTCTTTTTGAAATCATCAAATTCCTTATGTAAAACTTTGTTTTGATCTACTGTTGAAGAAGAAGAGGTACACACACAACCATTTGCTTTGTAGCTTGAAACACGTTTTTCATTTTCTTCTTTCAAGTTGCAAAGTTCAGCTTGCATTGAAGCTAGCTTAGTGTTATGTCATCTAAGGTTACTTTTGAGCTTGTTATTGGATATAGCAAGTTTTTGAGTCTCCTTATGCATTTCATTAAAAATATCAACTAGTTGATCAATTTTAGGATTTACTTCTGATTCAGCACTTAAGTCTTCTTTATCAATTGTTGATGTTAGACAAACATTGACTTCTTCATTCTCATTTGAAGATTTAGAAGTTGTTGATGCATTATCTTCCCAAGCAATGTAGGCTCTTTTGGGTTTTCCTTCTTTCTTCCCATTCTTTTCACCTAACTGCTTCTTCAAGAAGATTAGACATTCAGATTTGATGTGGTCTTGCTTTCCACACTCAAAGCATTTGAAGTTATTGGTGGTGTTGTTGTTGTCATTTCTTTTGTTGAACTTTGTGAACTTTATATTTTTGTTTTTCTACATGAACTTGCCAAATTTTTTGACAATTAGGTTCAGATTTTAGTCATCTTCATCTCCACTTGAATCATCATCTTTCTCAACTTTTGAGGATGTAGCTTTCAAGGCCATGTTTTTCTGTTTCTTGTCTCCATCTTCTGCATTTGTTAGTTGAGACATTTCTAATTCATATTCAAGTAACTTACCAAAAAGTGCAGTCATAGACATCTTTGACAAATCTTTAGATTCTTTGATTATTGTGCCTTTTGGTTGTTAAGGTCTTGTCAAGCATTTCAAAATCTTGATGTTAAGTTCCTCAACATCAAATGTTTTGCCAAGATCGAGTAGATGATTGACGATGTGTGTGAATCTGGTTTGGAGTTGAGAGATGTTTCTGTTGTGTTCATCTTAAACATTTTGTACTCATGGATCAAGGAATATTTTCTTGATTAATAATCTCTAGCATTTCCCACATCTCCTTTGCACTCATGTACCTAACTGTTCTAAAAAACTCATCAGAAAACAAGGCAAAGGTTATCATGTTGAACTACCATCTTTTCTATATCAGTCATTTCATCCCATTCTTTGGGAACCTTTTCATTATCAACAGTTTTGGTAGGTATCAGAGGACCTTTTTTCAATTCCATTCCATGCACCAGGATCATTTGATTGAGTGAAAATATGCATTCTAGTTTTCCAAAAATTGAAATGTTTTCCCCCAAACATTGGAGGACGGTTAAGGGATGCACCCTCCTTGAAGGTAATTTGTGCGGTATTCATTTTCTTTAAAAGAAAGTAGTGATCTTGAGTAACACACAAAACATGCTCTGATACCAATTGAAAATAGTATGAACAACACACAAGAACCAAGAGAGAACTGAATTGGTTGTTCTTGACCAATTAAAATTTCTTAAACAATTAGAGTCAAACGAATTGTATCACAAAACAATCGTTAAACACTTTCAATCAATCAAACTCCAACCTTTAAAGAATGCAAATCACAACAAAAATGTTTCTATTGATTATGAAAATTTATACCAATGAATGACAATTAATAACCACAAGAAAAGATAAAGAAGTAGTCAACACCAAGATTTATACTGGTTCACTTCTCAATCTAGAGAAGCTACATCAACTAGTTAGAGTTCAACTATCAGCAATCTGTTTCTTACAAGCTTATACAATCACTCTCAATCAGACCTAGATTAAGAACAAGAAATCTAACTCCTTAGACTCTTTGTGATCAAGACATAGAGAACACCCTTCTCTACTCTTCCCTCTAGAAACTTCTATTCTAGACAAGCTTTAAGAAAAACGAATGCTCTACTTACACAAACTAGAAATTCTAAAAAAATTACAACCAAAGTAGTATGGAGAGAAACGACTTGATGATCCACTATAGATGAATGCAAATGATTATCAAACTTGAATCAAGGTTGAATGAAAACAATCTCAGAACATTGTCTCCACGTCCTTCTTTAGAAAGTTGCCCAAAAAGAAACACTCTCAAGGTTTCTTGGAGCTGGAGGATTTGAGGGTCTAACATAAAATAGCTCGTAGTATCTTGTCTCTCTTCAGAAAGGTTATGAAATTCGTTGATATTTCGTTGTGTTTAGTTGAACAAGTTGTTTCTATTTATAAGCAAAACTGTTATAACTATCAGTTATCCATTAAATCAATTAAAATGTTCTTGAGCTTTCTGGAAAAGACTTATGAACAATGTAATCAATTATCACAGGAAGCCTTATTCAAAATTATTGCCAATTAATCTATTACCACATTGTTGTAATCGATTATCACAAGAATTCTATTCATTGATTTTGAACTGTGTAATCGATTACCACAATCTCGTAACCGATTAAAATGTTCTTAGATCTCAAGTAATAGATTAGCACTGACAGGTAATCGATTAAACCGGTGAGAAAATATTTTTCCAAAACTTGAAACATGGAACACTTGGCTTTTTATGCATTCATGAAATCCTTGTGTTTCAGAAAAGCTTTTTATGAAACTTATGCTTTTGTGAAAACATGAATGATTTTTATGCAATGGATCATAAGATGACTCATCATAGACATACAAAAATTACAAATGTCATTCAATTGAATTGGCATGTAAAAAGCCTAAACATATCAATGCCTAAGAACGTCAACTTCATTGATCCCTTCCAGCTCCTCCTGAGTCTAACAAACATGCTACTACTAATTTTGCAGCTTCCACTGCTACACCCTCCACTAATTGGGTGCTTGACAAAGGTGCAAGCCATCATGTGACAAGTGATCTTCGTAACCTTAGCCTTCACTCTCATTATGATGGTTCAGATGAAGTAACAATAGGTGATGGTACAGGTTTTGCCCATTACTCATATTGATTCTACCAAACTTCCCACCCCCACCTTTGCCTTTACTTTGCATGACATTATGTGTGTTCCAAAAGCACGTCATAATCTCATATCCACTTCAAAATTTTGTCAAAGCAATAATGTTTAAGTTGAATTTCACCCCTTTTATTTTTGTGTGAAGGATCGTACAACAGGGCGACACTGATGCACGGTCAAAGTAGTGGTGACCTGTACACCCTTCAACACACAACAAAACATTCATCACCCACTCAAGCAACAACATTATCCACCTTTCGATCCTCTCCACTCCTCTGACATGCTCGTCTTGGCCACCCCACCTGAAAATTCTACAACATGTTTTCAAGGGCAATGACTCCATCAATAATATGCCCAAATCTCCTCTTCATTGTTAATTAAATAAGAGCCATAAATTACCGTTTAGTGAATCCTCTATAACATCAAACTCACCATTAGAACTTATGTATGCTGATGTTTGGGGACCTTCACCAATTCCCTCAATAAATGGCTTCCGTTATTATCTCATTTTTGTTGATCATTTCACTCTATGTATGGTTGTTTCCATTAAAATTCAAAAGTGAAGTGTTTGATGTTTTTCCTAAATTTCGTGCTCAAGTAGAATCTTTCTTCAATCACAAAATTTGTTCTCTTTACACTGATGGGGGCACTGAATACATAAAACTCAAATCATTCTTTCAAAATCATGGCATTTCACACTACATTTCTCCACCCTACACCCCTGAACATGTTGGACTTGCAGAAAGAAAGAACTGACACATTGTCGAAACTGGTCTTGCATTACTTAAACATGCCTCCATGCCTCCAAAATATTGATGTTATGCTTTCTAGACAGTCGTGTACCTCATAAATCGCATGCCTACCCCAAACCTTCAAAATAACACACATTTCTCCAAACTCTTTCACAATCCTATATCCTACACAAATCTAAAGGTATTTGGATCTCTATGTTATCCTTGGCTTCGTCCATATTCAAGTCATAAACTTGATCACTGCAAAACTCCTTGTGTCTTTCTTGGTTACTCTTCACAGCATCACGCCTACAAATGTCTTGACAAAGTCAACAATAAAATTTACATTTCTAGGCATATGGTATTATTTGAAACAGATTTTTGTTCTGTTCCCCTTCAAAAGGTACAACAGTATCTTCACTCCCTGACCTCACATCACAATTCACTCCTTCAAATGCTCCACCCTCCATGACACACCAACAAACAAATCCCATTAAAACACTTGATTCTCATCCCTTAATTCAACATCACTTACCCCCATCTATGAGAACCCACACACATCACCCTCTCACTCAACAACTCCACTACAACCAGCCCAACTACCCTCCACGCCAACCCTTATTGATGTCGCACCAACAGATGTCACTACCTCACCATCACCAAATCACTCACCACCACTTGATCGTGCATCAACGCTAGCTCCCTCCAGGCCAGTTACTTGATCCATGCACAATATCCATAAGCCCAACAGAAAGTTTATTTTAACCACCAAGCATCCCTTTCCATCCACCATTGAACCAGCATGTGTCTCTGAGGCAATGAAGTCACCAAAATGGCGTGAGGCTGTGACTAATGAATTTAATGCATTACTTGCACAAGGTACCTGGGATCTAGTTCCAAGAGATCAATCACAAAATGTGATTGGATGCAAATAGTCTTCTGTATAAATAAATCTAGATGGATCAATTTCGAGGTATAAAGTGAGACTAGTGGCCAAGGGATTCCATCGAAGACCGGGTCTTGATTACACACAAACCTTTAGTCATGTTATTAAACCTACTACAGTTCAGTTGGTACTCTCTATTGCTCTCCAACATCAATGGGCCATTAGACAACTGGATGTGAATAACACTTTTTTACATGATCACTTGAAAGAAGAGGTGTTAATGGCTCAACCACCTGGGTTCATCAATCCCTGAATTTTCCAATCATGTTTGTCATTTTAAAAAAATCAATTTGTGGGCTCAAGCAGGCACCCTGGGCATTTTCATCCTCAATCAAGGTAACATTCTAATTTATGCACTTGTATATGTGGATGACATTTTAATTACAGGCTCATCTACTTCAGCCATCCAACATTGCATTTCTTCTTTGGCCCAACAATTTTCCATCAAAGATTTGGATTCTGTTCATTATTTATTAGGCATAGAGACTATTCCTACCAAGATAGGTCTTTTACTCAATCATCACAAATATATCTATGACCTTCTTGAAATGACAAAAATGGCATAAGCAATAGAGGTTCAAACTCCACTTTCCACTAGCACATCTCTTGTATTAAATGATGGCACTGCAATTGTAGACCAAGCTCAGTACAAAAGCATTATTGGTGTTCTCCAACATTTATCCATGACTAGACCAACATTGCCTACTCAGTCAATCAACTAACACAATTCATGCACAAACCCACCACTATGCATATGACTTCAAAGCTACAATAGTTCATAGACTTCATCTCCACAGAGGACTTCACCATCTCTTTATGCCTTTAGTGATGTCGATTGGGCAGTTATCAAGGAAGATTATACATCAAGTTTTGCTCATCTTGTTTTCTATGGAAGGAGCCTCATCTCTTGGAAATCTTCCAAACAACATGCAGTAGCTCGTTCGTCCATAGAACCTGAATGTTGATCCCTAGCAACAACCTCAGTTGAACTCATATGGATTTGATCTTTACTTTCTGAACTTTGCATCCAACCTCAATATGTCCCGACCATCAACTGTGACAATCTCAGTGCCATCTATCCTTCAATTAATCTGGTAATGCAAAGTAGGATTGATGGAGGTCCATTGTAAGCTAAAGACCTAGTAGGAAAGCTTGAAGAACTTCCTTTTCATGAAGAAGCACACCAACTCAGTGCAAACATAAAAGAAGTCTTGTCTGTTTTAATAGATTACGATATGTGTGTAATAGATTACGAAGGCACTTTGTAAAATAGTGTTTTTCTGTTTTAATCAATTACAAGATAGTTGTAATCGATTACATAAGCCTGAAAAGTCTAAAAAATTGTTTTAATCAATTACAAGGGCGAATTAATCGATTACTTCAGCATATAAAGTGCACTGCACATGTTGGGTCAGCCTAGACTCACTTTAGGATAAGCTTGCACTTCAAGCTTCATTTGGGCTTCATTTCAATTTGAATTTTCCTTACATTTAGTGGCATTAAGCTTGTAATTTTGTGGGCTATATAAGCTACCCAAAAATTGATTGTAACTAACTTTTGTTCATTAATACAATTATGAAAATTGTTGTAAGAGTTTCTCTCTTGTTCTTAGTCTTATCAATGGCTTCTCAATGCTATTGTGGTGATTATTCCTAGACTTATTGGAAAGCTTTTCCATGGTGCCATCCATTGTCATTCTTAATCTCTTCCATCTTCCATTGTTGAATTAAAAAGCTTAAAAACAACCCAAATTCTTGTGAAAGTGCAGAAGTTAGAGTTCTTGAGGTTTACTTGAAGGTTGGGTTTCATTGCAAGGTAGATTTGGAAAACTTAATGTCTAATGGTTGTAGACATTATATCAAGTGGTATTTAGAGCCTAATCCTTGTGAAATTCTTCTTTAAGTTCAGTTTTAAAAGTTCTTCAAAGGTAAAAATTGCACCAAAACTGAAAAACGAAAATTCATTTCAATTCCTTGTTTCTTGTTGTTTTCATTTGATTCTTGATGGTGTGGGCTTGTTGTGTGTTCCACCACATAACCTTTGTGTTTCCTTCAAGTTTCATGTGATTTCATGTGTTCATGTTCTTCATGTGTTCTTGATATTTTTCTAATTTTCTAGTCTTGATTCTTGTGAATTTTTGTTAGTAGTGTTTTTGTGTTGTATGACCATTTGTTTTGATTTTAATCTCATGCCTAAACTGAACTGAGTTGGTAGAAACAAATTTTACAATAGTCATACATCAAATTTTTTGTTCTACATCAATTTCCTTAAGAAAATTTGAACTTGTGCAAAGAAAAACAAAGGCTTACAAAAAAGAGAAACATTTTGGTACAGCCAAAGACATTATTGAATTGTGGCTAGAAAAATACAAAGAAAAATAGAATTCAAAAGCAAAGTTACAAAAGCTACAAGTTCAAATTTCCATTGAACCACAAATCAAACGAACTTGTATAACATGCATATTTTATGAAATTTGGCATCTAGCAATTGAATTTACTTAGCATAATTTCCTTGTGTAGTTTGGTACAACCCATAGTATTCGTTGAGTTGTCTCATTAAATTCCATTAGAGTTGTGCTTTTTCTAAATTTTTGCTTTTGTTGCTTGTCTCTTAAAAAATTCCAAGGTTTTGTCTTTAGAGTTTTCTTGTTTTTGGACTCTTGAGTCTAGCCTAGAATCATTTCCTATTTCACTATAGTAAAGAAGCTTGATTTGATTAGAAGTCTTTGCTTAAGAACTATAGAGAGGAATACGAGTGGGAAAAGGCAAGAGAGAACATTATAGGAAAATCCTAGAAAGTATGCAAACACGAGTGAGAGTGACAAACACTAAAAGAGTGGTGAGAATTTCCTTATATACTTGTGTTTTTGCTAACCATTTTTTTGAGGATGAGCTCAATAGGAGATGAGGCTTTGTCACCTAGGACCTCTAGGTTGATGAGAGCCATGACAAAACAAATGGAAGACTTGCAAACCAAAAAGGATGCAAGGTTTGAAGAGTTACAAAGGGAGACCTAAAGAAAGAGTCATCCAATAGGAAGTGTGGATGGAGAGGCTCATAGTAGTAGGAGGGTGAGTGAGTATGCTTCCTCTCATGGAGGAAATTATTATGATGAGAGGAGTGAGAGGGAGGATAGGAGAGAAAATAATAGAAGAGAAAATAATGATAGAAGAGAAAATAGGAGATACAATCCTAGAAGGGAAAATAGAGATGAGGAAGATTGGAGGGTGAGGAGAGAAGCAAGAGAAGGGAGGAATGGGGAATTGGGTGAAGCGAAAATAAATATTCCAAAATTCTTTGGCAATAATGATCCCAAAGAGTACTTTCTCATGCCAATAATTTGATGAAGAAAAGAAAGTTACTCTAGCAACTCTAGAATTTGGTGGTTATGCTTTGATATGGTGGAACCAAATTCAAATGCATATAGGAGGAGGAGGAGACAAAGAGTAAATTCTTGGGATGACTTGAAGGCGTGCTTGAGAGGAAGATTTGTCCCCACTTATTATGCAAGGGAAGTCAACAATAAGCTCCAAAGACATTTCCAAGGCTACAAGAGTGTTGATGACTACTACAAGGAAATGGAATTGATGATGATAAGTGTAACACCCCGTAGGCCTCCGACGTGTTATCATCAATAATATCAGATTAGCGCATAAAACATCAATTATATAGCTCAGCGGAAGAGTAGAATCGTTTTCTTGATACATTATGTATGGAATAACAGATAATAAAAAAAAACACAATTATACAAAATCATAAGTCACGCCCCTGCTGATCCAGTTTCTCATATCATATATCAAAAAGCCAGACAAATTAATCATACAGACAGATAATCAGATATACGACAATTAGACTCAGGGAAACGTCACATATCATATAAGATCAAAGTTCTGTACATATATACATCAGTGTCCACAGTCCACACCACACATGCCGTGGTGGTACAAAAGAATATCAGCCCTCCATGAGGGAGTACAGAACTATACATCAAAATGAAATCAAAACAGAGCCTTCAAGCTCTCTATGCTGCTCCTAAGTCAAGCAGCCTAGTCTCAACTGGGCCTCCTGCCCTGAGACTGCTCTTCTCTTCCAGAAATATCACCTGAAATCATGTAAGCCCCACACGGGGTGAGATAACATATCTCAGTAAGCTCAGGGTTCTTGGGAAATCATTCCCACCCTGGCCCACAAATTCACAATACATAAACAGGCATATACATCA
>PYAF01003619.1:34031-61167 GCA_007407185.1 Glycine tomentella
GTCTCCCGCCGTAGGTCTCGCCTATTCTCAAGTTCTCTGAGGTTTTCCACTCCAGAACTCACCCTCTCACTCACAAGGGGTTTTCAAGTAACAGATGAAAGATTTCAGCTTTTTAATCGGTTAAAACTAGTTTCTAGGCCACAGGAAAGTGTTTAAACTAACATGTAAGGTCCTAGAAAGCTTGGAAACTCATTAATGGAGGCTGGGGGTCGTGGAGAAGAAGAGGGAATAGTATCTCCCTACAAAAACGCGTTTGACCCTTTATATATTCAGCCTGCCCGAACACCCGCGCGATCCGCGCCGCCTCCCGCGCGATCCGCCCCACAATGTCGGTGAGCTGGCGCTATCAGCGCCATCCCCGCACTAACTGCGTGATCCTTTCGAGACCTTTGGCGCCAACCGCGCCACCTCTGGCGCTGTCCACGTGAAAATCCAGAGAAAAGTGGTTTTCCAAGGCACTTATGGCGCGATCCGCGTGGCCCTTGGCGCCATCCGCGCCAACCATTCAGCCAATCCACGCCATTGGCGCCACAGCCATGCTACCAGCGTGGACTTGCCGAGTCTATGGCGCCATCAGCGCCGTCTCGGCGCCATCAGCGCCACAACCAATGGGTCTGACGCTATCAGCGCCACACCAAAAATCAGGTTTTCTGATGTGAATCCCCGCGCATACCATAACTTAGGGTTATCACAATAAGGGCTGAAATTGTGGAGCGCCAAGAAGCAACAATGACTAGATTCCTTCGTGGCTTGAATAGAGAAATTCAAGATGTGAAGGAGCTACATTCTTATGCTACAATTGAGGAGCTAGTCCACAAAGCTCAAAGGGTGGAGGAACAACTAAAAAGGAGAAAAACTTCCAAATTCTCCAATGGGATTGCAACTTCTAGCTGGAAGGACAACCTACAAGGGAAGTTTCTCAAGTGAAAAATAAAGAAGAAAAGGTGGAAAGCTCAAGCAAAAAAAATTAGGGATCCTACTCCAACAAGATCAAGCAATTTCAAGTGTTTAGAGTGCCTTGTTAAAGATCACATTGCTTCTTAATGTCCTAACAAGAGAACCATGATTTTGCTTGAGGATGGAGAAATAAAGAGTGAGTCTTCAAGTGATTCAACAAGTTCATCAAGTAAAGAAGAAGAAGAACTTACACTAGTGGAGGCCAAAGAAGGTGATCTCTTGATGGTAAAGAGAATGCAAGAGCTGGAAAAAAATATTGCACAAAAAAGAAAAAGAAAGTGAGCTTCCAAAAAGAAAAACTAGTGAGAAAAAAGGAAAGAAAAAAGAAAATGAGAGCAAAAAAATTCATGAGATTAAAGAGAGCTTGTTCTTGAGTGAAAAGCAAATCAACAGAGGGTTATTGGCTCAACAACCTCTTTATTATATGCTTCCTAACTCTCTTTGTTTACATGTTGAAAAGGAAGGAGAAAAATGGCACAATGCTATGCAACCTTTTTTGGATGAAGTTGTTTTCCAAACATGGAAGGATAAGTTGTATCATGCACCTATTCTTGCATTGCCTAATTTTAATGCTTCTTTTGAATTGGAATGTGAGGCATCTAATGTAGGCATTGGGGGGGTTTGATTCAAGATAAACATTCTATTGCTTATTTTAGTAAGAAATTGAAGGGTGCATGTTTGAATTATTCCACTTATGATAAAGAGTTGTATGCACTAGTAAGAGTATTGCAAACTTGGCAACATTATCTTTTACCTAAGGAATTTGTGATCCATAGTGATCATGAGTCTCTTAAATATTTGAAAAGTCAAGGCAAACTCAACAAGAGACATGCTAAGTGGTACATCAAGGGCAATTTGAGGACTTGGGAGGAGTGTCTACCTCATATTTGAGTTTTCTATCTATGACTTTAATCCTTTAACTCTTCTTGATTTATTGCCATTACCTAACACTTCTTCTATGATTAATCATGATGCTTTGTCTAAAGCTTCTTATGTTAGGAAATTGCATGAACAAGTAAAAGGCCATGTGGAGAGGAAAATGGAACAATATGTTAAACAAGCCTATAAGCACAAGTGGAAGGATAAATTTCCTCCAGAGAATGTTAAATTGCCAAGTACAAGTGAGGAAGAAAACTTGAAGTCAAGCTTCTCTCAAGAAGGAGGGGATGATGGAGGTTCATTGCAAGCTAAAGACCTAGTACAAAAGCTTGAAGAACTTCCTTTGCATGAAGAAGCACACCAACTCAGTGCAAACACAAAAGAAGTCCTGTCTATTTTAATAGATTACGATCTGTCTGTAATAGATTATGAAGGAAGTTTGTAAAATAGTGTCTGTCTGTTTTAATCGATTACATAAGCCTGAAAAGTGTAAAAAAAAAAACTCTATTTTAATCGATTACAAGGATGAATTAATTGATTACTTCAACATATAAATTGCACTGCACATGTTGGGTCAGCCAAGAGTCACTTTAGGAGAAGCTTGCACTTCAAGCTTCATTTGGGCTTCATTTCAATTTGCATTTTCCTTACATTTAGTGGCATTAAGCTTGTAATTTCGTGGGCTATATAAGCTACCCAAAAATTGATTGTAACTATCTTTGGTTCATTAATACAATTCTGAAAACTGTTATGAGAGTTTCTCTCTTGTTCTTGTGTAAGAACTTCTTGAGTCTTATCAATGGCTTCTCAATGCTATTGTGGTAATTCTTCCTAGGCTTATTGGAAAGCTTTTCCATGGTGCCATCCATTGTCATTCTTAATCTCTTCCATCTTCCGTTGCTGAATTAAAAAGCTTAAAAACAACCCCAAATTGTTGTGAAAGTGCAAAAGTTAGAGTTCTTGTGGTTTGCTTGAAGATTGGGTTTCATTGCAAGGTAGATTTGGGAAACTTAATGTCTAACGGTTGTAGACATTACATCAAGGATGAAGCATATAGCAATTGATGTGCACTTTGTTCGTGCCCTCGTTCAACAAGGCATTCTCCGAGTTCAGCATGTCTCCACCATGGATCAACTTGTCGATTGCCTCCGAAAACCCTTATCCAGGCAGTGTCATCACCTTCTCAAGACCAAGATTGATGTCCTTGATGGCACACCTCTCTTGCAGGGGGGTGTCAAGACAATGACTCAGCATACAAAAGGAAATGACTCAGCACACAAAGATCAATTCAAATCCACTAAATCATAGGCATCTGATTGCATCTAATTGATCGAGTCATAAGAGTTGTTTCATGTCATTTATTTTAGATTCTAGTCAATGATTTGTTTGATTATTTATAGGAACTAATTTAGCTAATTAGTTTTAAATATGAATGTAAATAACAACTATGAAAACCTCTATATATTGGTACTGTAATTTTTGCATAATAAAAATCAAGTTGAATCCATTCTCTATAGTATTGTACGTTTTGGCATACAGAGAGGGTTAAGAGTTCCCCGCTCATAACACTTTGGGGTTTTAATGCCGAATATTCGAATCACAACTCGCCATAATGGGTGTCTAACCACTGCCAATGTTGTATTCATGATTAATTGTGATGTCGAGGGAACGATGTTGCTCCCCTCACTATGCAGGAAACCCCGACTGAAAGAAATTGATTGAATCGCTCAAAGAACATATTTTGTTTTGGTATTGTTATACATAATTATATAATTTATGATAGAATTCTATTGTGATTAAATTGTGAATGGTGTTATGAGATAATTATATGCTTTAATTATGTTTATTGCTGCTCAAAGCGAACTAACCTTGTGGTGGGAGAGGAGGGTGTGTATGGGAATGTGATTGGTATGTGAGTACAAATTGGCATATAAATTTAATGCGTATATCAAATGGCTTGTGGATTCTGAGCTTCTGAATTTAAACCAGTAACTACCTTGAGTATTTAAGATGAAACTTCTTTTGAGTATCTTATAGGCTCCGTTTAGGGTGTTGAGTTTTAGTTTTAGTTTTAATTTTGAAATTTTAGAAGCTGTTGTAAGTTCCTCACTATCACTACTTCGTGAAACCCATCTCTATCGTCCTCAACTCATCTTCCTTTAAGAAACCCCAACTGTTGGATATAAGGATCAAATCAAAGATAAAGCTTGTGCCTTAGAAGAAAGATTTTAGCTTTTCATATGCTAAGGCATTTGTAATTTGTTAAGTGTTTAAGATTTAAGAGGCTTATCTTATGATCCTAACATGCATACATGTTTTAAGAAAAGCATAAAGGTTTTCATGATTGCATAAAAACCAAGTGCGCAAGGGTTTAAGTTTTGGAAAAACTATTTTTCATTGTGTTAATCGATTACCACAGATTGGTAATCTATTACTTGAGCATTGAAGAACAGAATAATCGATTACAGGAAAATCGTAATCGATTACATAGCACAAAATGAAAATCATAGCTGTCTGTTTTAACCGATTACCATTCTGCTGTAATCGATTACATAAGTTCATTTCTAAATATGCATGACTGCCTTAATCGATTACCACTCAATCGTAATCGATTACATAGGCTTATTTCAAAACTGAACCTCACTATTTTAATCGATTACAACTCGTATTGATCACTTACTTTGTTCGTTGAACTTTTCCAAATTGAGTGAAGAACAATTTAATCGATTACTTGTAATATTAATCGATTACAAATGATAATTTAATCGATTACATTCAGTTACAGAAGTTTGTTATAAATAGTTGTTGGGTCTTTTGTTTTAGAAGAACTTGATTTTGCGAAATACCCATTACTTACAAAAGCTCTCACAGTCTGAGAAAAGATATTCTGAGTTACATTGATCTTGTTTCAAAACCCAGAACTCATGCATCATTGATCATGTTGGTTTAAACAAGATTTGTCAAGATTTTTTCAAAGAGAGCTAATTTCAAGAGTTGCTTACATTCAACCTGAGTTTGTTTGGTAAAATTCATTCATTCATCTTCTGAGGATCATGAGGTATTATCTCTCTTAAACTCTTGCAGTGATATGATTGTTTACTTTTATTTCTTGTAAGTTCTTAGATCAAAGAGGTTCTTTAAAGTTTTTTCTAGAGTAGGGTTCCCTAGAAGGAAGAACATAGTAGTGTTCTCTGGTTCTTGGTCATTAGAAGTCTATAGGGTTTAGATTTATGTTTCTTTATCTAGGTTTGATAAAGGTGATTAGTTGTAAAAGCTTGTAAAGAACAGGGTTTGATTTAGTGGAACTCTAACCTAGTGTTGGTTGGAAGAAACTGGATGTAGCTTCTCTTGTTAGGAGGTGAACCTGTATAAATTCTTGTGTTGATTACTTTCTTTTAATCTCTTCTAGCTATCTTAATATGTGATTCTTTTGGTGAAATCTGTTATTACTCAACAAGTGAAGTTTTAAGTAATTGTATTTTTGAACTTAGTGGTTTGATTGATTAAAGCATTCTTATTGTGATAAAGATCCTAAATTCGCTGCTTGCTTGAAAATAATTTGTAAAGACTCTGTTTTAACCAATTCACCCCCCTTTGGTTATTGTGTGTGTTCACTATTGTTTTCAATTGGCATCAAGAGCAGGTCTTTGAGTGTTATTCAAGATCATTATTTTTTTTTTAAGAAAATGAATACCACACAAATTACCTTCAGATAGGGTGCCTCCCTCATTCGTCCTCTGATGTTTGAAGGAGAGCATTTCAGTTTTTGGAAAAACAGAATGAAGATATTCATTCAATCAAATGACCCTGGTGCATGGAATGCAATAGAAAAAGGTCATTTGATTCCTATGAAAACTGTTGGTAATACTATGATTTCCAAAGAATGAGATAAGATAATTGATGCAGAAAAGAGAGTTGTTCAATATGATTTTAAAGCTAAGAATATGATTACTTCTGCATTTTCTTTTGATGAATTCTTTAAAACTATTAGGTATAAAAGCGCTAAGGAGATGTAGGAGATGTTAGAGGTTACTCATGAAGGCATTGACGAAGTTAGAAGATCAAGGAAGCATGCCTTGATTCCTGAGTATGAGATGTTCCAGATGAGCTCCACATAAAACATATCTCAGCTGCAAATAAGGTTCACTCATATCATGAATCATCTTCTTGGTCTTGGAAAGATTTTCGATACTGAAGAGTTAAACATCAAAATCCTGAATTGTCTTACAAGACCATGGCAACCAAAGGTTACAACTATCAAGGAATCAAAAGATCTCTCTAAGATGTTCATGGCTGCACTTTTCGGTAAACTTCTTGAGTATGAATTAGAATTGTCTCAATTAACACATGCTGAAGATGCAGATAAAAAGCAAAAGAGCATAGCCTTGAAAGCTGCATCATCTAATGTGGAGAAAGAAGAAGACTCAAGTGATGAAAACATGAACCTAATAGTCAAGAGATTCAGCAAGTTCTTAAAGAATAAAAAGAACAAGAAGTTCTCAAAGTTCAACAAGAGAAAGGACAACAATAACAACACAAACTTCACCTGCTTCAAATGTGGTAAGAAAGGCCATTTTAAATTTGAATGTCCTATATTTTTGAAAATGCAGTTAGGTGAAAAGAAATCAAAGAAAGTTTACAATGGATGGGAAGACAATGCCTCAACAACATCTGAGTCATCAAGTGAGGATGAAAAAGCTAATGTATGCTTCACTTCCATAGTTGATGAAGATGAAAATCTCTCAAGTGCTGAATCTGAAGTAAACTCTGAACATGATCAACTTTATGATGCTTTCCATGAGATGCATGAAGAGGCTCAAAAGCTTACAAAATCCAACAACAGGCTGAAAGGTAACCTTAAATGGCATACCACCAAACATGCTGAACTTTGTAAGTTGAAAGATGAAAATGAGAAACTTCTTTCAAGCTACAAAGTCAATGGGTGTGTATGTGCTTCTTCTTCATCAAATGTAGATAAATGCAAAGCTTTATAAAAAGAATTTGATGATTTCAAAAATGGTCAATCTGAAAAATATATGCAATTGCTTTCAGAAAATTCTTACTTAGTTGATCTTTTGAAAAAGCTTTATAGAGGAAAATGCACTTTAGATCAAATGCTAAGTGTTCAAAAGTATGCTAGAGATACTTCTGGTTTGGGTTACAAACATGAAGCAAAACCTTTTGGAAAAACTAAGTTTGTATCACCAAAACAGAAGAATCAAAGTGGCTTTTCAAAAATCAAGTAGAATCAAATGAAGAAAGGTCACACATCTTATAGGTGCTATGCTAAAAGGTTCTTTGTACCTAATCGAGATTACATTTGGGTTCCAAAAAAAAAAAAAGAAAATGACTAACCCCTATGGACCCAATATAGAGTGGGTACCTTTCTTTGGCACTTGATTTGATTTCTGCATATGTGTCTAAGAGTAAAATCATCATTATGGTACTTAGACATCAAATGCTCTAGCACATGATAGGTAACATATCCATACTCACAAATTTGACTCTAATAGAAGGAGGATTAGTCACTTATGAAGAAAATCACTTAATCAAAAGTCAATGCAGTGGACACAAGCTCGCAGAGATCAGGCTTCATTTCCTTAAAGATCACATTCAAAAGGGGTAGTTGTTCAATTGAGTCTAATTGATCATTTATTGGTTAGTATATCTAACAAACCCTTATCTAGTGCTTAATTATGTGATCTCAGGAACTCGCTAGATAATCTTGATGAATCTAATATATACTATCATGCCTACTATGTGCCTGACAACATGATATACCATTTTATTTGGCTATTCATCACATGTGCTGAAAAATTTGAAATCTTGTTGATACACACTGTTCAATCTGCATAATTGACTGTAATAATCGATTACGGTGCGGAATAATCGATTATTTGATGCTTAAATGTCCTTTAGAAGCAAATTCTCACTGGAGTAATCGATTACCTTGACGAATTAATCGATTACTTGTTGTTCAAAGCTTGTCCAAAATTAAACTTTCACTGGAATAACCGATTACACAAGGTGGTAATTGATTACAGTATGTTTGAAAATTGTTCCAGTTTACAAAACGCACTGGAGTAATCGATTACATTTTGAATTAATTGATTTCTTAAGGCTGGGGTTTATTTCAAAATCCTCTATGTTTTCTTCCTTTGCACCTATCATGATTCTCTTTTATGATGTTTATATCCTTCCTTGCTTATGTCATGTATCAATTGATTTTTATTTTTTTTACTTTGATAAGCCTAAGGGAGAGAAAAATAAGAACATATGAATATATTAAAGGGGAGATGATATAAGAACATATTAAGGGGGAGAAAAATGAACTTAGGAAACATATAAACTTTGTATTGTTTATTGCTCTTATTTGTATTTAATATCAAATTACCTAAGATAGGGGGAGCAATATAATGAACATACAATGTTTTATTATGTTTAAATCTATGTACTGCATCTTTTCCTATATTAATAATATTTTGGTTTATGATTCATATACTCCTTGCTTATAATTTGTACTTGATTATTTTTTTGACTATGATAAGCCAAATAAGGGGAGAAATAGAATGAACATATGATTACTCTGTTTTATTGCTCTAAATCTTATGTAAAATTACCTAAGTCAGGGGGAGCAATTTACGAAATGATTTATGTTTATGCAAGCATACTTGACACTTGCTCTTGGCAAAAGGCCGATTTGATTCCAGGTTATCAAGTATAAGACTCATATCATTCATCCCTCAAGAGCACTTAAAGGCTAACAAATGTTCAATTGATATTTGGCATGTTCAAAGCCAAAAAGGGGGAGATTGTTGGATATAGGGGGAGCTGGAAGAGGATCAAGTCAAAAATGAAGCTTGTGCCTTAGAAGAAAGATTTTAGCTTTTCACATACCAAGGCATTTGTAATTTGTTAAGTGTTTAATAGGCTTATCTTATGATCCTTGCATTGCATAAACATGATCATTAACATGCATACATGTTTTAAGAAAAGCATAAAGGTTTTCATGATTGCATAAAAACCAAGTGCTCAAGGGTTTAAGTTTTGGAAAAACTATTTTTCATTGTGTTAATCGATTACCACAGATTGGTAATCTACTACTTGAGCATTGAAGAACAGAATAATCGATTACAGGAAAATCGTAATCGATTACATAGCACAAAATGAAAATCATAGCTGTCTGTTTTAACCGATTACCATTCTACTGTAATCGATTACATAAGTTCATTTCAAAATATGCATGACTGCCTTAATCGATTACCACTCAATCGTAATCGATTACATAGGATTATTTCAAAACTGAACCTCACTATTTTAATCGATTACAACTCGTATTGATCGCTTACTTCATTCGTTGAACTTTCCCAGATTGAGTGAAGAACAATTTAATCGATTACTTGTAATATTAATCGATTACAAATGATAATTTAATCAATTACATTCCGTTACAGAAGTTTGTTATAAATATGTTTTGAAAAGGTGATCAGTTGTAAAAGCTTGTAAAGAACAGAGTTTGATTTAGGGGAACTCTAACCTTGTGTTGGTTGGAAGAAACTGGATGTAGCTTCTCTTGTTGAGAGGTGAACCAGTATAAATTCTTGTGTTGAATGCTTTCGTTTAATCTCTTCTAGCTATCTTAATCTGTGATTCTTTTGGTGAAATATGTTATTACTCAACAAGTGAAGATTTAAGTAATTGTATTTTTGAATTAAGTGGTTCGATTGGTGGAAGCATTCTTATTGTGATAACGATCCTAAATCCGCTGCTTGTTTGAAAAGAATTTTTAAAGACTCTATTTTAACCAATTTACCCCCCTCTTGGTTATTGTGTGTGTTCGCTATTGTTTTCACTAACATCAAGTCTAACAGCCTTTCCAACCTCTCCCGGCGCCTCTCGCCTCGTAATTTGACACCCTCGACATTGCCGGCCGAATCGACATCCTCGCCAACTGCCTCAGCCTCTAGTATGATTATGTGCCTTTAATCACTTCCCTAATCCGCAAAGGCTTGTCCCCTCCAACAATCGAAGAAACCATCGACATCTCCAACGTCGAGCAGAACTGCCTCATCATGCGCGTGCATGTCCGCAACTCCTTTGTCCACTTCAAGGCCGACCCTGACCTCCTTCTTGCCTTAAAGACCAATGGAGAGGTGAAAAAGGGGATATAGTGGATGCAGGGGGTGTTGCAAGTGTTCTGGTGGTGGTGTTATAGGTCACTACAGCGGAGGAGAGATGAACAACTGAGTGTGAGAGAGTAGTTGAGTGAGAAGTGGGTTAGGATAAACCAACATCTAAAACCCACAGACCTATTTTTATTGTTTTTGACATAAGTTGAAATATGTTTTGAAAAGAAGAAAAAATTCAACTCAACCATGTTAGCCAACCATGTTTTAGTTTATAAATTATATTTTAAAATTGAAAATCGCAAACTCAAAACCACCCCAAACGGGGCCTCAATAAATTGATTAGGTTGTATGTTAATCACTAGCGTAAAATATGAAAATTTGGATTTTTAGATGCATATAAGCATGTGAGATTTTCTGTGAATCTGTTTGCATTTGAAGTGTGTAGAAGATGTAAAGCTTGAATCCCTGATTTTGTTACTGCATTATGTGTTATGGAAACCAAGTAAACTATAAATTTTATTTCCAAGTAACTAGAAGGAATTTAGAAGTGAAGGAATGATTTAAACCATTTAATATTATACGCTTAAATTGTGAGACAACAGCAGCCTCTGTTATGAACTACATTGTCCTTGTTGCAGATTTTGGTTTTTAATTTACTACGGTAGTGTTGTAGATTGGTGTGTCCTCTTCGCAATTCTGTTGATCTCATGTCATCTCGATTTTTGCACAATTTATAGCAATTTTTACACTGCAACATGTCTTATTGATTGTGATATTGTGTAGTTGCGGGATAAAAGCAATAAACTGTACCATTTGACTGGGATTGATACTTGCTATGTATTTTTAGTGAGAAAGTAATGTGATAAGGATTCATGTCTTTTGGAATCTCTGATTTTTCATTTTTAGAGAATTGATAATTTTATAAGATGAGTATGAGATGGAATAAAATTCTGCATATTGTTTTTCTTTGGAGATGGAATAAGACTTGATTTGAGGAAGTTGTGGTAGTAAAAAAATTATAGGAAAAATTCCAGTGCTTTCTTGAAATTTTAGGAGGTTCTTTGTAAATTCTTAGCCCCAAGTAATGAGTTTTTGTTTTTGAGGTTTTCTCACCCAATCACTTTTATTGATTTAGATTGTTTTCAAACTAATGGATGATTCTTATGTGTAGCTTTTGGTTTTAAAAAATTTTATACTTAGCTCCTTTAATACTACATATCTATATCTATGTCTAGATTGATATGAACCTATAATCATGTTACTTAGTATAATCATAGGCAAAGATTGTAGTATTAAAGGAGAGGTAAGTGTTTTCTTGGAAAATTTATTCCATTCATCTCATCTCTAATGTCAATAGAAAGAAATTGAAATAAATCATGCATCACAACATCCCAGGACTTAGTGTCCATTGCCAGGATTAGTGCTACATTCCAGGCTTAGTGTCACCCTAGACTTAGTGATATCCCAAGCTTAGATCCACTACCAGGCTTAGTGTTGCTTCAAGTTTCTGGGTTATTCCACGGCTTAGTGCCAAGGGCACCATATAAATACTATTTCGGTACCCCTTGCATGACATCATATATGAAAGAGTAGTAAAGACTGACTCGGGAACAAGCATTGCATTCATATAGGACTACTAACTTTGTGAGTTTTATAATTGATTGATATATGTGAATTGTGGTGAGTTTCAATGATGACTAGTGTAAGTATTATTATCTGTGTTTGAAAGTTATGAATCTGCTTAACTATGATTATTAATATATTTGCTTGTGATATATACTTGAATGTTTTTGCCGATCTTATACTTTACTATCAAACCTCACTCGTTCTTGTTTGTGTTTTATTTGTTTTGCTTGGTCTTAAGTAGTGAACAGGCGAGAAAGATCACAGGAGGGTCACAATGGTAACGCAGATGGTTGTTAGACATAACTACAAAAGGTTCTTATACCATCTAAAGTCAGCTAGGGTCTTACACCTAAGATTGGAAAGGAGTTCAACAAATCTATCCTTCCAAAGACTGGAATCACCTATGAAATGCTGAATTACAGTGAAGATTAACTGGTTGACCGAGTCAGGGATTGGTTTACCATCTTGGGTCTGGACTGTGCCATCATTTTCCATTTTGACAGCACTCTGGATGGTAATCTTATGTTCCTCGGAAAGATAGTTGTCCCACCAGCCTTTTAGTTGTCCAGTAAAACCAGAAACTAAAATAGTTACAATAACTGCTTTCGTGTAGTTAAGGGATGTATCATAGGTTGTAGCAACCATGGTCATCTGCTGAAGGATATTGAGGATTTGGTACTCGATTTTGCCATCTATATTCCATTCATAGACATAGTTAGAATTAAAAGATTTGGAATTTTCCCTTTCTTCTAGGAGAAGATCAGGATCGATCGCCCTATGGTAATACAGCTTAGAGTGTTGATTACAGTTGGGCTGATTCCTAATAAGGTTAACTTGGACAGATCTATCTGAGTTGGAGTTTCCATTTTCGGACTCAGCTTGGTTAAGGACATTGATATCTTTGTCTTTGTCCTTTTGGGCTTCATGCCTAGATCTGGCTCTAGTAAGGGTTGACCTAGAATGGGCTTCTTGGGATGTCTGAGGAGTATCCTGAATGATGATGGACGTTAATCCTTCAAATTTCTCCTTAGACTCTTCAGAGGGCTGATTAAAAGCTCTGAGTTTAGCAAACTCTTTCAAGCTTATCAGTCATTTTAAAAGGTTTGAAAATTGGGGTCTGAATAGTCTTAGAGGAGGAGGAAGGAGTGTTGGATTGTAAACTAAGACTGGATCTTTCACCCAATTTTTCCCTTATGGACTGAAGGTACCTATTGGTATATTTGGATTGTTCCATAAGGTTCTTGATATCCTTAGGAGTTATGGGTTCAGATTCATCCCTAGACTTAAAGGGTGAGGCATAGATGTGACCATGCTTTTCATTCCTAACATTAGGAAGAATAAACTTAGTCGATGGAGGGAACTCAGATCTGACTATCTGGCCATCTTTAAGATCATACCTAGTGATAACACTAATTGTGTTTGGTTCTAAGAAAGGATAATCTATCTTATGGTAAGTTGTATAAGACTTAAACCAATCAAAGAAAAAGATTTGAGACTTCACAAGATTAAGAAAGGAATAATACTCTTCCCTAATCTGATCTTTACTATCATCCCTATAATGGCTAAGAAACCATTCTCTTTGAGGAGTCATTTCCTGAGAGTCAAAATCTAGCTTAAGGGCTTCATAATCTATGCAAGTCTTATTAATCATGGATAACTTCATAATCTTGCATAGATGAAAAGGTTGGAGAGGGGATAGATCTGGCCGACTCTTCCTTGTTATTTTCCTATTGATAAACAGGTTAAGGAATGGAAGTCGAGGTTCTACACCCTGAAGCTTGACTCTACTACTACTTGCACTTGGAGCAGCAGAGAAGGATTTCCTAGAGAAGACAGATTCAAACATCTCAGATCTAGAATCTCTAATAAAGGATGATCTAGCTGTATTGAAGGAATTAGATCTATTAAAGGTGATCTCAACCCTTCCAGAGTCATACTGCCTTACTGACTCAAAGTTAGGTGTGGTTTGGGGTTTGGCTAGGGCTACCTTGTCCACGGCCCAAGTCTGAGAGAAATTAATGTCTTCCCACTTGATGACTTTTGGAATCACAACCTTAGCCTTGGATGTATCTGTGAGAACCAAGGTAGTTTCTCCAGTATTCCTAGGCTTGAGGACCCTAGACATGCATGAGTTCATTACCTTGTATTGAACTCGGTAGATGATATTTACTGGATCCAACCTGCATATCAAGACCATAGAGTTGGACATCTAAGGTCAGGACATCTAGAATATTGGCATCTTCTAGGCTAACAGTCCTATCTGGATAACAATTAAAATAGATTGGTCCATTACTAAGGCTAGTCTCTACGGTGCCTAAGATGGAGTCGGTGAACTGATTGTGACAGGAGTCTCTAAGACACAAAAGAATTGAGGTGTTTAATCCTTCTATGCCTAAAGGTTTAGCTACAACTTGGACACATCCAATATGCAAAAAATTGTATTTCTGTTTGTGAGATTTTAAAGAAACATTTGAAAGAAGTTTAATTTTATCAAAATCAAATTTAAGACGTATGTTAGTCTTAACAGTCCAAATTATGAAATCAGATTTACGAAAATACCTTCCGTCTGGTTTGTAAAGCTCTTTTTCTAAAATCCTGGGAATCTTCCAATCATCCAGATCTTGATTGATATCTTTGAAAGAAACTTCTTCTTTGAAGATATTGCGGTTTGATTTGATTAAAGCATTTTCAGCTTGAGAGGGATTAAGGGAAGAAGATGAGGGTTGGGAGGATTTGAAAGAAAGTCGGGAGGAGAAAGAGCGAAAGAGAGACATAACATGAAATTAGTCCCCTGATATCATTGCCATCCTTTGGTTCTATAAAGATATAAAGGTAGATCCGGATGAATTTTACTCACTGAGATATATTCCAAACTTTTTTTAAAAAATTAATCTCTTAACTGAAGCCAATGAATTTTCAGACAAAAGTTCAGATCTAGCGCTCCAATAATTTGTAGGTTTTGCTGCCCTCAACTCAACGGGACTTACTACCCCAGTAACTATAGATCAGAACTTTCTCTGTTTATCATACTTACCAATTAAGACATTAAGATCTTAAATCATTTACAAAAGCAGAAACAACAGAAAGTAAAAGATACATGTCTGGATAATATTTCAGAATCATAAAAGATACACCAGGTCTAGCCATATATTCCTACTTCCCCATCAGGCTCTGATACCATATGGGGTGGAAGCGAAGGCTAAGGGAAAGGGACTAGAACAACCAATGCATATGGAAAGCAGGAATAGAATATGGAATTCACATGGCTATGAACTATAAATACAGTAATAAAGATTTATAATTTTAGAACATAAATATAAGGTTAAACTCTCAAGCGCGGCAAGCTGTTAGGATGAGAGGGAGTAGACGAGAAGTGAAAGATTCAACTTTAAAAACAAAACATGCAATATGAGAAATTGATATTTTATTTCCTAAAAAAGATTAAAAGATTACAGAGATTAAAAATAGAATCATAGAAGCTCAGAGGTATACCTAGGGAGAACACTCTGAGAAGGGAAACAAAGAAAAAACTTGCTTACAGATTGAGGGACGCAGCCCTTAAATAGATACAATAATTTCCTGTTTCTACAGTTCCGGTGACAAATACCGGGAGACCTACCGCTACAGTGAATAGTGCCGAACAGTAATTTGTCGCAGGAAATGATGATGTCATGCTTGTAGTCAGCAAAAGGAGCTTTCTCCACTTACCCTCTTGCGTATTGATTGAGTTTTGTGGTGCAGTTTAAGCAAAAGGAGCTTTCTCCACTTTCCCTTTTGCCTTATTGTTTATGTTGGTGACTGGATTGAATTCAGTCATCATCAAGATTGATGCCAAAGCAGTCGTCTTCATTCTGGTAGAAATCATCCGACGATTGTGAAGAGGCTTCGGCGGGCTCTTTGGTTGGCTTCTTGGATGAGGAGCAAGCGTCTTCATTCTCCTTTTCCAAGAGATTAAAGACCATCTTCATATTTTCCTTGAACTTCTCTTTGGAGGTAGAGGATGTCAAGGCTGCTATGACTTGTGATCTTTGATTGAGGAACTTGCATGCTTTTGGATCTGCTGCTTTGGTTAGAGTTGGATGTTGTTTAAACCAAAGCGATACCTGTTCAGGATTAGCTCTTGAATGGTCAAACTGAGACCACCACTTCACAAGAGCTTGTCTACGAAGCATCGGCAATTGTCCCTTGACTGATACATTACCATAGACATATCACCATTGGAAGATCCAGGCGAGAGACAATTTACTGAAGAAGTGCAAGTCCACCGGAAATGGATCATTATCGGGGTTCTCAAACTTCTTAGTAAAGATTGTCAGGCCAGACACTACCTCGGAAGGGAGTATCTCAAGGATTGGTCCATAAAAATTCCACCACTGCAAAAACCACTGGGGAAACTTGTATTGGATATTTTGTTTGAAATAAATAAGCCACGAATGCATAAAGTCTTTATTCTGAAAATTAAAGACATTATACCAGGCAGTTTGATAATCCCAGTATGAAAAACCAATGGGGTCATAGGTTTGAGAAAACCTTTTTATTTTATTCAATTCTCCAAATTCTTTCGGTGTCAGGACCTTAATGATTTGCAGAGTTGAATATACGATTTGCTCAGAATCTTTATTTTTATGATGTTTAATCTGGACTGAGTTGGTGTCCACAAGAATAAACTCATAAAAATGTCTAGTCTTGAGTAGAGAGGTTGGCTTGAAATGGTACTGATTACCCTGAATATCTTTGGGAAAGATTTTCTGGGGAACTCTGTTTGGCTTTGGGTCCCAGAATTCTGGTTCCATCTAAATGATGTCCTGGTACTTGTTTTTCGGGACATATTGGGTTTGAGATTTAGGCTTTTGGATCGCCAAGGGTTCAAGCTGCTGAACAATGGCTTTGCCTTTCGGCTGATGGAGGATTAAAGGGGTTTCCACCATGTTTTTGATCATGGTTGCCAGACATCTTTCACTTTCTTCTTCGTCAGAAGTAATGTCTGCCCAAGTTTTGGATGGAAGGCCTTTTGGAAGGTGAGTAAGACCCTGTTCCTGAAGGGCCAAAAAGACTTGGATTGGCACGGCATAGTCTGCCTTTGATTGTGATTGGGGTTTAGATTTCTGAGTGATGGGCTCAGAAATGGATTGGGGTTCGGATTTCTGGGTGGAAGACCCAGTAATAGATTGAGGCAGTTTTCGGGTTGATGACCCAAACTGGGTAGATGACCCAGATTTTGATTGATTTTTGGGACCTTCTTCTTGTTTGGACGAAGACTCGAGCCCTGCATGGGCGATTAGGCCGGCCACAGCTAGCCTTGGTTTGGTGGTTCTGCCTTTTCCTCTCCCTCATGAGGAAGATGATTTTACTGTATCTGGCATGAGACTACTATTGCTAGTTTCTCCCCTGTAAATATTCACGAATGAGATAGTCAGGTAGAGAGTTTATGGTACCTTCGAGGAATTCTATATCAAAATCAAAGATACTCAAAATAGCTTGCCATCTGGCAAAATTTGTTTAGATGCAAGGTTTTTAACATCCTTTTGTAAAATCTCTTTTGCAGACTTACAATCAACACGAACTAAAAACCTTTGATTAAGCAAATCGGATTGAAATTTTGAAATGCACAAAACAATTGCTAAAACTTCCTTTTTATGCTTCTGGATCTGCTGATTTGGTTAAAGTTGGATGTTGTTTAAATCAAAGCGATACCTATTCAGGATTAGCTCTTGAATGGTCAAACTGAGACCTCCAATTGACAAGAGCTTGTCTACGAAGCATCGACAATTGTCCCTTGACTAATACATTACCATAGACATATCACCTTTGGAAGATCCAGGCGAGAGACAATTTAATCATCCTCTTGAATTTGATTTAGATTTTCTGAAGAGTGATCTTCAGAAGTATCTTTATCAGATTCTTCTTCAGAGGAGGATTCTACTAAGGGCTGATTAATATATATATATATATATATATATTGCTTGTGTTTTGTTTTGTATAGTCTATCTGTGGGAGCCCAGTGCTCTAGACTTATCCTCTTCCTTATTATAAATATTTGTGACGTATATAACGGGTATTCACATTCCCTCCATTTGCAAAACTTACATCTCCCAAATTTGTATAGTTAATGTTTTTAGTACCCACGAATAGTAAACTATTTTGTACTTGGACTTTCTCCTACCATATTCTCTCTTATATAGATATATCCTACTTTGTATGATCTTTAGTCAGATATCCAAGATTTTGAGTGATCTAAAGGCTTTGGCATTCTGCTAGCCTTACTATGTTCCACTTGAATAGCATAAGTGGTTACTAGTTACTAGATATGCTTGAATCCTTATTTATCTTTTGTTGTGTAAATTACACTTATTCTTATGCGTCTAAAATTAATTCATAAATTATTCTTAAAAATAAGAAGTTCCTTGTTTACAAAATTTAATTAAGATCATGTCCAAATTGTGAAAAATTTCCCCATCTTTTTACCTCTTTGAGGGCTCTCTACAATCATTAATATGATAAATTAGTTATTTTAAAATTTAAAAGTTAACAGAACACTGACGTTTCTAATGAAAAATTAAAAAAATGACCAAAACGATACATTTGAAAAAACATAAAGGACTAGAATAAGACTTTTAAAACTTTGTGTAGCAAAACAAAACAACTACGAAACATAATAGACCAAAAGTGACATTAAGCCTAATAATAATTAACAATAACTAGTAAAATCCAAAAAATGAATCATGTAAAAATATAAGACATTGGGAGTTATATGCCTGGCTTGATGGTTAAAGGAGAAAGGGAGAGGAAGAGATAATGAGTTTGAATCTTTCCCACTAACATTCTAACAAAAACTAACAATTAACATTTGTATGTAAAAAAAATGAAGAAAATACATTTTTACCAATGTCATTGGTAAGGACTAAAAAGATAGCACAATATGGGCTTAATTTGCACTCCATAAAAATCACTTGATATTTCCTTTGTATTTTGGAAAGTCCATTTCAAAATTTAGATTCAACTTTTTGGAAAATGAAGGAAGTGTTTGTTGGTTTTGAATTTGTATTTTCGAATTGTTTGTGGAGTGAAGGAATAAACACCCCACAATATGTTACCCATAATAATATGGCAGTTGCTTCCTGCACAATTAATTTAGAATAGAATGTAAAACTATATTTTGGACTAGCCTTTCTGAATGATTAAAAAAGTGTAGAAAGCAAATTTTAAGGTGGAGGAAGCAACTGACTAATAATATTTCTTTAGTATCCAATTTAACTCTTCAACCGATCCAAAAGGGCAGTAACCTTCAGGACAACTAAGGAAACAAAGCCTGTTATACTTATTTGTTGGATATAGGGGGAGCAAGAAGAAGATGAAGCAAGAAACTTGTGCCTTAGAAGAAAGTTTTGAGCTTTTCACATGCCAAGGAATTTGTAATCTGATCAAGTGTATGAGAGGCTAACTTATGATCCTTGCATTGCATGAACATAATCATTAACTTGCATAACTGATTTTGTTAAAGCATTAAAGCTATTCATGTTTTCAAAAGAAACTAATTTCTCATGGTTAAGTTTTTGGAAAAATGAAATCTCACTGCTTTAATCGATTACACAACAATCTAATCGATTACAAGCTTCTGTTTTAAATTCAAGAAAGCCATGAAGAACAATTTAATCGATTACAGACTACTCGTAATCTATTACATAGCACAAAAAGAAAATCATGTCTCCTGCTTTAATCGATTACCATGAAATCCTAGTCGATTACTGATGTTCATTTTTTATGCGCTTGACTGACTTAATCGATTACCACAAATTGTAATCGATTACATAAGTGTATTCTGGAATTGTGTTTATCTTCTTTAATCGATTACCACAAATTGTAATCGATTACATAAGCTTGTTTTACAACTAAACCTGTCTGCTTTAATCGATTACGACTTGGGTTAATCGATTACTTTGCTCATTGCAGTTTTTCAGGTTGTGTTAAGAACATTTAAATTGATTATTTGTCAATTTAATCGATTACATATGGTATTTAATTGATTACTAGGCACTTTAATCGATTACATTCTGTTATAAAAATCTATTATAAATAGAGTGAAGGCTTGTTTGAACTTTTAACTTGAATACTTTGATTTTTCTGAGCATATACAAGCCTTCTCAAAGATTAGAAAGGAGTTTTTGAGTTAACAAAGCTCTTGTACCACTCTTTAATCTTCACGGTGTATTGAAAGATTTCTTGGGCAAGATTTTCAAAGAAGTTTTTGGAGAGAAAGTTCTTAAATTGATTTCTGCATTTCAACTCTGATTGGTAACTCATATTCATTGGATCATCAGGTTGTCTCTCTCCATTAATTCTTGTTGTAAATTAGTTTTTGAATTCTTGGTTGTTTGTAACTATTGTAAAGGATTCTTGAGGCTTTTTTCTAGAGTAGGTTTCTCTAGAGGGAAGAGTAGAGAATGGTTCTCTATGTCTTGATCACTAAGGAGTCTAATAGGATTTTAGATTTCTATTCTTTGTCTAGGTTTGATAAAGGGTGATTGTTGTAAAGCTTGTAATAACTGAAATTTGATAATAGTGAAACTCTAATCTAGTGTTGATTAGAAGAACTGGATGTGACTTCTCTTGAGAAGTGAACCAGTGTAAATTCTTGTGTTGTTCTTTATTTCTTAATATCTTCTTGTTATCTTGATCATTAGTTTTTAGTGTTATTCTCATTACTCAACAAGTTTTGTTTTAAGCAATTGATTTCTTGGGCTGAGTGGTTTGATTGATTTGAAGCATTCTTAGTTCAATTATGATTAAGATCCTTTAACTCTGATTTTATAAATAAATTTTAAAAGACCAAGTTTAAACCAATTCACCCCCTCTTGGTTATTGTGGGTATTCCTATTGTTTTCATTCTTGCCCTCAATATGCTAGAGGGAAAATAAATAATAATATTTAAACATTATATATATATATATATATATTCATTAATTAACCTTATTATTCTGTTTATATTTTTTATCGCATAATATTATCTATCATACTTATACTTCTCACTATAGGTACCAATTAGTCATTGAATGTTATATGCATATGGGAGTTGTTCTAGGAACTCAACCCATTTGGCATGTCTTTTGTTCAGCTTTCCTTGTCCTTTCAAGTATTTGAGGGATTCATGATCACTGTGAATTACAAATTCCTTTGGCAAAAGATAATGCTGCCAAGTTTTCAAAGCACACATCAAGGCATACAATTCCTTATCATAAGTGTGATTGTTTCTGGCAGCCCCATTTAACTTCTCACTAAAATAAGCAATTTAATGGCATTTTTGTATCAAAACAACCCCCAATACCCACATTAGATGCATCACATTCAATTTCAAAAGATTTTGCAAAATTTAGTAATATAAGAATGAGGGCATTAGATAATTTACGCTTAAGTTTAGCAAACGTCTTTTCTTGTTTTTCACCCCATTCAAATCCAACATGCTTTGTAACTCTCTCATTAAGAGGTGCAACCAAGGTACTACTGTCCCTAACAAACCTCCTATAGAAACTGGCTAACCCATGAAAGCTCCTCACTTTGTAACACCCTAAAATTTCAATAACTGCAAATGTATGGTCAAAATGTTTCTTGCACAACTATTTGATATAAGTGTTAGGTTATGTGAGACTTGATTGATCTATATTTAAGTTATTTGGGCAAAATATTAATTAGAGATATTACAAAAAAATAGTTTAAAAGAAATGACCATACTACCCTTCCCTTGGAGCAGAAATTACAGAAATGCCCTTAAGATGAAAATTACACAAATACCCTTGGATACTTTTGAAATTACCATAATACCCTTGAGACTAAAACTGTCTGAGACACCCTTAGAGATTTTGTCAAAACTTGATGAAATTGCAGAATACTCTTAGATGGCAGATTATCAAAATACTTTGTGACAAAAAACCCTAGAATAGAATTTCTATGAATTTTATAAGGTAATAACTTTGAAAATTTATTCAGAAGAATTCAAGCATCAGAAAAATATGGGAAAATGATAAATAAAATCTATGGAATTTTCTCTTAATTGTAGTATATATAGACTTATTTAATAAAATGGTTTAGTAATTTTGATGGTTAAAAGTAGTATGGACCAATCAGAATTAAGGTAAGCGCAGTCTTGTATGTAAAGTCTGTGTAGCACTCTGTATAGACTGCTTGTGAGCAATTTATACTGTAATTGAAGTCAGTTTCTGGAAAACTCTAGAGTTCTATTATTTAATATTATCCTTTAGGTAGAAGAGTTCAGATTGAACTTTACTTCTTCCTATAAAAGGCCATGTGTGATGATGAATTCGAATTGAATTTTACTTCCTTCCAATGAATGCCATGTGTGAAGCTATCTTTAAATTGAATTCTTCTTCTTTATAAAAGGTGACATGTGGATACAAGGAAAACCACATAATTTTCTTCTCTTTAAGAAAATGAAAACATGATAAATAGAAAAATATCGTACGCTTCATAAATTAAAATGATAAGATACAATCATGAAGGCTTAAGAAATATCTAGTCACTTGTAAGCCACCATTGATGAAGGGATAAGAAGCCATCATGCTTTGGGAATTATTTATACAAAGTAGCATGAAAGAAAGTAAATTTTCTCCTCCTTATTTGTTGTCCACGTGAAGCTGGAAGAAGAGAGAAACTTCATGAACATGCCAAGTAAGAGGACATTTGGAAGAAAGGTGTCATGCCTTGAAGGACATGTGTACAAGATGACATGAAGAAAAGATAAACCTTCTCCTATTTATTGGATGGTCATGTGAAAGATGGTGAACCATGGAGAAGCTTCATGATTTGCCAAGTGGAGGGACACTTGGAAGAAAGAAGGAAGAAGCTTCAAGACCATGACAAGTGGTGGGACACTTGTAAAGGTCATGACAAGTGTAGGGACACTTGTAATGGAAGCATCATGACTTAGGATATTTTTGCAAAATATTCTATTATTTTCCAAACTCTATATAAAGGGGGGAGGCCTTAAGTGGAAGTCATTCTCAAGACTTCATCCTACTACACCTTCACGCGAATCTCTCTCCCATCTCTTTCATTTCATTTTCATCATTTCCTTTCCAAAGCATAAAGAGACTCCACTTTCCCTTGAAGATCACGTGTAGAAGCTAGTACAATTAGGAAGAGATAGACAAGCTTCATAAGAGTTTATAAGGTATGTATAGGGAAGCTTTATGATAAAGATAGTTTAAGTGTTGTTTGTGTTTGAATAAGTGTTTGAAGTTCATGTGTTGCTGAGTGTTTCTATGAATTTCTCTAAATTCCATGTGTTGTTGAGTGTTCCTATGAATTTCTGTATATGAATGATATGTTGAGTTTCTGTACATGAGTAACAAGCTGAGTTCTGTACATGATTTATATTGAATCTCTGAGTAAATTATGTGAGACAATGATTGGAGATTGATGTGGAAAATACATATAAGTTGATAAAATGAATGACTCATGCATAAGTGAAACCATCTCATGTGTATCATAAGAGTTGCCTCAGAGAGGAGGTGTGTTAAATAGTTACAAGAACTGAGTCTGTGCGTTCAGATAAGAGAAGTCTGAGCTAGGGGGTGACTCTTGCAGTACAGAATCACATCACATGAAGTGTGAGTGAGAACCTAGGAAACACTGGGGTACCCTGACTGGTCGAATAAGTTCTGGACCACTGAGATAGGACTATCTTGACAATTGATACTACATGTTGATGTGTCTCATAAGAGTTTCCTCAAAGTGGAGGTGTATATAAGAGTTGCCTCAGAGAGGAGGTGTGTCAGATAGCTGCAGGAACTGAGTTCGTGCGTTCAGACAAAAGTTGTCTAAGCTGGGGGGTGACTCTTGCGGTGGGGAATCACACCACCCATGATGATCACATGAAGTGTGGGTGAGAACCTGTACAACACCAGGAGACCCTGACTGGTCGGAAAAGTTCTGTGCCACAGGGATAGGGCTATCTTGACAATTGGTACCAAATATTGAAAGAGTTTAAGAGAATCATGCATCATGATAAGAGTCTAAGAGAATCATGCATCTTTAAGGATGTTGTTATGAATACCTGCATATTAAATATATTTTGTTGCTTAAATTATGTTTATCATAAAATAACCCTGTACTTTGTGTCTGTGGTTGACACCTGCTATGACCTCGATTTTATTCGGGTGAGCAGATGAACAGCAAAGAGAGACTATTAGCTGTCTACAAGAAGAAAATTTTGTTTGAAGATGTAATACTTTGAAGAGATTATGTTTGAAGATGTATTTCTTTGTTACGGAGTGTTTTAGTTATTTGTACTATGTAATAGAATTGATACCAGTCTGTATTTTATTGTACTTTAGATTTATAAATATCAATCAGTGAGGAAAAATCTTTTGTACTCTTACTATATGTTACTTCAGAATTATAAATATTACTCAATAATGAAATTTTCTTGAAGTAACAATTATTGGCAAAATTTTGTTATATTTAGTTGAGTGCTTTTAAGAAAATTGAAAAGAAATTTTCATTAAAAATCAATAAAAACAAATTGTAAGTTGAGGCGTTACACACTTCACTCACAGTCTTAGGCATAGGCCGCTCTTGGATGGCACTAACCTTTTCCTCATCCACCTGTACCCCCTTAGCACTAACAACAAATCCTAGAAATACAATATGATCAGTGAAAAAGGTACATTTTTCAAGATTAGCAAATAATTTTTCTTCCCTAAGCACATTCATTACAGCACTCAAATGTTCAACATGCAAATCAAGATCAATGCTATAAATCAGAATATCATCAAAATACACCACAACAAACTTGCCCCAAAATTCCCCTAAGACATGGTTCATCAACCTCATAAAAGTTCTTGGGCATTAGTTAGTCCAAAAGACATCACCAACCACTCTATAAACCATACTTAGTTTTAAAGATAATTTTCATTCATCCTAATTTGATGGTACCCACTTTTTAAGTCAACCTTAGAAAATATGCAAGTACCATGCAACTCATCCAGCAAATCATCTAACATGGGGATAGGGTGTCTATACTTGACTGTGATGTTATTGATAGCCCTATAATCAGTGCACATCCTCCAAGTTCCATCCTTTTTAGGTACCAAAATCACCGGAATAGCGCACAGGCTTCTGCTCTCTTGTACGCATCCTTTGCTTATCAATTCTTCAACTTGCCTTTGAATCTCTTTGGTCTCTTAGGGATTACTTCTATATGCAAGTCGGTTGGGCAACGAAGCTCCAAGAATGAGATCAATGTGATGCTCAATTCCCCTTAAAGGTGGCAAACCATTTGGAACCTCCTTTGGAAACATATCCTTATATTTTGGCAAAAGAAATTCAACACTAGCATAGGTAGCAATTTTATTTGGGTTATCAGCAACAAAAATATTGTTTTTACAGTACAACAAGTAAAGTGGTTTCTCAGCAAATAACTTCCTTCTTGAAAACAATAGGGATACCAACAATAACTAAGAGGGGGTGAATTGGTTTAAACTTGTCTTTTAAAATTTATTTATAAAATCATAGTTAAGGATCTTAATCACTTTTAAACCAAGAATGCTTCTAATCAATTAAATCACTCAGCTCAAGAAATCAATTACTCAAAACAAAACTTGTTGAGTAATGATAATAAAACCAAGAACAAATGAACAAGATAACTAGTAGAGATTAAGGAATAGAAAATCAACACAAGAATATATATACTGGTTCACTTCTCAAGAGAAGCTACATCCACTTTCTTCTAATCAACACTAGATTAGAGTTCCACTATTATAAATTTCAGTTCTTACAAGCTCTACAACAATCCCTCTTTATCAATCCTAGATAAAGAATAGAAATCTAAAACCTTATTAGACTCCTAGTGATCAAGAACCAGAGAACACTACTCTGTTCTTCACTAGAGAACTCTACTCTATCACAAGCTTCAAAGAACTTTTTACAATAACAACAAATAACAAAAATTACAAAAATGAATTTACAACCAAAGAGAATGGAGAGAAACAACCTGATGATCCAATGAATATGAATGCATGTGGTTTACCAATCAGGATTGAATTGAAGAAAAAGGATTTCAGAACATGCTCTCCAAAACTTCTTTGAAAACTCTTGCCCAAGAAATCATTCAATACCCATGAAGATTAAAGAGTGGGACAAGAACTTAGTTAACCCAGAAAATCACTTTCTAACTTTGAGAAGGCTTGTGTGTATTCAGAAAATTCGAAGTATTCAAGTTAAGTTTCAAGACAAGGCTTACTCATATTTATAACAGCTTTTTGTAACAGACAATAATCGATTACACGCGCCAAATAATTAATTAAAATGACTTATATGATCAATTAAATTGTCACTTAATTGATTAAAGTATTCAAAGTTGAATTCTGGGTTTTAACTACGAACAAAATAATCGATTAAACCGAGTTGTAATCGATTAAAGCAGTGAAGTTTTATTTCTGAAGCAGCTTGTGTAATCGATTACAATTTATGGTAATCGATAAAAGCAATGAAGAATGCTTTTCTGGATAGCTTATTTAATCGATTACAATTTATGGTAATCGATTAAAGCAGCAACATATACCTTTTGTTTTACACTATGTAATCGATTACAAAGGATATGTAATCGATTAAAATGTTCTTCAATGCTTTTCCAGATTTAAAATCGAAGCAAATAATCGATTATACTGATGTGTAACGATTTAAACAGCAGGATTACATTTTTCCAAAAACATTACCCATTTAGTTCCTTTTCGAAATAGCTTTGATACTTTGATTAAAACATTTAAGCATGTAAATGATTATGTGCATGCAATCCAAGGATCAAAAGATTGGTCTCTCATACACTTCATTTTGAATTACAATCTTCAAGGCATGTGAAAAGCTCAAAACATTCTTCAAAGTCATAAGCTTCATTCTTCTTGTTGTTCCCCCTATATCCAACAATCTCCCCCTTTTTGGCTTTGAACATGCCAAATATTGATTAACCATATTTTTAAGTTTTGAAATACTTTGACGGATGAAAAAGATAGAAGTCTTGAACTTTATTAACTTGAAAATGAATCAGCCCTTTTGCCAAGAACAAGTGTTAAGATGTAACACCCCGTAGGCCTCCGACGTGTTATCATTCATAATATCAGATGACCAGTAAAATATCAATTAATCAGTTCAGCGGAAACATAGGATCGTTTTCTTGATACATTATGTACGGAATCACATAACAGAACTATAAAATCATGTCCTTGCTGATCCAGTTTAGCAACATCAAGACAAATAAGACAGGTAACAGGGCTTTAGGCAGAGGATCAATAATACAAACATACACAGGTACTCAGGGGAAAAGTTCATATACATCTTATTAAAGTTCTGTACAATATAGATATCTCAAGTTCACACCACACACGGTGCTACAAAAGAATATAATCCCTCAAAAGGGGTATACAGAACTATAGTACTCAAAACAAATCAAAATGGAGCCTTCAAGCTCTCCATGCTACTCCTCAGCTAGGCAGCCTAGTCTCTGATGGGCCTCTTGCCCTGAGACTGCTCTTCTC
>PYAF01003619.1:67675-77929 GCA_007407185.1 Glycine tomentella
TTGGAATTCCTATTCCATGGTGTCAATCCAAATCCATTTCTAATCCTTTTCCATTGATCCATTTCTTACATCACAAAACCTAAAAAGCTGTCTTCAAAACAGAGCATTCATACTCTGTTTTTCTTTCAATTGAAGAATTGATTCCATTGCAAGGAAGATCGGGGCAAACAGGACTTGAATCAGTTCAGGAGTCCATCACAAATTGTACTCACAGCATCAGCCCAAAAGTATTTAGGCAAATTTGTCTCATTAAGAAGAGTTCTTGCACCTTCTTCAAGAGATCTATTTTTCGTCTCCAAAACACCATTTTGTTGAGGTGTTCTTGGAGCTGAAAAATTATGGTTAATTCCATTTTCTTCACAAAATTTTTCAAAATGTTCACTTTGGAATTCTCCACCATGATCACTTCTTATTAAGATAATTTTGCTTCCTTTTTCATTTTGAGCAAATTTGGCCAATTTTCTAAAAGCATTGAAAGCATCACTCTTGGATTTCAAAAACAAAGTCCATATGAACCTAGAATAATCATTAACAATGACAAGCCCATAGTAATTACCTCCTAAACTCATAGTTCTAGAAGGACCAAATAAATCTATGTGAAGTAATTCAAGAGGTCTTGAAGTAGAAACAATATTTTTACTTTGAAAAGAATTTTTTGTTTGTTTCCCCTTTTGACAAGCATCGCATAATTTGTCCTTTTCAAACTTGAGTTTGGGTAGCCAATGACTAAATCCTTTTTAATTAGCTTGTTCATATGATGCATGTTAATGTGACTTGCCCTTCTATGTCATAGCCAAGATTCATCAAGTTTACTTATTAAGCAAGAAGTGTTGTGAAAGAATGCATGATCTATGGAGAGTAAATAGATATTACCTTTTCTTTTACCTATATGAATCACCTCACCATTTTGTCCATCACATATCATGCAGCAATTGTCATTAAATGACACTTTGAACCCTTTATCACAAAGTTGGCTTATACTTAGGAGATTGTGCTTTAATCCTTCCACATAAAGAACATTTCTGATTTTGGTTTTAAAGTTGTCTCCTATATTTCCTTCTTCAATTATCTTCCCTTTGTTGTTGTCTCCATATGTGACAAATCCTCCATCTTTAAGAGTTAAATTTATGAGCATTCATATGTCACCGGTCGTATGTCTAGAGCAGCCACTATCAAAATACCACAATGATGATCTTGCTCTTAGACATACCTACAGAATTCAAATCAATTTTCAAAGGAAGGTACCCAATTGAGGTTGGGTCCATAGGGGTTAGCTACTTTCTTCTTCTTTTGCACCCAAATACATTCTTCATTAGGGCACATAGTATTTTCTAGCAAAGCATTTATAAGATGTATGTCCTTTCATCATACAATAGTTGCATGTTACAAATTTTAATGAATTCCTTGAGTAAGTATTTTGGTTGATATTTGAATCATAGAAATTCTTTTGATTCTTCTGTTTTGGTGGTACAAATATAGTTTTTCCAAAATATTTTGAGCCTTGTTTGTAACCCAAACCAGAAGTATCTCCAGCATATTTCTGCACACTTATCATTTCAGCTAAGTTGCATCTACCTTTGTAAAGCTTTCTTAAAAGATCAATCAAATCACTATTCTTGGATAAAAGTAACATGTACTTATCTCCTTGACTTTTTTTTTAATCATCAAAATCCTTTTGCAAATCATTGTATTTGTCAACATTAGATGAAGAAGCACATACACATCCATTCATTTTGTAACTTGAAACAAGTTTTTTATTTTCTTCTTTCAAGTAACAAATTTCAATTTGCAATTTTGTAATTTTTGTAACATGCCATCTAAGATTTCCTTTTAGCTTATTATTGGATTTTGCAAGCTTTTGGGCATCTTCATGCATTTCTTGAAAAGCATCAATAACTTGATCAAGTTCAAAACTTACATCAATTCCAGCAATTGAGAGATCATCATCTTCATTAATTGTGGAAGTGAGACACACATTTGCTTCTTCATTTTCAGTTGATGATTCAAAAGTTGTTGACTCATTATCTTCCCAAGCTATATAGGCTCTCTTAGGATTTTCTTCTTTCTTTATCTTGTTTTCACTTTGTTGCTTTTTCAAAAAGATAGAGCATTCAGATTTAATGTGGCCAGGCTTACCATATTCAAAGCAAGTGAAGTTATTGTCACTCTTTTTGTTATTTTTCTTTGTGAACTTTTTCTTCTTGTTTCTTCTCAAGAACTTACTGAACTTATTGACATTTAAATTCATGTTGTCCTCTTCATCTTCTTCACTTGAGTCTTCCACCTTTTTCACCTTTGAGGATGCAGCTTTCAAGGCTATGCTTTTGTGTTTCTTTTCTGCATCTTCTGCATTGGTTAGTTGTGACATTTCAGGTTCATACTCAAGAAGCTTACCAAACAGTGCAGCCATGGACATTTTGGATAGATCTTTGATTATTTGATTATTGTCACCTTTGGTTCCCATGGTCTTGTGAGACACTTCAAGATTTTGATATTCAACTCTTCAGCATCAAAGATCTTTCCAAGACCAAAAAGATGATTTACTATGTGAGTAAATCTTGTTTGAAGCTGAGATATGCTTTCTGTGGGGTTCATCTTGAACATTTCATACTCATGTATTGAGGCATGCTTTCTTGATCTTCTTACTTGATTTGTACCTTCATGAGTTATCTCCAACATCTCTCACATCTCCTTTGCACTTTTGTACCTAACAATTCTAAAGAATTCATCAGAGGAAAGTGCAGAAGTAATCATATTCTTAGCTTTAAAATCATATTGGACAACTCTCTTTTCAGCATTTGTCATTTCATCCCATTCTTTGGGAATCATATCATTACCAACAATTTTTATAGGAATCACAAGACCTTTTTCTATTGCATTCCAAGCACCTGGGTCATTTGATTGAATAAAGATTTTTATTCTAATTTTCCAAAAACTGAAGTGCTCTCCTTCAAACATCAGAGGACGATTGAGGGAGACACCTTCCTTGAAGGTAATTTGTGTGGTATTCATTTTTTTTTTAAAGAAAGATAGTGATCTTGAATAACACTTAAGAACCTGCTCTTGATACCAATTGAAAACAATAGGAATACCAAAAATAACCAAGAGGGGGGTGAATTGGTTTAAACTTTGTCTTTTAAAATTTATTTATAAAATCAGAGTTTAGGATCCTAATCACTTTTAAACCAAGAATGCTTCTAATCAACCAAATCACTCAGCTCAAGAAATCAATTGCTCAAAACAGAACTTGTTGAGTAATGATAATAAAACCAAGAACAAATGAACAAGATAACTAGTAGAGATTAAGGAATAGAAAATCAACACAAGAATATATGCTGGTTCACTTCTCAAGAGAAGCTACATCCACTTTCTTCTAATCAACACTAGATTAGAGTTCCACTATTATAAATTTTAGTTCTTACAATCTTTACAACAATCCCTCTTTATCAACCCTAGATAAAGAATAGAAATCTAAAACCCTATTAGACTCCTAATGATCAAGAATCAGAGAACACTACTCTATTCTTCCCTAGAGAACTCTACTCTAGCACAAGCTTCAAAGAACTTTTTACAATAGCAACAAATAACAAAAATTACAGAAATGAATTTACAACCAAAGAGAATGGAGAGAAACAACTTGATGATCTAATGCATATGAATGCATGTGGTTTACCAATCAGGATTGAATTGAAGAAAAAGGATTTCAGAACATGCTCTCCAAAACTTCTTTGAAAACTCTTGCCCAAGAAATCATTCAATACCCATGAAGATTAAAGAGTGGGACAAGAACTTAGTTAACCCAGAAAATCACGTTCTAACTTTGAGAAGGCTTGTGTGTATTCAGAAAATTCAAAGTATTCAAGTTAAGTTTCAAGACAAGCCTTACTCATATTTATAACAGCTTTTTGTAACAGACAATAATCGATTACACGCGCCAAATAATTGATTAAAACGACTTATGTAATCGATTAAATTGTCACTTAATCGATTAAATTGTTCAAAGCTGAATTATGGGTTTTAACAACGAACAAAATAATCGATTAAACCGAGTTGTAATCGATTAAAGCAGTGAAGTTTTATTTCTAAAGCAGTTTGTGTAATCGATTACAATTTATGGTAATCGATTAAAGCAGTGAAGAATGCTTTTCTGGATAGCTTATTTAATCAATTACAATTTATGGTAATCGATTAAAGCAACAACACATAACTTTTGTTTTACACTATGTAATCGATTACAAAGGATATGTAATCGATTAAAATGTTCTTCAATGCTTTTCCAGAATTAAAATCGAAGCAAATAATCGATTATACTGATGTGTAATCGATTAAAACAGCAGGATTACATTTTTTCAAAAATATTACCCATTTAGTTCCTTTTCAAAATAGCTTTGGTACTTTGATGAAAACATTTAAGCGTGTACATGATTATGTGCATGCAATGCAAGGATTAAAAGATTGGCATCTCATGCACTTCATTTTGAATTACAATCTTCAAGGCATGTGAAAAGCTCAAAACATTCTTCCAAGTCATAAGCTTTATTCTTCTTATTGCTCCCCCTATATCCAACACTTCTCACCTCACTCCCTTTTTCTAAACAACTCATTTTTCTCTCGAGTGTTTCACTCATTCCCACAAGTGTATGACTTTTCTTCTTTCTGTTTTTTTTTTTTTTTTTTGTGTTTCACTCTTCTCTCATTTTTCTTGCACTCTTTTTCTCTCAATTTTATTTGGTCCCCACACACCTCTTTAGGAGATAACAATTTGAGAACAATTTCCTGCTCATTGTGCCTAAAAGAAATTTTTTTGTGAATCCATCATGTATTGCTTTGGTGTCATACTGCCATGGCCTTCCTAAGAGGATATGGCTTGCCTCCATTGGAACCACATCACACAACACCCTATCATTGTATCTTCCAATTGAAAGGAACATCTCAATCTGTTGGCTCACCGTCATCTTCATCTTCACTAATCCATTCAAGTTTGTATGTCCTAGGATTAGGTCTTCAAGTTTAATTTGGACACCAATATGGAATTTGCCACATTAGTGCAACTTCTACCATTAACTATCAAATAGCACAACTTCCCATTGATTGAACACCTGGTATAAAAATATTTTCTCTTTAGGTCTACTCTAGAGGTTGCATCTGGCTTCCAAGCAACCTCCTGACAATTAGTAAATCACCCTTTAATGCTTCCTCTTCCATCTCTTTGTCTTTTTCTCCTTCACTTGTTGAAGATTCACTGGTTATTTCCCCATCCTCCTTCACGAGCATTGTTCTTCTGGTTGGACATTCAGATGCAATGTGTCCTTTGCCCAAGCATTTGAAACATTTGATGTATCTGGTTCTAGTGCTTGAAGATGATGTATTAGGCTTCATTAGTGATTTCCCATGTGTAGAAGTCACTGTTGGACCAGTTGAAGATCCCCCTTCCCTCTTGGGTCTGTCCTTCCAGTTCGGATAGTAAGAACTGGAAGAATTCCTCCTTGTAGCTCCCTTCCTCTTAAGTTGTTCAACCTGCACCGCCTTGTGCAATAGATCTTCTAACTCAATATATTATTGTAACTCCACGACATCTCTAATATCATGGTTCAGTATATTCAGAAAACCAGCCATTGTTGCCACATTGTCTACATCTATGTTGGCTCTAATCAGTGCCCTTGTCATCTCCTTATAGTACTTTTCAACACTTATATTTCCTTGGGACAACTTCTGGAGTTTCAGACGCACAGTCCTGCTGTAGCTGGTTAACACATATCTCCTTCTCATAACTCTCCTCATTTTAGCCTAACTATCTACCTCTGGTTCCTCATCTCTCAGTCTTTCCCTCTGATATTTATTCCACCAGATGAGGGCATAGTCAAAGAATTCAGCTACTACCAATTTCACCTTTTGCTTTTTAGTATAGTCATGGTAAGAAATCACGTGTTCAATCTTCAGTTCTCACTCCAGATACGTGTCTGGATCACTCCTACCTTTAAATGGGATAATAGTTAGTCTGACTCCTTCAACTTTATTATGTCTCGGTCCTCCTTCTTCATTTCATCTCCCTCTCCTGGCCTACCACCTCCTATCGACATTAGGACCTCCAACATCATGATTCAATTGATTTTCTATTCCTTCAATCCTACCATAGAGCTCTTCATTATTTTGTCTCATCATCTTTTGTATTTGTTTAGTCATAGCATCAAGTAACAACCTCTGAGCTCCATTCAGATGAGGAGGGCCATCACCACCTGCTCCAACCATATTTTGAAAAGCAAATAGAATTTATCAAGGTTAATAGAAATGATCCTCACCACTATGCTCATGTGTTTACACTCGATCAGATGGTTGCACTCGTGTTTCTGCACTCAATATGGCTTTTAAAACATATGTATTGCACTCTTTCCTTTTACCACTCTAGTATCCTCTTGAGTTTCTGGACAGAATTAGATTGGACACATCAAGAACAATCCAAAAGACCCACAGTTGGTAATGAAGAACATGGGAAAACAAAAAAAAAGGCTAATTGAACCTATAAACTTCAAACGGTCATAACTTTTTATTAGAATGTCCGATTGAGGCCTATAATATATCAAAATGCTTGAAATTGAACAAGGAAGCCTTGGTCAAATTCCAAAAAGGATTTGCTCAAATATTTTTGCCAAAACACGCCTCTAACTAGGTGAAAATTAGGACTTAAGATTCACTCACCCAATTTTATTTATTTTTAATTTTGATTTGAGATTACAAAATTAGAACACTGAAATAGAATATTTTTTCATAATATACCCAAAACACAAAAATATATAGACAAGAGACAAAAGAACACAGGAACAGAATCGAGAAAATAAAAAACAATTGACTAGGCTGATCAAATAAAAACAAGTCGAACAAAGAAAATAGAACGAGGAAGAAAGAAAACGAAAACGAAAACAAAATAAAAAGGTAAACGAACAAAAAGGATGGATAGAACTTGTATCAAGAGCCAAAACTATGATACTAAAATGAAAAGGTAGTGGAAATGGCATTTTTCACCTGTCCTTAAGCAATCCATAACCAGAACTATATCAGACCCCCTTCCTTTATTCAGCAATCCCACACAAAGTCGTTGCTTCCCTCAGTCACGCGACGTACTTTGCTCAGTCATGCGATACACTTCCCTCAGTCACCCTCTAAATGTGACGCCGATGAAGGTAAGTGAGTATTCGACTTTTGGTATCTAGTGGTGTGTGTGTGGGGGGGGGGGGTGTGTTTGACTTTTGCAGAGTAGGAGTGATGCCAATGGAACACATTTGGAGATTTTCAAGTGTATTATGCAATACTTATTCCGTAATACACTTGTAAATCCATAAGGGTGCTATAGAACATCTTTTCCATATTATAAAACTTTTGATTTTTGGCTTATGAAATAGGTATTCTAGAACAAATTTTTTATTTCCGAAAATGTATTTTTGGAATAACATATATACCTATTCTAGAAATGTATTCTGGAACTATGATGCATAGTTCTCGAAATACATTTCTAGATAGATAAGTTATTTTAGAAAGACATTTTCGATAGTAATAAAATATCACTTAAAATCGTTGACATTGTTAATGCTTATCTTACATCCCATGTTTGTTAGTCTTATTTTCATTCTATCATTGGTGTTCTTTAAATCCTATCTAAAATCTTATTTTCATACTACTCTCTTATGCCCCGCTCCTTCATTTTAAAATTCCAACCCTTCTTTTATCTTGATCATCATCCTCTACCCCACTTACCCATCTCAAGACCTCAAACTTCTTTTTTTTGCCACCTTCCTTTTACCTCACTCCCACATTTCAAAACTTCAACCCATCATTTTTTTTGTCACCCTCTTCTACCTGACTCCACCCTCTCAAAACCCCAAACTCTGTTCCTGGCCACCTTCCTTTGCTATTTCCTCATCTCAAAACTCTAATCCCTCATTCTTTTTGTCACCCCCTCCACCCATCTGTCACGTCCATCTATGTCCTCTTCAAAGATCCCAAAAAGAAAGTTCACCCCACCTAATCATCTACTTCCATAAACATGACGTTTGAGAAACACTGATAACGACATATGTCACAATGCAAAGGTAAGCCACAAGTCTTACCATTAAAATTGATCAACAAGGTACCACCATCATGATCCAACAATTCAATGCAACTATACATTAGCAATTATGGGCATGCAATGAAATGCAAACTCACTTCATGGAGATTTTTACCATCGAGCAATCATCATGGCCTGTTACCTTTACATAGAATAAACATCCATTTGTTCAATGAATCCCTTGATTGATCTTATCAGAAGAATTGAGGTTTTATCATAAATAAATGGTCATGGGTAATTACCACAACAAGGCTTGCAACAACCTTAACATCTATTGGAGTTCACTTGCTCATATATTCTATAGGCTCATTCGGTGTTAGTCACCACGAATTCATCCAACACTTAGTTGAAGGTCCTACCTGACACCCTCAACTTACATGCTTACTCATATGCAACAATCTATAAATGTACATATAATCATTATTTTTAGACAATTTAGTCCACAACATTTTTCAACATACCAACACCTCATAAGATACACATCCACCTATAAGAATCAAAAATTAACACACCAACACCTCCTAAGATTCACATCCACCTATGAGAATTGACATTTTAGGTAGGGTAGCAAAATGGGATTGGCCCAACAAGCCAACCCGTTTAGCCCACCAAAAATGGTGGGTTGGGTTGACATAATAAACCCACACTGACTAAATACGTCGGGCCAAAATTGGGCCAGCCCATCGAGCCCACAGCCCACCAATCCCAACATGTACAATACGCTAGACGCTAGTACATTGTACCTGTAACACCCCAAAATTTTGGAATCACAACCAATTACTAAGGTAAAATATTGATCAAAGGCAGTATGAAAAGATTCAAGGGAAATGACGAAAATACCCCTGGACACTTTGAAAATGACCAAAATACCCCTAGGTATTTTAGCAAGATATCCTAAGGAGGAAAATTTTATAAATACCCTTGAATGTCCAAGAATACCTTTAGGGTGACAATTACAGAGATACACTGAATATTTTTAGATATGACAATTATACCCCTAGTATGAGTGGTGAAATTACCAAAATACCCTTATGTCAAAAAATGACCAAGATGACTTCAGAAATTTGTGGGAACCTAAATATAGGATAAAATACTTTTAGATAACAAATTATCAGCAAGGATGAGGGCAGAGAACCCTAAAATAGAATTTCCACGAATTTTGGAAGATAGGTCGAAAAAAGCTTAATCTAGACTACCTCAGACATCAGAAAAATTATAAGTAAAATATGAACATAATCTATGAAATTTTCTCTTAAATATAGGAAGAATCAGTGGTCTAAATAAGTTAGTTTAATAATTTTAAGAATCCAAGCAAGATGGACCAATAGGAAGCAAGATAAAATTACTTGGTAACAAAAGCATAGAATCCACTAAACCTAGGCTATTCTATGTGTAAAATGAAAATATTTGTGAAGATTACTCTTCAAGCTAGCAATCCTACGTATAACATGAAGAAGAATGTGGAAATTAGACACTTGGAAGATAAGGATTCAATAGCCAATGAAAATCAAACAAATGGAAAATAAGGTAATTATGGTTTTAAGAAATATTTTGCATTTCCAAGGAGTAGAAACCGAAATTGGGAAGGCTAGACTAAGGGAGGCTACGTGAGATTGGAAAATAATACAAGAAGTTTCAAGATAAGGCCACTTGTAAGGAGGAAAAGATTAGCCAATCAAATGAAACCTAGTGGAAAGTTAGCAATGATAGCATTAGGAAGATTTTTTTGAAGAAAACTTCCTCTTAGCGCATTTTGGACCCGTAGACATTTCTACACATTATTTCAAAGATTCCAACGGTCAAGAGTTAGATATATAAGATAGGAGTATCCCTTTAAAATTTTAAGGAAATCCAACGGTTAACGAACCCAGAATCATTATTTTACAGAAACGGGTTTTTCAGAATGAAGAAAAACGCAAAAACGTAAAAGGTAGGAAAATTGATAAAACTTTTTCTAGAAGCTTTGGCATTCCACGTGAGGATGAAGAGGGATGGAGAAGGGTGTGGAATTCTCAAGAATCTAGCCACTTGTAAGGTGGAAAAAGCTTAGCCAATAGGATTAAACCAAGTAAAAAGCTAACCATAATTACCCTTGGATATTTGTAACAAAAATCAAGCTTTAATCACCCTATAAAAAGGGGTGTAAGACTGAA
>PYAF01003619.1:78029-109707 GCA_007407185.1 Glycine tomentella
AAGTTTATGATGATCTAGGTTTGAATATTAATCCTTGTTTGGTTTCATTAAGTTTTGTAGATTAGGTGTTTGTTGAATTGTCTTAAAAAGCTTGAATGGTTATTTGGCTAAGTAACTTGGTTCTAGTTAATAAATAATTATGATATAAATATCTTGAACCTAATTTAATGAATGAAAATTAGGACTAACCGAAAATAGAGAAAGTATGGTTATCTTAAAGAAAATAGTTGTTTAAAATTATAGTTGTTCAATAGAATATGTTGATATAAGTTTGATGTTGGCCGAAATTCTTCTATGTTTTCTTAAGTATATAAGTAAAATTTGATACTTGGTTGGGAATATGTCTATTTAATCTTAGAATGATGTGGAACTTTGTGAAGAATTATGTTTAAGTAGATTTCATTAAAAGTATTCTATGAATACAAGATTGCACACCATGTATTTGATAAGTTGTTACAATGAATGAAATATGTTTAAGTGTTGTTGGTTTGAACCTTTATTGATGGATTTGAATCATATTTGCATGGTTGGTTGCTTTAGCAAAAATAATCATGTGTTCTTACATGTGTTGTTGAGTGTTTCCAAAAAAAAAAACACACCAAGTGTTTGATAGAAGGTTTCAAAGAAATAAAATTGGTTATGTGGTGAAATTCGTGTGATTTGTGCATGGTTTATGAAGTTTCATGTGTTTGATTGGCCAAGGGTGTACATGTTGTTACATAAGCCTATCCTATGTATTGGTGAAGTTGAAATATATTAAGCGTATGTGTTGTTGAGTAGTTCTCTATAATTTGATAAATTAATATATGCTTGAAGAATTTATAATTTTGATGATGAGGAGGGAGTTAAGAGGTGTACTATGTTGATAATGAAGTGATGGAATTTTCATGTTGTTAAAGGTGTTGTGATTATTTATGGATTCCAAAAGTTTTGTTGAACTATGGCTGTATGCTTAGATTGTTGTGTAAAGCTTTATGTGATGATTGAAAGAAGCTTTACGTGTTGTTTTAAAAGCATATGCCATAAGTTGTTAAAGATGTTGAGCTTTGAAAAAGAAAAATTGAATAATTCATACATTTTCATATGCATATGCCTGGCGGGGGCTAGTCGGTGAAGTTGTTACCCTGCGGGGGTTAAGCCGCGGAGTTGTTTGTCAGATAGCTAGAGTTGAGATTCGAACGTTCTAAGGTGATGAGTTGGGGGATAGCCACAGTGGGGAGATCACCTAGCCATGATAATCACATGTTGTAGGTGTGAGTCCTTTTGCAACACTGACCTATCCCGACTGGCCAATCCAACTCACGAGGTGTTAAGCTATCTTGACTGTGGCCACTGATAATGAGATGTTGAAAACCTGAGATCTCAGTCATGCATCATATAAAGAAGATGAGCATGCATTACTTGATGAGTATGTTGTATATCTGTGTGTTATGTCAGTAGTATGATCTGAACTATGTGCTGTGTAGATGGTGCGACTTAATCTGTGGGTGAATCATGCGTGAATATTATTTTATAAATGTTATTATAACCATCTGGGTATATATTCTTTTTATATGCTTTTATTCAAACTGTATTTGTCATAAACTTACCCTATTTTGTGTCTGTGGTTGACACCTGTGATGACCCCAATTTATTTGGGCGAGCAGATGAACAGTAATAGCCGAGCAGGGATGATGAATTGAAGATGTGCATGGATGTTGAGTTAAAGATGTGACAAAGATGTTGTAATTTTTATTTTACTTATGAGATGTATGTGGATTGTTTATTACTGGGCCTGTAATGTGGACTATATTATATTCTAATTTATTGATGGATTTTATTATAAGTAAACCGTGGAGAGAGAATTGTTCATGATATAAACGACTAATAGAATTTGCAAGCAAAGCGAAAAGAAATTTTTATGAAATTTATGACTAAGATAATTCTAATATAAAGTGGACACGAGATTTCATCTAAAATCAATCAAGCACGAGAGAGCAAAGAGAGGCGTTACAGTACCTATACGCTACACAATTTAGACTTTAGTCTTTAACGATTTACATTTACTTATTGTTGTCTGCTAATATAATGATAATAGACTTATAGTAAAATATTCAAAAGATTAAAGATATTATTGAATATTGAGTGGCTGAGAGTGAGAGTTGAGAGAGGCTGAGAAAGTGAGAAGTGAGAGTCTGAGAGAGAGTGTGAGAGAGGTCAAAGGTGCACCTTGTCGTAGAGCTTCTGTTCCAAGCTTCCGAGCTTCGCCATCATCAAGCTTTCGAGCTTCCGAACTTCAAGTACCATTTAATTTCATTCGTCTTTGTTTCTGCATTTTTCGCTCATCCTATTACAAATTACAGAAATTGGATGAAGAAAGAAAAATGTCCTTCCTAGCAAGCATGTTAGTGCCAACTACTGAAGGATATTTTGCAATTTCAGAGACCTTAGAATGATGATTGGCTGATATTTCTACTTCTTGATTATACTAGTTTACTATTTGGATTCTTGGGACTCTTTCTCTGTTGGTTATAAAATTTTAAATGTTTTTTTTGTTAGAATATTAAGGTTATTCATTTGTTAGGAGTCTTGTTATATGAGTAGTTTGTTTTTGGTTGGAACTGCTTTTGTTCTGGTTAATCACATGGCCTAATTTGCTCTCATGGCCCATTTATTTCAAGTTTACCATTGTCGTGATGTTAACCATAATTTTGTCTTTTTTAAAAAAAATTAACTTTTTTTATTTATTTTTTATTTTTTTTGTGGGTTGGCCCGTTGGTCCAATAACTCACCTTAAAGTGGGGTAGGCCAGCATTTCCAGCCCACTTTGTAAAAGTAGGCCAGCCCGACCCATTTTTGGTGAGTTGTCCCGTTTTGCCACCCCTAATTTTAGGCCCATCATGCAACTTTTAACAAATATTAGTCTCAATCGTTGACCCCCTTATACATGTAAACATATATAAACAACTCATAGATACATTATCATGTTCAAATATAAAAATTAAAATCAATTAAAATATCAAAATGGGAGGTGTTGTAGGGGAAATTTCACCAAATGGATAATAGATTCGCTCAACAAAATTAAGCCAGTAGCAACCTAACTTTCAAAGGTAGATTCAACCAACAAAATTGAAGTTCGCTCAAGGATTTTAAAATTAGCCCAATTAATTTTTAATTTAGCCAAACAAAATTCAAAATTCAAAATTCACACAACAAATTCAATTTTAGACCAAGCAATTCATGACAAAGAGAAACCTTGTTTTCTGTTTCAAATTCGTCCAACGAACACAAAAATCTGTCCAATGAATTTGTGACCGAAAGCAACTTTGCTCTACGCTAAAATCTTCTTAGCGAATCCAAAAATCCGCCCAATAAATTTTGCAAAACTATCCACTTTTATTAATTTTCATTTTTCAAATCAAAGTAGATTCATTTAATGTTTTTAAACAATTTTCAACATCAAAAATACATTGACAACATCAACATCATTCCAAAAATTATAACTTTACTTCATCAATTACCATACACTCAAAATCACACATTCAAGCTCAAAACCTCAAAACTCATCAAGAAGATCATTTCATGAATCAAACACAATTCATTATCAATTCTATAAAAACATAAAATACCAAGTGAGCACCCCTTACCACTACAAAAAAAAAAAAAAACACAGGTTAGCGAGGGGCTATTCTCTTGATAATCTCTCGCTAATGGTATTTGCAAGGGATTTACAAGGGAATAATCATTCGCTAAATTCAAGTCGCTAATCTGCGATGAAGAAAATCACTTTTTCTTTTGCCACTAAAACCTGGAAATTCCCTTGTTAATTCATCATAAAAGACATTGTGTAATATTCCCTCGCTAATCTCTCGCAATTATCCCATGTCAATCCCTAGTTAATCCCCAGTAGTTGTCCCTCTCTAGTTCCTCGATAATCCCTAGCTAATCTCCTGTAATTGTCCCTCTCTAGTCCCTCGATAATCCCTCGTAATGCATAGCCGAATTTCACCTCTCTAATCCTTTGTTAGTCTCACACAATTTATATTCTAATTTCCCTGTCTATTTTTTTAAAATCATTTTTTCTTAAAATTTTTCTAAAATTATGCTTGTGTATTAAAAAAATAGTTTGCAATTAAAGTTTATATTTAAATAAGTTCAACAAATAACATAATATGTATCAAATCTTACATCAACCAAATAAAACATAATTATAGGACAATATGTCTAGTAGTCTAAAACTTAGGTTCTTAGGGAGAAAAAAGAAAGGTAGACACTTTGAGGCAAAGGAGTGAGCCTTGCCTTAATCTACCAACAACTCAAACTACAAAGCACTAGGAAGATGAAGTAGAGAAAGAACTAAAATTACTCACTATAATGGTCTCCAAAGCCTATGAGGAGAGGATGAACAATCTTTTGTGAAAGGGAGCAAGAACCTCACTTGAAGAGGATGGTTTTCTTATTTTTGTTGTTATAGGAAAATGAAGGATTTTGGGGATTTTCCATAGCATTTTACTAACCTTACTCCTTCTCCACAACTCTTCTCAAGGTGCAACACAAAAAGGCCCAATACATACTTAACCCAACACTCACATAGGCAACATAAGATATGCACTTAATTCATATTTTTTAACGATATTAAATAAATTTAATTCCTCTCACAATTTAATTCAAATCACTTCTTAATCACACATCAAGAAAATTATGTTGTTAGAATAAGGATTACTAATAACATTTGTACTTTTGCTTAATTGATTTATTTATTAGATTTGTAGTTTATTTCATGTATATTGCATATTCAATATTTTAAAAATTATTTCATTTGTATTGAGTGTATAACATATAGGGTTGAAATAATAGTGTAAAGTTTTGGTATGTTCGTATGTGGGAAACAATCTATTTAGCGGGAGAGTTTGTGTCCGTTTCTCAGCGTGTGAAAGAATCTCTTGGGTGAACCACATATCACGAGCATGATTAATCTCTGAATTTGTATTCATATATATATATATATATGGAGAGAGAGAGAGAGAGAGAGAGAGAGAGAGAGAGAGAGAGTTCACACTAATCACTGGTCTAGTGCAATTGGCCTTGGATTGATTAATGTGCCTAGAAAAATGTTGAGTTGTTTTCAATTTCGCTTGGAAAGGGACCAAGCAGTTACAAAGGGGGGGCAAAAGAAAAATTGAGGTTACCAATGCTTGTCTAGATTCTTGTGTTGACAAGTAAGAAACCCACATCTGTTTAGGCAAATCTGGCTTGATAATAAGTTGCAACGACAAAGAAGAGGCTTAAAAATAAGGTCAAAAGTAAAGTCAGGGTGGGAACAACTTAGGGTTGGGGGACCAAAGCCTCCACTTAGCCTTCATATTTTTTTACTTGTGACCAAACATTTGCAAGCATAGAATCAATGGACGGGTACCCTCCACCACCATCAAACCTAAAAAATTTCTTCCCATTTTCCTATGATTGTCCTCACATGCATCCCAAGTTCCCACACCACAATGCTTATTTAATCGGCAATGCTTATTTAATCGGAGGCTTTGAAAATAAAGGCATCCAACTAACATAAATTATATCAAATTGCCCCTCCTCCTCATATTCCCTAATAAATATAAGTTTATAGTACTCATCCCCACGTTAGCAATTAAATAAAGATGAATATAGAGAAGGGAATCACTCGAGATCAATTTGCTAAAAAGCATTGTTGTCAATTTGTTTTTATAATAAATATTTAATTAGCTTTCACTATAAATTTAAGGGTTTAATTATTGAGTGTCTTAAAAGATACTAGTTGAAGAATCAATAAGTAAAAAGATTTTACTAAAAATACACTCAATATATATAGTAAAATACAATTTGCAATTGAGTATATTATATTTTATTAAAATATTAAGAACTTTACTCCTATTCAATCACTATCTTTCTTTCATTTCACTTAATTAAATATAAAAACAAAATAAATAAATAAATAACTGATATTGCCTTAACTTCTTTTGAATGACAGATGAATTAAAATGAAACAAAATTCCGAAAGCGATAGATATATTAAGACAAAAGATATCTTAAGCATTTTTTTAAAAATCATGTTCCAACGTAAAGTGATTAATAGATTATATTTTTTATTTTAGAAAAAAAATTAGAAGGAGGAACGCAGACCATTTTAATTACGGCTATGGTATAACATAAAATTTAAGCAAAACTTGGTAACAGAATTACAAGCAACCTAGCAATAATAAACTAACATGATGAAATCCAAGACATTTTTCTTCTTGACATTTTTAGATTCTATCAATTAAGCTGATGCTGATTAATTGATTGAATAAATGCTAGATATGATAGCTAGGATTAATTAAAAAGATTGCATTCACACATTATAAAATGAAATTGGAATAAATATTAGTTTTACTCGAATGAAATCAATTGTTTGTGCAGGCCAAGGGTAGCCAAAGGAACACCAACCAAACCATGTTGGTTTCCACATGGTGTCTGCATATAAAACCCCACCAATCATAGTACTGTCTCTTTTTCTCTCACATACGCACACCTGCAACCAAAGTGCAATACTATTGCACAGTAATTAAACTAGAGTTTAAAGCTTCGTTGTCTTTAGTCTGTGGTGACGTTTATAAAGTTGAAATAAAAAGCATTCCTGATTTGAAGGGTGGTGGAGGGGATGGGAGAATCAGCAAGCATGTCCCTTAGAAGAATAAAAAAACCTATAGAGCGCGGCAACTATATGAAAACCTATCAAAATCATCATTGCCAAGGAGCTCCCATTTATCACATTATTCTCTAAACAATTTGTTAATTTAATCCTTTTAGTTGATTCATTTCTTAATTATTATTCTTAAAAAATTTAGTTTAGACTCAATTCAATTCCATAAATTATTTCATAGTAAAAATTATTTTCCACTTTTATCGTATTTATAACGAAGATTAGACATCTTAAAAGTAAAGTTAAACATTTACAAAAAAAAAAATCTAATAATGATTTCATAACGGATGGTTAATAAGTTAAATAATTATTAAAATAGACTCTACATCACTAAAAAAGTTTAACTCAATTAGTTGAAAAAATTATACAAATATTATAAATTTTTTATATCTTCTTTAATTTCTATACCATCATGAAATTTAGATTTAGATTTAAATTAACTCTAAAAGTTAATTCATGAAATAAATTTTATCTTCCATTTATGTACTTTATTTTAGATATGTTATTACTAGATCTCCAACCATTATTATTAATATAACGAATTGATTGTATTTTAACTTTGGACTTTGGACCAACTTTTCTTAAAAGTGAAAAGCTTTGCGAAGTGAAAAAATAATAACTTATCTACTGTAAAATATCTCATTAATGTAACCCGGCCACTTCAAACTAATGAAAAATAAGTCATTACTTTTTCATGTTATAAAGCTTTTCACTTTAAAAGAGTAAAATCGGTCTCAGATGATAATTGATCTTATAAAGGGTAATAATTATTTTTTTAGTTAATTGATTTATTTTGTTGATGTACATAGAATAATTCATGTTAAATCATACCAGCGGGTGATCAATCTGACACATTCTTTTAGTTTAATCCCCCACATCTTGCAATCGAAGTGACGACAACCACACATAATTTTTCATTTAGCAGTTAAAAAAATGGAAAGGTGTGACTCTTGCAACAAACCAAAAGGCACATGGTAAAAGAACAGTTCTGATTGGTCACTACTTCAAAGAATAGCCTTATTTGATTATCATTGTAAGAAAGAAAGAAAGACATGTGTCAAATAATAAGGTTTTGCACAGGCCTAATTATGCACTAGTACAGACGACCACACACATAACTAAATTGTGATTGGTTTTGCGCCATTGTCTTGGCTTGTCTATATTCTCTACCGAAAAGCTTTTTTGTGATACCAATCTTGGTAAAGAATGCTTATCCACACCACTAGTGTAGTTTATATATGTACCCTTAAGCTCTAAGCCATGATTATAAATTGGAAGAGCAAATTATTAGAAACATTACTTGGACCTATTAAAATAAACGAGAAAAACAAAAGGTTGCTCTTCACTTCTTCTTTAAATAGCCAAATGTAGAAATCACTTCCTTGAAGCTTTCTTTCAGTCAAGAATAATATCTCCAACAAAGTCAAATTTCAGATTTAGGGAAAGGATAATATATAAGCTAGGGAGACGTTTGTTTACAATTAATTCATATAAATATTCATAACACATATTCCGATCATCAACAAATTTATCTTTTAAGTAAATAAACTTTTTTGTTGATAGTCTTTCAAGTAAATAATCGAATGAGCATATAAAAAAAAAGTAAATAATCGAATGCAATCCCTTTTTTTAAGAAAAAAATAATAATTGGAGGTTCGACTTATTTAACCTATTAAAAAAGAAATTGTTTTATGAATTTCATGACCCCACATATATGAGAATTTTATCTACAAATCATCTTGTGAGGTTTTTCCATATCATTTAGATATAAAATTAATCATTTATCATAGTAATAAAGTCATCCTTTTTCACAAGTGATTCCACAATCTTGTTATAATTAGACAAATTAAGTCAAATTAATCAATATCAGCATAGATGAATTTAAATTAACAGAATCTAAGTTCACTATAAAAACATTATTATATGACTTCTAACTCAACTTTAAGTTTGATCACAGTTTTTGATTGACTTAATTTGTAGTTTTTATTCTCAATTTTTTAAATTTTTGATGAATTTTACCTCTAACAAATTAATTTGTCATATTTTACCCCCAATTTTTAAAAAACTTGTGAATTTTATCCTTTGTCAATTTACTTCTTACATAATTCCACTTTTTGCCCCAAATTTTTATTTTCTTGGCAAATTATACAACTTTTTTAAATTTTTGGCAATTTTACCCCATAACTATTTTTTTTATTACAAATTTTACCTCCAACTTATGTGTCTATTGATGGATAAATGATAGGAGATAAAATTTACTAATTTCTTATAAGTTTAGGGTAAAATGTTGCCAAATTAATTTATTAAGGGTAAAATTTGTCCAAAAAAAAAAGTTAAAGATAAAAGTGTTAGAACTAAACGTAATCTCAATAGTAGAAATGAATCAGTATAATTTCATGTGTCTGATCTTTATTTATTTCTCATCTTCTTTAACTGACTAGGGTTTCAATTTGATTTTATTATTTGAAAAACTCTTGCTTTACAAAATCTAATTTCATCGTCTGAACACTTTTTCTGATAATTTGTTATTTTTCTTATAAAATTTTCATTCACACAATAACTTTGTTTACTTATGAAAAGGATTTAAAATTTTCTAAAATCACAATTTAACCTCCCTTCTCGTGATATTTTTCTTTACAAAATGGATTTTAACAAAGAGAGTTTAGATAAAAACTTGTGCATCTAGAGATAAGATTAAAGCAGCTGAGAATGATCAAGTTATGACAAGTTAAAGTAAAAGCACAATGTTTATACTAGTTCACTCAACATGAACTATGCTCAGTTCTCCTTCATAAACTATAAAGGGTTTCACTAATCACAATTGATTACAAACAATTTTTTACTGAGATTAAGAACACTCAAGTATTCTTTAATCATTAAATCACTCTTGTCTTTTCAAACAACAGTTTGTTTGAATATAAGAAACAAATTTCTCAAAGAGAGAATATACAATTAAGTCTTAATACAACCAATAACTTTGCTAAGAAAAGGATGAAACTTTCTTGGTTATGTAGATTTGAGCATCCAATACTTTTTGACAGAGTCTCAACACACTTGTATGATATGAATGAATTCTCATGCTTTGAGTTGCTTCTTGAGGTTGTTTTTCTAGGTTTAAGAAAACAATCCGTTGTGGGATATGGGCCTTCCTCAAATAATTATGTTATCAACAACTTGTCTCTTCTGCTAGGTGACAACTTGTTTATGAGAGAGGCATGGGACAAAGGTAAAGTGCTTTTTGCGGCTCTCTATTCCACTACTTGTATGATTGATTTTGTTGCTGGTGACATTTTATTTGTCTCTGTCTTTGTACACTTAAAATTCAAATGTTAGAATAATTTCACAATCATGCATCAAGAGAAAAAATTCAAATATAAGAATGTTCTATGAGCGAATCATCCTCAAGATGCTTTCATATGCAGGAAAACTATTTGGGCGCTAACTAAATATAAATCATTGTGTAAGTTAGTTATGTCCTTTTGAACGCGTAAAGATGCTTAGTAAACAATAACTGATTTTCACAAACCATTGGATATTTGTTTAATAGTAGTGCATTGGATGTTGAATAATATATTTAATAAAACAAGTTTTATTTGTCTCTATATATAAATTGTAAAAGCATAAGAATAAGGATTTTTAACATATGAGCTTTATATCACTATATTTTGTTTCACTTTAAATAAACCATTAGCCCATCAAAAATTCATATATTTATTATCATCAAAACTATAAGTGTTTTGGATCGTCCAAATATATCATATTGGAGTGTCCAAATCTAACATTATACTTCAATGAAAATTAGAAGTTATTTTATGAGACGAATACTATTTTAATGAGTTTAATCAATGGTGATAGAGGTGATCAAACAAGCTTGGTTCCACGAGCCAACTCTTTTAATCTACTTTTTATGTGGTTTGAGCTAGGAAAAAAATTTTAATTATTAAAAAATTTTATTTTTACCAAATTAAATATTAATAAAAAATTTCATATTTATTTATTAATAATTTTTTATTTTTAACATGTAGTTTTGTTGGTTGGGATACTACAATTAGTTTTTTTAAGTATTAATTTTTTAATTTAATATGAGTACAAGTTATTGAAGTATTATTTTTCCTAAGTAAGAATTTTATTAGAATTAATTAAAAAAATGTTCAAATTGGGTATACAAAACATGGTGTTTTAATATATTTCATCGGGTTGAACATTGTGTGCGAATTATTGTAAATCACTTATCCGAGTTTGATTACTACATAAAACAAATATCTAATTTCATGAAGGAAAATCAAATAAAATATTTAATATAAGACTAATCAATATGAATAAAGAATTAATATTGATAAAAGTAATGTTATATTTTACAAACTATTTCTATGAAAGTTGTTATAAATTTTGTGTGGTCAATTAGGTCTTTAATTACAATATACACGAGCGTGATTAACATTTTAAATGTAATAACTAAAAAGAAACTAAATTGTGGGTATCAAGTCGTCTTTAGTTCATTCTGTAAAAACAAATTCATGCCATGCATATTGATCTTTTCAATTTTTATGTTACGTAAAATATGAACAAATAAATAAAAACTTTCAACGACTTTGTTAGATTTCATGTTTTCTTAATTTTTTTTTCATCAATTGATTATTGTTATTATTATCATCACATAATTAATTCATTAGTTTAAAGGGTACTGCAAAGTATGAAGGCTTCTTTGATCACGAGGAAGAAGAAATCAAATCCAATTCTTTTAAATTGAGAGAAAAAGACATGATAAACAGTAAAACCTAACGATAGAGAAAAGGACTTGAAAAACTCAGCAAGTGGCATCTATGTGCATATTCTCCAACACCGCTTGCCATATGATCTCAGTCTCACTGGCAAAATAGGTCAACTCTTATGAGTGAAGAATATTCCGATTCAATGGCATCTTAGAATACTAGGTAGACTTTTTCTATCCTTAGATCAACGCTACCCAAATTCTCATGTGCACTCCCTTAATTAATTATGATAATCCCTCCCTAGAGCTACTTTAAAAACATTTGATTATATCCTCTACTCTCAACTTTTATTATTCTCCCCCTTCCCCAACATTTTTGTCAACATAACTTTTGTGCATCGTTTTCTACTCTTTTTTCTTCTTCTAAAGTTTATATATATCGCATTAACACAACTACTTTGTTTAGCATCACCTTAATTAAAATTTAAAAAATATAAGTATGAATGAATATTCATACATAAACTTTCAAGTTAAATTTTATAGTTAATTATTTAATTTAGAGACCTCAAATTGCCTAAGATTAAATTCATACAGTCTTGTTTGGATAATATATATATATATATATATATATATATATATATATATATATATGCATGCCTTTATAGAAGAAGAAAATTAAAAAAAAAAAATATTTACACTAAAATTAACTTATACAAAAGTTAAAATAAACTTTTTGGAGAAGCTAAAATCATTTTCTAAAAAACTCATTTTACTTCTTTTATGAGTTAATTTTAGTTAATAAGAAGTTTTAATTTATTTTTTCTTATTTTTATAAGTATTTATAAAAAAAAACATTATCCAAATAAAACTTATAAAACTTTGGAAAATAATAACGGGTGGAAAAATGTTGAATTAGGTCTAATTTTCCAATCTAAGATCCAAATATGATCTATTTACATATAACTTATTTTAAAATTGTTTTTCATTTGGTCTCCACGTAAAAAAAAAAAAAAGTTTGTATATCAATATTCCTAAAAATATACGGTTTCGATAAGGTCACTTCTTTTTTCTCATGTTATGACGTAGTGAAAGCAAGTATGATATAATTAATGAATTTATAGCATGGTTTAATTTCTCATGCGTGATTTTACTTTATATATTTTTTTATTATAATTCTTATACATATATACTTTTTCATCTTAATCTATGTACGAAGAGAAAATATTTTAAACAAATTTTTATATGTATATTAGTTGTTGTGCAATCTAGGGGGGTTAACATAATGAATATCCATACCGATGTAATATGAGCAATCACATAAATGAATTTGATATCATATTTTAATCTAAAACTTTAAGACTCAAGTTTATGGATTTTTCTGTTAGACTATTGATATGACATAGTAATTAGTTGTAAGTTGTTACATATTAAATTCAAATTATAGATAGATTTAAATTCAAGTTATAGATAATTTAATAGATAATTTTGAGTTTGTTTTTTGCACTATAATATATATATCTTGTACACTCACAATTAATAGTGAATAAAATCCTAATTATTTCATCCTTTCAATATGGTATCATAGAGTCAGGAGCTTAACAGTCAAATTGATCTTTTTTTTTCCTCTTTTCTTTTTGTTTCCTCATGGTCACCTACCATTGCTTCCGATCTACCCATTAAATTTTGCCTTTTCCAATTACCAAATAACTCATCTCCTTGAGGCCATAACTTCTTGGTGGTTATATGACGAGGATCACATCATGTCCTCCATTCAAAATCATTCATGATGGTTAAACCTTATTGTTTCTACCTTTTTAGGTGCTTAAGTCATTTTGTTTCTGTCTTTCAAGAGGTTAAGCCATTTTTTGTTTTGCTTCTACCTTTCAGGTGGTTAAGCCATTTTTTTGCTTATTCCTTTTAGTGACTATGACTCTCTCTATAGACCTTTTTTTTTTACCTTCCATGTAATTGCTACTTTAAGAAATGGAAAGTGACTATGACTCTCCCCATAGCATGAACACACCCTCATTACCTCTGATAAATGTTTTTCACACCTTGTTTTAGTGAGAAATTACTCTAGTTTTTCTTTAGGATTTGTGTTAATAATTTTTGTTTTGTCAACAAATTGTATAAAATCATTTGAGAAACCAAAAGATAGGTTTTTAATTTTTTTTTGTGATAATTTTGAATGTTACAAGACATGATTTTGTGCTTCAAGGAAGGAGGAGCTACATCCTTGATCTCACCACATCAAAATAGGATAATTGATCAAGTGGAGATGGTGAAGATTCGCTACTACAAAGCTACACCTTTCCACAACGAATCTCCAAGATGAAGACCTTGAATTTATCAAAAACTCGTCATAGTGAGTCAATCTCTCAACCTAATGGGCAAGGATTAGAAGCATGAAGATCAAGTGCATAAGTCCTTTGATTATATTGTAATTTCATTGTAGTGAATTGTATTCACACTACAACAAAAATCCTTTGTGGCAAAAAAAAAAAATAATCTAAGCTCTATATATGAGCAAATAACATCCTTGTAAAGGACTTTTGGTTTATTTGTGAAATTTAGAAATAGAATTTCAAACTCTCTCCCTCTCTCTTTTCTTCAATTATGATTCTTTTTGTGGGATCCATTTGGATCCTTCATGATCCAAACGAGCTAAATTTCAAGTTGTTGAGTGAAAGAAATATAATTCAAGTATGTAATTATCTATTTTCCTATCAATTCTCTTAGTTAATGTAATCCTATTTTAATTCTATGCATAGGTGCATGTTAGTAGTGATTAACCTAGCTTTTAGGGATTTTGATTGTGTGGAAACAAGTTCAAAACCTACATTTGAATTGAGATAGTGCAATAATTTGGTTTAAGGAATGAAATCAAGTGTTTGCATTGTAGAGATTAACTAATCAAACTCTAGGTTTTAGGTCAAATCACCTAAGAAATTAGGGATTTGGTTTAGAACTCAAGGATTAATCACTAAGGAATTAAGATTAGTCGTTTTAGTTTTGAATCTTGGTTGCATCGAATTGAGAGATTGATTAGGAACGAATTTCATATGAAGAATTCTAAAGATTTCATCTCAACAACGTTTTTCTTCTTTTGAATTCAGTTTGACTCCAAAATTTCTTTCAAGAAGCCAAAAACAACTTACTTTCACCATAACAAATTCTTAATTAGCTACAACAAAATTCTTCTTTTCAAAAATTAAAAATTGGGACATTCACTACAACGAATTGACAACTTGGTGCAGCTAATGCTTCTAAAAACTAGTTATTGATTTCCTTTATGTTACACATAGTCTTTGTGGATATGATAATTCAAACACTTATTGTTTCTTTCTATAATTAGAATAGGCTCACGTGCCTATCTCAAGAGTAGCCAACAAGAAACTGGAACCATTGTCGATGACTTGTGTTTCAACAATTAGGCAACTGGCAATTTTCTTATTTATTAGCTGGTTTTAATTTCAATTTAATTATACAATTCATTCATTCTTTACATTGACACTTGTGGATATTCATTGAATTTCACTCTTTCTTTGATTCTTTATGGTTACTAACAATCTAACATGTTCCTTGAGTTGTGTAGCTTGTTAATTGTGTAGGTCTTATGCATTGAGAAGCAACACACCCAAGGGAACAATAGCTGATTATGATTCATCCTTGGTATATTTTTCCAGTTTCTACATTTGTAAATTTGTACGGGTGAGTGCAAGAGTGTACCCTCTATAGTGAATTGACAACTTGTTGCAATGAGCTCACCTTTTCACTCTTGGAACCTTTCTGTTTCTATGATTCGCTATGTCGGAGAGGAATCTTGCCACAACTAATCTGGAATTGTTCCTAGGGATAATTTTGTTTGTCAATTTGGCATGGCTGAGAGGATGATCAATCCTAAACCTTAAATTCAAAAAAAGGTTGAGATTAAAAACTCTATGTAAAAATTCACTTAGTCGGTGCTTCCTGAACTTATTCCAGGTCTTTGCTTGTTTTATTTCCAACATTCGAGTAGTGGGTTAGTTCTCTCAAAGGTTTCGTCCAAGTTTTTTATCATGGTCCTAGTTAGTTTTGGTCTTGTTTTCTTCATATATGACTTCTTCTAGAAACTGAGTAAGTAGTGGAAGGAGTGGCCACCCTTGGTGTTCATATTGTAAGAGGAAAGGTAATACTCAAGTATCTTGTTACAACTTGGATGGCTTCCCTCAGAAAACAACAAATTTCTCCAAGGAAAGAATTTCTAAAAATCTATTATCTGAAGTTGAGTATCTGGAATATCTTTTGTTGAATTCCAACAACCAAACTTAATCATCTTCAACCATTAGTATTCAGTTGCTTGTTTTTCTCAATATGTGGACAATCAAGGTCCATGGGTGATTGATTCAAGTGTTTCTACCATATTTCTAATAATGCCTCTTTGTTTACCTCTATGTCTTCCCAAAAATTTCCTCACCTCATAACCTTAGCCGATGACTTCAAGGTAGATTCCAAAGGTGTTGGTCAAATTCCACTGTCTTCTTCCTTGAACTTACAATCTATTTTTTATGTTCCTAATTGTCCCTTTAATCTAATCTCTCTAAGTCAATTAACCGAGTCTCTAAATCCTTTTGTAAGGTTTTGTGTTGATTCTTTTGTTATACAAGAACGTGGTACGAGACAAACAATTGGAGTAGGACATGAATCAAGAGGACTCTACTATCTAGAAACTAATTCATCTGTGTTATGTTTGGCAACCCCATCTCCTAAACTTATTCATGATTTCCTAGGTCATCCAAATTTGTCAAAGTTAAAGAAAATGGTTCCTAGTCTTGATAAACTACAAGTGTTAGAATGTGAATCATGCAATTCTCCTTTTCTACCATTCATTCAGATATTTGGGGTCCAAATCGTGTAACATCCTTTGGGTTTAGATATTTTGTCACCTTTATTGATGAGTATTCTTGGTGTATTTGGGTTTATTTGATGAAAGATGGATATGAACTTTTACCTATCTTTGTATCCTTCTTCAATGAAATCAAGAACCAATTTAGTAAAATAATTAAAGTCCTCTGGAGTGACAGTGCCAAAGAATAATTTTCTTTTGCTTTCTCTTCCTTTTATCCTCACAAGGCATTTTGCATCAATCTACTAGTTCCCACACACCACAACAAAATGGAATAACATAAAGGAAAAATAGACATCTAGTTGAGACTGTATGCACCTTATTGCTCAATGAAAATGTTCTTGTTCATCATTGGGGTGAAGCAGTTTCCACTACTTGTTTTCTAATAAACAAAATGCCTTCTTCCACACTTGATAATAAATTTCTCATTTCCATTATCTCTCTAAATGAACCCTTATATCATGTTTCTCCTCATCTATTTCGTTGTACTTGTGTTGTCCATGACATTATTATAGGTTTGGACAAGCTCTTTGCATGGGCAATCAAGTGTGTTTTTTCTTGGGTATTGTCGTCTTAAAAGAGGGTATAGGTGTTATTCTCCAAATACTCGAAGGTACTACATGCCTGCTAATGTTATCTTTTTTGAAGATACCCCCTTCTTCTCATCATCCATGCAAGATTTTAACTATATCCAATAGGTTTTACATGTCCTATCCTCTAGTCCAATTGTGTCTCCTACCTCTAAGACTTCTCACCAAGAAGAAAATTGATCCCACTCTCCAGCCAACAGTCTAGTTCAACTATCTTCAGCTCCTTCTGTGACATACCAACAGGACACAAGGAAGATTCTTCTAGTTCATGTCCTTCTCCATTGGCATCCCCTACATCACATTTTTCTCTTTCACCACCTCCTCATGATGAAGACTTGGATTGGCCCATTGCTCTTAGGAAAGGTATTTGATCTATTTGAAATCCTTATCCTAATTATTTAAGTTATCACCTTTTGTCTTCTTCATATTTCTCCTTTATTTCCTCTTTATCTTTCATTATTGTTCCCAAGAATGTTTATGAAGCACTTGCTCACCATGGATGTTGACAAGCCGTGATTGTTGAAATGTAGGCTCTTAAAGATAGTGGTACATGGGAGTTAGTTCCTTTTCCTCCTGGGAAAAAAGTAGTTGATTGTTGATGGGTCTATGCTATTAAAGTTGTCCCTAATGGTGAAGTTGTTAGTCTTAAGGCCCACTTGGTAGCCAAAGGCTACACTCATATATATGGCCTTGATTATAGGGATACCTTTTCTCATGTGCTGAAGATCACTAATGTTCATCTTTTCCTTGGCATGGCTACTATCCGTCACTGGACTCTTCATTATTTAGACATTAAAAATTTTCTTCTTCATGGTGAGCTGCAAGAGAAGATTTACATAGAGCAACCTCCTAGGTTTGTTGCTTAGGGGGAGTTTGGTCTAGTTTGCAAACTTAATCGATCTCTCTATGGACTCAAATAGTCTCCAAGGGCTTGGTTTGGAAAGTTCATTCAAGTTGTGCAGAACTTTGGGATGAAACACAATTAAGTAGACCATTTAGTTTTTTATTGTCACACATCTCCTGGTAAATGTGTTTACCCAGTTGTCTATGTTGATGATATTCTCATTACAGGAAATGATCTTGCTGAAATTTCTCAGCTGAAAAGCCATTTATGTAGTTATTTTCAAACTAAAGATCTCAGTAGTTTAAAATAATTTATTGGTATTGAGGTTGCCCAATCCCCATATGGTATTGTGATCTCACAAAGGAAATATGCTCTAGATATCTTAGAGGAGACAAGGATGACAAATTGTAGGCCTATTGACAGTCCCATGGATCTTAATTAGAAATTCATGATAAACCATGGTGAACCATAGTCTAACCCAGAGAGATATCAAAGGTTAGTTGGTAAGCTCATCTACCTTACAATTACTAGACCTAACTTATCTTTTGTAGTTGGAGTAGTTAGTCAGTTCATTAAATCTCTTTAGGTTGATCATTGGAATGCAGAGGTCTGCATCCTTAGGTTATTGTGTATCAATTAGAGGAAATGTTGTTTCCTGGAAAAGCAAGAAAAAAAGTGTTGTTGCTCGCTCAAGTGTTGAAGCAAAGTTCGGGACATGGCCTTAGCTACTTGCGAACTTGTTTGGATCAAACAACTTCTTCAAGAGTTTAAGTTCTATGAAATTGAGGAAATGAAGCTATGTTGTGACAACCAAGATCTTCACTATAATACCCTGAGACCTGGCGCAGCTGGCGCTGGATTTCACACGGTTAGCGCCAGGCCCTTATGTGAGAAAACTGTATTTAAAGTGTGGCGCGATCAGCGCCAGGGTCCACGTGATCAGCGCTGATGGCGCCAGGTCAGCGCTGGGAGCGCCAGATGCTCTGGAAGTTGACGCCTGGAGCGCCAAAGTGGCGCCAGGGGCGCCACCAGTTTTCCATCCCGCGCGGATGGCGCCATGAGTGGCACTGGTGGCGCGGGAAGTGGTCTGGAAAACCCAATTCCCCTGGTTTTCCACGCGACCAGCACCAGGTGTGGCGCGGGTGGCGCCACAGCCTCTGAAAGTTGGCGCTGGTGGCGCTAGGGTGGCGCCAAGGGCGCCAAAGCCTCTGAACTGCCACGCGGTTGGCGCGAAAGTGGCGCCGATGGCGCCACGGTCACCGCCATTGTGGCGCGGATAGCGCCAGAGGTGGAACGGATCACGCCAGACCTCTGGCAGGCCACCTATAAAAGGCCATTTCGCGATTTTTCAGAGAAAAACCACTGTTCATCTTCCTCCTTCGTCCAGGCAGCCATTTCTGAGCTATAAGAGCTTCCTAACTTCATCCTAAACCATATAAACACCCCCTAATTACTTCTAAATTGGATTAGAACCATTGGAGAGCCAAAATCTAGCCTAGCTTGTGAGAAAAACCCATTTCCTTGAGATTCTGCAGAGATTAAGTTGTGGGAAAGGAAAGAAAACAGCTCAGGGACACAGGAGTTGGGAGAAAGACTTCTCCAGCCTTCCTCTATTGATCTGAGGTAAGAAACTCATGTTTTAACCGTTTAATTAGTGGAATGGGAGATTGGATGAATAGTGACCAATTGGATATGGGGCTGGAATTAGGCCTAAGTTTTTTAGAAAAATGTAGTCAGGAGGTTGTTCTGAGTCATATGGAACTCTGAAATCGAAATTGGGATGAAATTTGGGTTTGGCTCTGGGAAGGAAGAAGTGAGTGTGAATGGGAGGTACTATGGCCTGTGTTAACTCAAGTACCTTTAAAAAAGTTGATCATAGGGCCAAATGATCGGTGAAAAGGTGTGGATATATCCGGTTTGGCTGAATTGAACCATTAGTGGTTCTTGAGATTAGTAAAGCTTTGAATTGAGCTGTACAGAGTTTTAAAGAAACTCTGAGGCCTTAGTCAGGCTGAGGCAGACCCTTGAGGGTCAATGCATGGCCTAGTAAGAGCTGGGCTCAGATAAACCTTAAGTTAGAAGATAGAAACTATTTATAAAAGGAAGGGTGTTCCCTTCCATACAAGCGGTTGAACACCGTTTCTGATTGTCTATTTCATGCCTATTGTAGGGCGTGAGACGCATATCACTGGTGGAGGTCACCACGAGACTAGGAGAGCTGATTCTGAGCTGAGACCAGGTAAGCTCAGTGTTTTTGGGGAATGTTTCCCCTGCTTGTGTTCACTACACCCTAAATGGGTGATTGTTTGCTGTATTGTGCATGCTGATATTGTATGATGATGTAATACTGTTATATGTATCAGATGTGATAATATGTGGTGATAGCATGTTGTAAACGAAATGCTAGATAGACCCTGAGATGGGGTACATTTGTATTGCTTACATTAGCATAATGTATGCTGTGTTGGATTTTGATTGATGATGATGATACTGTGTGTTATAATTGCATGAACATTTACTGGCCAGTAGATTGAGGAACTATGGATCCCATTGGGAATGTGCCCTTAAGTGGATGATCTCCTTTGGGATAATCCATAGGCGTCTATGTAAATCCTGAGTAGATGTGCCTTTAAGTAGATGATCCTATTCAGGTGTTGGGCGGCAAGTCCTGAGTAGATGTGTCTTTCAGTAGATGATCCTACTCAGGCATGAGTCCTGAATAGATGTGCCCTTCAGTGGATAATCCTATTCAGGTACTCAGTGTGAAGCCCTGAATAGATGTGCCCTTCAGTGGATGATCCTATTCAGGCAAATTGTGTTGATTGCATATGCTTATTCTGGGCTGTTATGTACTTGCAGCTTGTTCTTATGAGCCGTGAAGGCTGATTGTATGATGAAGTTCTATATGATATGATCTTATCTTGTTATGTTATATGTACAATTGTATGCTGGGAAGTGAACTAGGGGGAGGGAAACCTCTGAGAACCCTGAGTTTACTGGGATGATTATCTCACCCCTGTTTGGGGCTCATGTTGCAGGAGCTGAGACTGAAGTCACTGAGAGATCCCAAGGCAAAAGGCCTGAGCTGGGATAGTGTGATAGAGAACCCTAGGCTTAGAAGACCGAGCTTGTTGGCTCACATTTTGTTTATTTTGCTTGTATTTTGGATACCTAAGGAAAATATGTATAGTTTGAGAACGATGAATATTGTAAAAGACAGAAATTCACCATATATGTATATAGTGTGTAATTATATCAGATTCAGGCTTCCTTTATTGTTTTGCTTCCATGCTTGCTGCGTTATCCTGATATTGTAATAATGTTAATAGGCCGGGTGCACACGGGTGTTACATTCACATTGCTTCTAATCCAGTTTTTCATGAGAGGACTAAATATATAGAGATTGATGGTCATTTCAGTTGAGAAAAAGTATTGTCCAAGATCATTATTGAATCTGTCAACTCGAATGATCAACTTGTAGATATCCTAACAAAGTCATTAAGAGGGCCAAGAATTCAGTTTATTTGTTCCAATCTTGATGCATTAGATCTATATGCTCTAACTTGAGAGGAGTGTTAAATTAATATGTTGCAATATGTATTTTGTGTGCTTTATTAGCAGTCTATTATTTACTCATTTTCTCATTTTTTTGTACTTATTGACACTTGGTCTGTATATATATAAAATTTCTTCAGCTGAGTAAGAAATTCAGTCAAGTATTATCCCCAAATATTGAGTCTCAACTACTTCCTTTTCACATGATAAAGAGTGTCACATACATAATTCATGGTAACTTAAAATCATAAAGTACTTTAATAACTAATAAGATGTATTGGCTCACACATGATCTTACAAATCCTTAAAAAAAATATTAAAGGAATTAAATCTACTATTTTAAAATCCCAAAACTAAAGGAAATAGAAAGCCATATATCCAAACTCGATGTGAAAGTCTTGTTAAAGCTTACCAAATCCAATTATAAATAGAGGGTGCAATAGGCCAAATATCAAGGACTCACGATCTAGCCCATGAAAGGTTTGACCTAACATGGCATGTTATTAAAGGGTCATGCTTAAGCTTCATAAAAATTATTTTTAATTAAAAAGGTCAAACTTTAGTTTTAAAAAAATCCTATTAGGCTTAATAGGCCGTCTTGTTTATAAAATATTACACACACACACACACACACACTATATATATATATATATATATATATATATATATATATTAATAATAAGTTTTTAATAAAAATAATTTAATTTAAAAATCAAAATATCTTATACAAATTAGTTTGTCATTTATGTTTTTCACACTTTAGTTCACTTTCAAACCTTAAAATAGAAGGCAAAAGCTCTACTACGACACAGTTCACCATTTGCTAGTTGCCACACCTCCACTACTTCTCACAAACTCTGAAAAGATACTCTTTGTGTCGCACACTGCTTCCGGGTCACATGTCATCTCTAGATAGCATGTCACTCTAGTAAGGTAGTGTACACCCTTTACCCATATTTTCATTTAATTAATAAACATTGCAAAAAAAATAAAAGAAATATAGTTTTTTAAAACTTTTTTGCAAGAAATATCATACTCTCATTTTACATATCAACTTAAATCTCACAAACACTTTAATTAAAAAAAATGTTTGACACTCAAAATGTCGTAAAATCTTTAATAAAAACACTCAGATTTTTAAATATCTAAAACAATATAAATAAGTCTAAAGTTTAAAAAGCATAAAATATCTTATTTCACGTCTATAAGAGCATGGCACATCCCAACTAAAAGTGCAATCAAGGCAAATGCCTCCTCGTTAGGATCCTACCGGAAATTACCTACAAACAAAAAATATCTAAGAAACACACAAAAATAGGGATATGAGACGTACATCTCACTATATGCTCACAATGCAACTGTTAGACTATTGGCAAGCGTACCAATGTCCTCGCAAGTTACAGAATTTATAAAGAGATTGTCTTCACAGGGACTTGAGCTACTCAGTTTTTCCAGATAAAAGTAAACAGTTCAATAGTTATGTACAACAAATATAATCAAAATTCCATGAGTTTACGGAAATAATAGAAATAACGGATTAGTGCGTTGGAAATACAAAAAATATCGAAAACTAGTAAAATGAATTTAATTTAATTCAAGAGAACGTATGATTGGATTTCATCGTTTATACCCTTAGTATCCAAATAATATTAACACATATGAATCATTTTCTAACATTACTGATGCACACATTAATTCACCCGAATCGATCCCTCGCATTTGAGAATCCTAAAGATATTTACCGAATATCAATTCCTTGCATATGAAGTAAATAACCCAGCTTACAATCATAATTTCGTGTTATTTGCAATCAAAATGTTATGCTTTATTCCTATCAACATAACATAAAGAGTAAAATCATTCAGTTCGAATTCTAAGAGCACTTTCTAGTCAAACTTAGAATCCAATTTCATGAAACTAGTGATCAAGTAGAATCAAGCATTACGAACAGAATGAAATCACCAGTAATGAGTAGAAAAAATTCATATATATATATATATATATATATATAAAAACTATCAAAAGAGATACATAAGTGCACAAAGATTACATCCAATCTTTAGGAGAAACTGCCCGATCATTGTGTATAGCACAAGATCAACAGAAGAAATGATGAAGGATGTGATCCACGATCACTTCTCTGCAGCTCCAGCTCCACTTTTCTCTCTTCTCTTTCCTTGGTTTGTTTCTGCCTCCCTGGTTTTCATTCTCTCTCTCTATTGGTCTGCTGAAGCTCCCATTGCATTGCTTTTTATAGAAATTTGGTCCAAGAAGTGCCAGCCCAAATCGCTCAGGCGAGTTGGCAGTTCTGGCTGAAGTAATGTCACTCGCCCAGGCGAGTTGGTTGCTTCAGAAAGAAGTAATCTCATTAGCCCAGGTGAGCTTATCGCTAGCCTGGGCGAATTTCACTATGGAAATTTGTAAAATTGGCCCTTTTGCCCTTCATCTTGGCTTGGTTTCTGGATCCAACAAAATACCTATCGAAATATTAGAATTATATGGATGAATCTTTCAAATTTAAACAACAACATTTATAAATATACAAAATATAAAACAACTAGAATTAAGGGAAGTTTATAAGAAAACTATTGAAATCAAAAGATAAGTGCTAGCATTATAATCCCGAAAATAACTAAAATATGACAATTATCAACTCCCCCAACCTAGAGTCTTATTTGTCCTCAAGCAAAGTATATAAATAAAACTATGAATAAAATAAAAATGTTTTAATACTCCTATACCAAAACTATGAACATGATTTGTAAAGAATCATCCTCCAAAGTGATCAGAACAACATTTTTAAATAATCAACAATGAAAACACAAAAGATGAAATTCATCGAACCAAATGAGATCAAGATCAATTCACATGTTATTTCTAAATAACATTACATAAAACACCTGGTTCATTTAAACAAAGGAAAACCTCTCAAAGGTGCTTAATTCTCCCATATACAAGTGTTTCATCTCAATTCCATCACTGATACATTATAAATCAATTTTGCAATTCATTTTCATCAAATCAAATATAAAGTACATAATCATTATGGATCATTAGGACTTTTAGGTTGGGTCTGGCTTGAAAGAAATCTTGGTTTTTTCTGGATATTCAAAACTACCCTGAGAATAGGAGAGCAAACATAAAAACAAGCTATCATCACTTCCTATCTCTTGCCTATTCTACCAAGTTATCATCACTTGCAAAAGAAGAGTTACTGGGACCATAATATACATTATCATTTTGATGGCTCTAGCCATAAGGCTAATTTGAACCTAGACCACCTCTGTAGCCTTGGTAATTTCCTTGAAAGTTCTGTTGAGGTTTGGTTTGATTGTGCAAATAATAGGCCTCCTCTTTTTGTTGGCAATTACCAGGTGCTGAACAGTGGCCATTATGATGGTCACCGCCATAGAAATAATGTAACCCCCCGTATGCATCCGGTGTATTGACAATTACTTAATCAAATTAACACAGTAATTAATTTAAAATCAATTAATAAAAACCATTGGAAGCGTTTTAATAAATACATGACGTCATCGTCATTTTTTTTCAAAATCATATTCCTTGTTCATTATGTATGGTAAGTAACATAATACCTATTACGAATGCCAAGGCACAACAACAAGCCTTTACGATCCAGAAAACATAAAGAACGACAGATAAAGATAATAATGTCCATATAGATATATCAGGAGAATCAGAAGCCACATGTATCTATATATACATCAAAACAACCACAGTGGTTATACAAAAGAATTGGCACCCTGTGCCATGATCTCACATATCACATCCTCACAAGAGAGCATAAAATATACAGCGTCTATACATCATAATCCATACAGGATCCAAAATGTATGTGCACGCACATCTTCCCTTGTAGGGGTACAAAATACATCATAAACATAAATAGTGAGCAACAATGCTCTCAAAATACTGCCAAGCAGCCACGCAGAGTCTGTCCCTACTAGGGCCTCGCCCTGGGACCCATCATCTCTGCTAGATGTATCACCTGCAAAATATAATCCCCACACACGGGGTGAGATACAATCTCAGTAAGCTCAGGGTTCTTGGAGGCTTCTCCTCCCCCTGGCTCACTTCCATGATACACAACACCAAAGGCATCATAGCACCAGGCCTCCTGGCCCTCACAACAACACACAGATATTCTCTAGCTCTAATGTGTATCTGCGGTACTACGCCCGCCAAAGATGCATCATCATCAGCATCAGGACTCTCAGTCCCCAATGTGAGACTGGAACTCACACCCGTGCCATCCCATCGGGAGCTACTCCTGTACACATGGATGCACGTATATGGCACCTCGGAGAATAGGCTTTAACCGCAACGGGACCACCTATCTCTGGTCTTAAGGGATCATACACCCTTTTACATGAGCAAACCGACTAGGAGTTGCACTCCTAAGGAAGTCCATATCTATCTAACTGGCCAGAAGATCTATCCGAAAGGAAACCATACACAAGCACAGAAACAAGCATACATATTATCATGAGGAAAGCTGTAACAGCCAATTCAATGCATATGAATCATGTATGCAACCATCACTCCCTTGGAGTATGGTGGAACTCAGGCAATGGGAAACACTCCCAAGAACAAAGAACTTACCTGTCAAAATAGTGCTTTGTTATCCAATCCCTGAACTGTGATCTCCGCCACTGACACCCTCGGTGTCACGCCCTATACAAATAGCACACAAGTAATTAACAACGGTTCTCAATTGTTAGAAATAAAAGGAACGCAGTTCTATTCCATTTAAACCTCTTTTTCTAAGTTACAAGAACTAGTCACCTAACCAGTGACTTACAGACCCGCAGCAGGATCTATCCCGGCCTAACCAAGGCACTAGAGTCTCCCTAAGACTCTACATCAACCAATTCAAAGAGTTCAACACCCTAACTATGTCACATTTCAATGATTATCAAATTGGCTAAAACAGTTACTTCAACACAATTTCACCATTTATATAGCCTCCTGAGCACATATTGTAAAAGCACTTAGGCTCATACATATCATAATATCATCAATCTAACCAACATTCATCCTGCTCATACATTTCTCAAAGCCAAATTCCAAAGTCCATAAAAATTATATTTTAAGGCTAATCCTTCATCACAACAACCTCCTAAGCATACTTTTCCAAAGAACCCAAGCCTTATTTCAGCTCTAACTCAAATGGGTCACTATTCATCTCAAGAACAAATTCTTAAATAATCGGTAGAATTTGTGTTTCTTACCTCTAAATCGACAAGGTAGGCTAGAAGACAACTTCTCCAAGCTTGAGTGTCCTTGAAACGCCTCCTTTCCTTTCGAAATCGAAACTTTGGAAAGTTCCCTAAAGGAAACGATCTCTCAGTTTGATGGTTTTCAGAGAAAAGTGATGTTGGAATCTAGCTCAATGAGTAGTTCCCTTCAACTTTCATGTTGGAAATAAAGTTTTTTGGTCAATGGTTGAGTGGGTATGGAGCTTCCCAAGCTTAACAATGGTGGTAACATTCAAGGGAAGAAGAACGCAAGGTTTTTGGCCCAAAAATCACGAAAATGGCCTTTTATTGTGGCCCTGTCCGTGTTCCAACACTAACGGCCCTGCTCCTGGCGCTATCGGCGCCGAATTCCAGAGAAAATTGGCCTCTGACGCACCTCCCGCACTACTGGCGCTGTTTCTGGCGCTACCGACGCCAGAAATCAGATAAGCGTCAATTTATTTTTTATTTTTTTTAAGTCTTGGTCATTATAAATAACATCTTAGAACTTGTTGAACTTGATGAGCTTGGTATGTTTTCTATGATTCACCTTGCTGAAATTGTTGAGAAAGTTGGCCTATTTGTTTTGTTAAGGCCTCTATTTGCTGAGTTAAGAGTTTATTCTGAGCTAGAATTGCATTTTGAGTATCCAGCTCCATTATACCTTTCCTTTGAATCGGAGACCTATCATGGTGAGACTGGTAATCACTGGCTACTATGGAGTCAATGATTACAATTGCTTCCTCCGGGCTCTTTGACATCATAGTACCTCCAACTGAGGCATCAAGAATCATCTTTGTCTGAGGTCTCAAACCACTGTAGAAAATATGTAGTTGTGTAGCATCACCAAAGTTATGGTTTGGACACCTCCGCAATAAGGATTTGAATCTCTCCCATGTCTCACAGAGAGGTTCATCAAACCTTTGGAAAAAAGTAGCAATGGTTGATTTTGCACTAATGAATCTGGATGGAGGAAAAAATCTTGCAATGAATTTTTCCTCCATTTCTTCCCAAGTGTTAAGACTTTTGTTTGGATGTGATTGGAGCCAAGTCTTTGCTTTACCTGTCAAGGAGAACGGGAAAGCTATGAGATAGATAGCTTTAACATCTTCATCAGAAGCTCCCATGGTACGACATCGCTCCATGAAGGTAGACAAATGTGTATATGGATCTTCATGATATATTCCAACAAAAGGGTGTGAGCCTATCAGAATGAGCAATGTTGGCTTCAATTCCACAACCTTGTTACTAAAAAGAGGAATGACTATGTTGTTGTAATGCTTTGGTCCTTGTTGACAAGCATAGTCACCAAGAGTCCTCCTTGGTGGTCTATTTCCTTCTCCTCCTCTATCAGCCATAATATCAATTACAAGTGGTTTTTCTAGTGAATGAGAGTCAATAGAAGAATATTCATCGGTGGCTTACTGATTACTTGTTTCTTTTTCTTCATGTTCTTCCTTTCAGTCTAGGTAATTTTCGGATCAAATAACAATTTATCTGTAGGAAATTTACCTCACATAAAGGAAAAAGAACAAACTATAATAACCCCTAATTACCGAGGTTAGCGAAAGTAAAATATAGCAAAAGAGAATTTATACAAAATCAAAATAAAATAAATAACAAAAGTAAGGAAAAAGTCTTATTCAACTGAAAATTAAATCCAAAAGAACTGAGTAAGCGACTTAAGTCCCCAGCAACGGCGCCAGAAACTTGTTAGACTATTGGCAAGCATACCAATGTCGTCGCAGGTTACATAATTTATAAAGAGATCATTTCCACAAGGACTTGAGCTACTCATTTTTTCGAGATAAAAGTAAACAGATCAATAGTTATGTACAACAAATATAATTGAAATTTCATGGGTTTACGAAAATAACAGATTGGTGCGTCGGAAATACAAAAAATTATGAAAACTAGAAAAATGAATTTAATTAATTCAAGAGAACGTAGGATTGGATTTCATCGTTCATACCCTTAGTATCCAAATATAATATAATATATATGAATCATTTTCTAACAATACTGATGCACACATTAATTCACCCCGAATTGATCCCTTGCATTCGAGAATCTTAAAGATATTTACCGAATATTGATTCCTCGCATATGAAGTAAATAACCCAGCATTACAATCATAATCTTGTGCTATTTTCAATCAAAACGTTATGCTCTATTCCTAGTAACGTAACGTAAAGAGTAAAATCATTAAGTTCAAATTCTAAGAGCACTTTCCAGTCAAACTTAGAATCCAATTTCATAAAACTAGTGATCAAGTAGAACCAAGCATTACAAACAGAATGAAATCACCAGTAATGAGTAGAAAAGATTCATATATATATATATATATATTATCAAAAGAGATACATAAGGGCACGAAGATTACATCCAATCCTTATGAGAAACTACCCGATCATTGTGTAGAGCACAAGATCAACAAAAGAAATGATGAAGGATGTGATCCACGATCACTTCTCTACAACTCCAGCTCCACTTTTCTCTCTTCTCTCTCCTTGGTTCATTTCTGCCTCCCTGGTTTTCATTCTGTCTTTATTGGTCTGTTGAAGCTCCCATTGCATGGCTTTTTATACAAATTTGGTCCAAAAGGTGCCAGACCAAATCGCTCAGCAAGTCAGTTACTTCTGGCTAAAGTAATGTCACTCGCCCAGGCGAGTTGGTTGCTTCAAAAAGAAGTAATCTCATTAGCCACTTCGAGCTGATAGCTAGCCTAGGCGAATTTCACTCTGGAAATTTGTTGGTCGTTTATCCTTTCATCTTGGCTTGGTTTCTGGATCCAACAAATACCTATCGAAACATTAGAATTACATGGATGAATCTTCCAAATTTAAACAATAACATTTATAAATGTACAAAATATAGAACAACTAGAATTAAGAGAATTTATAAGAAAACTACTAAAATTAAAAGATAAGTGTTAGCATTATAATCCTGAAAATAACTAAAATATAACACTTAGCAATAACCATAGAGATAGGTAGAGAAACGCACAACATAAAACACTTATTCATACATATTTATTAACAATTATATTATAATCAAATGCACATGTAATGTCTCTCATTTATACTCCATATGCATGTGATACCAAACTAACACTAGAAGTAGCCTAGGGTCAAATGTTAACCATAAGAAGCATCATTGGTACTGATGCCTTTGAAATAACATCCTCTCACTAGGATGATGTCCTCTAGTGAATAGTTAGGGTGACCCAACTTTCAAAGTACGCCATGACTCATAGGATCAGCATGAACTAATGGGGTTTCCACACTAAGACTTAGCTCATCCTCAAGGTCCAAGCTAAGCCTTTCGTGGACCTCCACCATCCAAGTTCATGTTTATTTTCCTCTCCACACAAACCATCTCAATGTTATAATGCATGCCAATACATAGTGCACACGTACAAGTTCCTTTGGACTTACTCTTCTTGATTTGTGAGTCTTATTCTCACCTCTCATAGGCTAGGTCCCTCACTGGCAAGACACCACTTGAGCTCATTCTCGCATTTCACAAGTTAGGTCACTCATTTTAGCAGTGTCTAGTCACACCCATCATCGAACACATCATAATATGCACTCACATAAAGTCACATTTTTTTTCTTGATTAGGTACGAACTTTGTTGAGAATAAGGATAATATCTAGAGTTGTAATAATCCAATAAAGTTGATTATCATCTTGTTTGAAAATAAATACAGATTATAACAAGGGTTGGGGAAAAGTGTTTTCCCTCACACAATTCATCAAAACATAACACAATTGGGGTTGATAACCCCTTTACCTGCCACTACTATCACAACCATGAGCAAGATAACCTACTCCCCCTTACCCTTTCATTCATTATGAATTACAAATTTCAAAATTAATCAAATCTCAAAAGATGAAACCACAACAAGATGGTTTGATGGCAAATGCTTTAATCCTTTGATCATGGTAAGAACAACATTCCTTGTGAAGTTTCCGCCATTGGCTCTAAAATGACAACACATAATTTTTCAAAGAAAACCAAATGAAACCTTGGGTTTAGGTTTTTAACATAGTCAATTTTCTTACCATCGTTGGACCACAAGAACAAGGCCTAAATTGAGAGAAAAACACAACCACTTAATGCTCAAAACACATTTTAGAAACTTTAGTTATTTTTATTTAAATTAGTTGGTTAAAAATGCTTGTTTTAATACACACATTCCTTTCCCAAAACATTTATTTATTAAAACAAAGTCATCAAGATCAAGATAACTCTCAAGACTCACAACACTTATAAAATACTCACCAATAAGATCTTTACATCAACAAGATTCAAACTCGCATCCTTATGAGATACAAGTTTGATCCTTACGAGTTAGACTAATCTTTGTATAAATTTCTCTTCTCGTTGCATCATGAACCCATATGTTTAACCTTATTTGTTAAAAAACATTTTTAAAAATAAAATAAGCAGCTTTATATTTGTGTGTTTGTTTAAATTATTTTTGCTTAAAAAAACATTATTTACTTACTTCTTTTATTTAAGAAGAAAATTTTATATGCTTCTCAAAAAAATGTTTTTTTAAAAAAAATCACAATTTCTTATTTTAAGTTTAAACAAAAGGGTTCCACATCTCTTGCACATATACATTTATCTTTCTTATCTTTTTCTCTCTCGCTTAATTAGGTTTCACGATTTGAGTATTTACATAATTATAACCATATCTAATAAATAACTGATTATTAGTGGGTATTATAACTATAACCATAATTAGTTTATAAAATATGGATATAATTTGATATAACTAGTTATTGTTTTTAAAATATGGGTATATATTCCTAAAAAAAGATATATAACTAGTTATGAATAAACTAATTATATAGCCAATTTTATAACAAGTTATATCTAAAACCAAATAAAATAAGTTATTTGAAATACTTATAATTATAAAATTGATTATAATTTTATACCTACTTTTATATAATTAGTTATAGTTATTTTTCAAAATTATTTTTTAGCATCCTTAGGCTTAACACATAAATATTCAATATTTTTAAATGAAAAATATATTAAATGACTTTAAGAACTAGCCACTAGATAAATTTAATAGATTTTATATAATAACTTTTTATTCAATTTTCACATATTTAAAACTATGTACTA
>PYAF01003619.1:123955-136519 GCA_007407185.1 Glycine tomentella
GTATGTAATGACTGGTTTTATTTGTTATTTACCTCTTTTATCATTTATTTTAATTTTCATATCACTAATTCCACCCACTCCAGTGGAATACATATCAGATAGTCCCACCCACTCCAGTGGAACACAAAATAACCAGCAACTCACTCTTAAGTCATCTTTGTTACAGAATCTCAACAAAGCTCAATCTTCCAGTGAATATTTTGGTCTTTTCCCCTAAATCTTTTGTACTGCCTTGAATTAACATTTAATCCTAGTAATTGGTTGTGATTCCAAAATTTTGGGGTGTTACAATTACCATCTGGCCAAAACACTCATTGACAGTTTCAATTGTTTTGAGATGTGTCACATACCTTGAGAGAGTAACACCAGGACTGACTTGCTATCCAAACTAGCCAGTACCAAAAAGATCGGGCAACTCAAAACAATCATCCAAAAAACACTCCAAAAACCCACCATTGACACCCCAGAGGTAATGGTTGTTGAATTGGAGGAGATCAATTGGATGACCCCTTACAGAGACTTTTTCATGAAGGGAACACTCCCAGCAGATGAAAATGAGGCCCGACGTCTAAAGAGGAAAGCCAGCTACTATGTCATCATTGATGACGAGTTATTCAAAAGATGACTGACAACACCTCTACTCAAATGCTTGGATAGCTTACAAGCTGACTACGTCCTGAGAGAACTCCATGAAGGGATTTGTGGACTCCATACAGGATGACGCTCCCTAGCCACTAAGGTAGTATGAGCAGGATACTACTGGCCAATCCTCAGGACGGACGCCTTCAAGTTTGCACGTAAATGTAAAAGGTGTCAGGAGTTTGCGGATAACCCACGGATTCCCCCTGACAGCCTTCATATTATTTCATCTTCATGGCCCTTTGCTATGTAGGGAATGGACATTTTAGGACCATTCCCTAGAGCTCCAGAGATGATCAAGTTCTTGCTAGTGGCAATCAACTACTTCACCAAGTGGATCGAGGGCAAGCCACTACGAGAGATAATAGCCAATGAAGTCAAAATCTTCACATGGAAAAATCTCATATGCAGATACGGTCTACCCTATACTATCGTTACAGACAACGGTATGCAATTCAAGGCACAGACCTACGAGGATTTCCTAACACGACTAGGCGTCAAACACCTGGTCATTTCTGTAAAGCACCCACAGACTAACGGCCAGGTGGAGGCAGCCAACAAAGTCATACTACGAGCCCTTCGCACTAGACTGGACAAGTCCAAAGGTCTCTTGAAGGAGGAGCTCCCCAGCATATTATGGGCTTACCATTGCACACCTCAAAGCACTACAAAGGAAACCTCTTTTCGCCTCACGTATGGTATTGATGCCATGATACCCGTCGAGCTAGGGGAACCTTCGTCAAGAATGATACTTTTTCAGGAGCAGTGCAACGAGGACAACATGAGAGTTGAACAGGAGACTAGTGAAGAGCTCATAGACATAGCCAGAATCAAGGAAGAAGTGGCCAAGCTCTGCAAGACACAAAAATATAACTCCAAAGTTCAACCTCGAAACTTCCAGCCAGGCGATCTAGTCTATCGCATCTGGGGTGAAGCCTGAAAGGATCCCCATGCAGGCAAGCTTGGACCAAACTAGGAAGGCCCGTTCAGAGTGATCACTAACCTAGACAACGATGCCTACAAACTACAGGAACTCAATGGCAAAGACATTCTAAGAACTTGGAATGCTACCTATTTGAAGTTCTACTTCAGCTGAGGAGATCAAGGTCAGACGACGTTCTCTTTTTCCAATTCAAGTCCTTTTTTCCCATTGGGTTTTTCACTTCAAAGGTTTTAATGAGGCCCATCTGATGAATAAAGGAGGGAATATGTACATTACAAGCTACATTAATAAAGTATATATCCTTTATCATATGACTTACATCAACGTTACAAGATTATGACTAATTTCAGGAACCATAACCTAATCATTCTCCCAGGTCCAACTTCGACAAAAACCCAGGATCATGTCCGGGTACTTGCCAAGGTCCACAATTGACAAACTCAACAAAAAATCCAGGGCGGACACATCCTGGTACTTTTCAAAGGTTCATAAACCCAAACTCTAGTAGACTGTCAAGGCTCATAAACCTAAGTCTTGGTAGACCTCGAAATCCCAAGACCAGCTCTGGGTACTCTACAAAGGTTCATAACAACCTAGGGATCCCCTATGAGGACCTCCAGCAAAATCCAAGGTAGCCCCTTGGTCGATGTAACGCCCGGCCACTTGCAGGATCAACGACTGTCCCTACATACCAACACAAGACTTTCAGTGTGCTTTGTCCTCACTCACACACTTCCTGAGAAACTTCCCAGGAGGTCACCCATCCCAAGATTACTCCAAGTCAAGCACGCTTAACTGTGGAGTTCTTATGTTATGGGCTACCGAAAAGTAGATGCACCTTGTTGGTATAGGTAATACCTATTAAATCCTTTAAGTTATCCTCAACTGTACAGTCCCATACCTGCACAGCCTCTGGAACCCTCTCGTTCGGGTGTGTATTCGATTCATTCATGTACCCCTCCCGCTGGAAGCTTGCCAGGAGCCGCTCCTTGTCCGTGCCTCACTGCACCGGCGATCACTCCCCGCCCTCGTCAGCGCCCGGGATGTTACAGTCGATTACAGGTTGTAAAATCCTAGACACTCCTCTAGGTGGACCTAGGACAAGACCCATGGTCCGTCCTTGGAAGAAGGTTTTCCAACCACACTTTGGTTGACCTCACTCAAGGTATATCCTTAGTAGAAGGCTCGTAATTCCAACCACACTTTGGTCAACCTTACAAGACCCAAGGTCAGTCTTTGGAAGAAGGTTTTCCAACCATGCTTTGGTTGACCTCACTCAAGGTATATCCTTAGTAAAAGGTTCGTAATTCCAACCACGCTTTGGTAAACCTTACAAGACCCAAGGTCAGTCCTTGGAAGAAGGTTTTCCAACCACACTTTGGTTGACCTCACTCAAGGTATATCCTTAGTAGAAGGCTCGTAATTCCAACCACACTTTGGTCAACCTTACAAGACCCAAAGTCAGTCCTTGGAAGAAGGTTTTCCAACCACGCTTTGGTTGACCTCACTCAAGGTATATCCTTAGTAAAAGGTTCATAATTCCAACCATGCTTTGGTAAACCTTACAAGACCCAAGGTCAGTCCTTGGAAGAAGGTTTTCCAACCACGCTTTAGTTTACCTCACTCAAGGTATATCCTTAGCAGAAGATTCGTAATTCCAACCACTCTTTGGTTAACCTTACAAAGCCTAAGACCCAAGGTTCGTCCTTGGAAGGTTTTCCAACCACGCTTTGGTTGACCTCACTCAAGGTATATCCTTAGTAGAAGGTTCGTAATTCCAACCACGCTTTGGTTAACCGTACAAAGCCCAAGACCCAAGGTTCATCCTTGGAAGAAGGTTTTCCAACCACGCTTTGGTTGACCTCACTCAAGGTATATCCTTAGTAGAAGGTTCATAATTCTAACCATGCTTTGGTTAAGCTTACAAAGCCCAAGACCTAAGGTCCGTCCTTGGAAGAAGGTTTTCCAACCACGCTTTGGTTGACCTCACTCAAGATATATCCTTAGTAGAAGATTCGTAATTCCAACCACGCTTTGGTTAACCTTACAAAGCCTAAGATCCAAAGGCCTCTCTTGGTAAGAAAAACCAGGATCTGAGGACCTCTCTTGGTATGAAGACCCAAGGTCCGTCCTTAGAAGAAGGTTTTCCAACCATGCTTTGGTTGACCTCACTCAAGGTATACCCTGAGTAGAAGGCTCGTAATTCCAACCATGCTTTGGTTAATCTTACAAAGTCCAAGATCCGAGGGCCTCTCTTGGTAAGAAGAACCAGGATCTGAGGACCTCTCTTGGTACGAAGACCCAAGATCTGAGGGCCTCTCTTGGTATGAAAAACCAGGATCCGGAAACCTCTCTTGGCAAAAGGTACGTAATGTCCATTGTGGGGTAGACCTTATTGAAGACCCAAGATCCGAGGGACTCTCTTGGTAAGAAAAACCAGGATCTGAGGACCTCTCTTGGTTAAAGGTACGTAATTCCCGTTGTAGGGTAGACCTTAATGAAAACCCAAAGTTAAATCTTTGGTAAAAGGTTGGTAAAACCCAAGCTTTGCTAGACCGTCAAGTTTCATAAACTTAAGCCTTGGTCGACCTCCATCTTTACAGGTTCATAAATCCAAGCTCTGGTAGACCGTCAAGGTTCATAAACTGAAGCCTTGGTCCACCTCTACCTTTACAAGTTCATAAACCCAAAATCTGGTAGACCGTCAAGGTTCATAAACCCAAGCCTTGGTCAACCTCCACCTTCAAAGGTTCATAAACCCAAACTGTGGTAGGCCGTCAAGGCACATAAATCCTAAAGTTTGGTCGACCTCTAAAAACCCAGGACGGACGCGTCACTGGTACATTTGCAATGACACAAAGGACCCAAGACCAGTTCTTCGAACTATAAACCAAGACCACACCTGGGTAAATCTCTACAAAATCCAGCATGGACAATTCAACTGGTACCAACATCGACAAAACATTAGGCACAACTATGTCTACTCTCAGCACATGTTATTGTTATCATACTATGTCGTTGCAGGAATAAAAGTTCTCAAGAACATAAAGACCAAGATATACTTGGCACACAAAGACCAAGGCCCACCCTAGGTCTCCTAAAATTCGAGAAAACTCTCTTGGTATCATTACACACTATGGAATCCTGACATGGAGAACCATAGTTGTTGGCAGATTCTGGCAAGACTTAACATTGACCCGCGTAAGTTATCAGCAACTCTTGATAACCCATAACTCTCAAAACTTGAGATCAATCTGCGGTCAACCTCATTTTCATCGACTTAATCCACTAAGGAAACACGAGGTATTCAAAGCTTTACTTTGATTATTTCAACGCTCACATTCTATTGATGCAGGAATATGAGCCACAAAGAAACATCTTTGATATATAAATGTCTAAGGTCATCTTGGAATGATAAACCTGAAAAATATTTCAGGTACTCTAACTCCTATGGAACCTCGACATGCAGTACCATATGACCATTTTATTTTGCAGGAATAATTGTCTAAGGTATGCCCTCGACATATCAAACCCAAGAAAACTATTGGTACTTTCATCAGGTGGGAACCTTGACAAAAGAGTCCACCCTCGACAATGTCAATTCAAGAAACAATCTTGGAACCTCGACAAGCAAGACTACAAATTTAGTCATTTGCGAAAGTAGAAATCCGGCAACAGTTTAAGAATCGCGCTTGATACTGTCAACCCAAGGTACACTCTTGGAAACTTATTGGCTCTCAAGTCTCAATAAACAAAGTGGGACATTTTCAATCACAAGGCCTCAATTTTTATGAACAACACAAGTCAAGCGGATCACGGGTTACCAACGTAAGCAAAAATAATTAGAAGATAACATATGTATACAAAACAAGACGTAGAAGAGTCAAAACGAAAGGAGCATTTTCATTAATTTGTTAACGCCTTAACGACTAAAAGCTAAAACAGAGCAAGAAACATAAAAGATGGCAGCTTACACTTTGATCCCATCATCATCTTCTCCCTCAACAAAGCTCTACTTTGGTTGTGTCCGATTATTATCGCTCTAGGCACACAACCGTTTAAGTCACTAATCTACTCTTATGCCTTGGCGGCTCTAGTGAGATGATCTCCACGCGACTCTAGTGAGACGATCTCCACGAAGCCCTGGTGAGACGATCTCCACAAAATGCTGGTGATATGATCTCCATCTGTTTCAACAGAGATATTGAGGACGAGCTTCTGCACTTTTATCTCCCTCATTGGAATGAAGACTTTCTGTAGAATGTCTTCCCTCACCCACTCATAGTCGTGAATGACTGGGACAGCCGACGGCGACCCAGCATAGGAACTGTGACGCACACAAGAGGAAGCTCTAATACCTCCCAGAATATTTTGTCTCATCCTCCTCAGAGAAGAAGCAGGGATGATAATAAGTGGTAGAGGTTCATCCGCTTTTACCTGCCGATGAGGACGAAAAATCCCTTTGTCAGCTTGACGAGAACGAGTCCTACACCTACAAGAGAAGGACCCATTAGAAGCACCTCCATGAGTGTCCTCCTCAGAGGAATCATCAATGGAGATCACATCGCGTATAACGCGTTGTTCAACAGAACCTCCAGAATCACTACCTCCCATACCCAAGGCAGAATCATAAATGGGTGACTCAGACATTTTCAGAAGAAAGCTCAACCAAGAAGAAGAATGAAGAAGAAGATTCAGGAAAACAAGGACACAGGTAGCAGAAATGGCAAAAATCTCTCATCTACTTAAAGGGGAAGGAGGCTCAACGGTTATTAGCGGGATTCTGAAACGTCCCCTAGAAGCCGCATCATGATTGACAGCATTTACCCACTACCGCACGATCTCCAAAAACGTGGCCACTCCTCAGGTGACACGTATGCATAGGTAAGGGGTATGGGCGGCACACGTCTGCCAGGATTAATGAGGACATAAACCATGTTTTCAAAAATCACATCAAATGGTCATAATTTGACAAAAGTTCATCATCATTGACGCCTCACCTGCCTACCATGTTCAGACTTATCTATTAAAGTCAAACAATCTACCTTGGGGAACCCAACATTCACAACCTAGACAACCTTGTCCAAGTTCAGGTCCATAAATCCAAACTAAATTTAAAGCTTTGGTCGATCTATGAAGTTGTTAACCTCGACACACCACGTTCGCCTTCGGGGGTTGACAATAATCATTATATTATTACCATGACACCGAACATTCTCCATTGACGCTCTTTCACCCTCTTTTGCCCATAAATTGGCTCATAGGCTGGGGGCTTATGTACAGTCCAAATATGGAAAAGTGACACGTGGCCATCATTGCAAGATCACCGTACACGTGGACACCTTCCATGTTAGCACTGTTGCATTAATAGTGCTTATTCATTCTTCAAGTGTCAACCCGGACACGTTTGTCCGTCCTCCCTGTCGGCCTTGCTATAGGGGCGCGGATGTCAACCTTCTATAGAGCACGAACACCAACAATATTATCTCCTTATTAACAGCATATCAAATATGTCAGGATATTCAAACAGGTGCAACCACCTTATCATATAATATCCCAACAAGTTATCTACAAGTTATTACATATCTAGAAGTAACAATATATTAACAAGGTACACATTATCTTTTATTTGAATTAAGATAACTGCCTACTATTATCTGTTATTATCTTATCAATAGATTATCAATAAACAAAGACCCAAGGCCCATATTCTACGCTATAAATACAACCTTACAGGTTCTCTCTAACTCACTCTGGAATGAACCCAGAATCATTCTATACTTATACTCATAATCTTATTCTTATAACACGCAGTTATTCTCTATAATTGATGTACTTACTTGAGCATCGGAGTGTCTTTACTTTGTTTTGTAGATCTTCTCCCTAAACAAAGTCGAATCACCTCCCGACGTGCAGAATTTGAAGTCCACCTAAACCACGTCTAGCACACACTTGGAATTTCCAGATTTTGGTAAGAACATTACTTTAATCTTGTCGTTAAAGATTTTGGGTAAAGTTAATGTATTTTTTTACATGACAGTTGATGTATACGTCATAGTTGACAATGTACACGTGATAATCTAGTCAATGATTAAGATGAGTATAACTAAATTGTCCAAGCACATTGTAATTTATGAGTGCATCATCAATTGTCATGTAAGCAAATAACATGTAACATAAACACAAGCGAACTTTAACTTTATTGAACGTCTTTTGACAACAAGACTAATTAAGGTGAAAAACAAATTGTACTTTTAGGAAATTTTGAAATTTTAATATTTTCAGTAACCTAAGTGACAGTGGATTAAACTTCCAGGTACTAAAGTGACATTTTGCCCAAAGTTTTATAGGAGTGTTACATAGATCGAAATTAATGAGATTAAAAAAAAGTAACAAACAAAGGTTCTCACAAAGATATAGATTTAAATGTGAGAACTTTATTATTAGATAATTTGTAAATATCTTTATAAACACTTATTTAAGTCCTCGGGAGACCAAAACCTAACTCAACAAATTACCTAAACCTTTTTCCATAAAAAAAGTGACAACATAGATTAATAAAGACTAAATTTGCAATTTTTACATATTAGATTAAGACAGTAAAGTAAAAATAAATAACTATATAGGTCAAATTAATAATTAAACTAAAAGTTAATTTTTCCTTTGAATTCAAAATACTTTAACGTCATTGCTCGCAATTACGTGAATATATATTATGTTGTATATGGTTTGGAGCAGAGCTAAGATTTCATTTTAACTATTAGAGTATAAACACATTTACTTATAATTAACAATATTTTATAATTTTTTTATTATTATAACTTAAAATTTTTTTAATCAAATTGCTACAGTTGGGTCTCCTGATTTTTCTTTCATTTATAATAAAATTCCAATCCAATTTCTAATTAAGAATTTATCATGTTGATGTGACCCATATGTGAAAGCTAATATGTTCCTAATGCATGTTGACATGAAGTTTACATATGGTCTTAATGTGGTAATAAAGTGGTGTGCTAAGGTAGTATGCACAAATGGCATGTATTAAGAAAGTGTTGAAGATGGGAATCAAATCTTAATCCTTAAAGTTCAGTGACGTGGAGGACTGACATGCACATTGGAACACCAAATCACTTATAACGTCCATTTGAGGGACCCCATACAGTACAATATATAAATACAATCTAAAGTTCAAATGATTTAACTTTATCATTTTCAAAATATTGCATTTAAAATCAAGTTTTATCAACAGTCAACTCACATAACAAAACATCATTTGTATCACCAGGGAGAGATCCAACAAAACATTAAAAGGGGGTTGGAATTTTTTTACTTTAATTATTTAAATATCTAACTTCTAACAAATAAATATATAATAAATAATTTCTTTTATAAATTACTTATTAGTTTTACATATAAAACTAAAATTGATTTTTATTTCAAATGATATAAGAAGGAAATAATTTTTACTAATTTTTTGTTTCAAGTTTTGAAAGACTTTTTGATCTCACAAGTATAAAAACAATCAAACATACAATAATTTCACCATAAAAAAGAGGAACAAACTACTCATTAGATATAATAATAACGAGGATAAAATATATTTTTAGTCCCTTATACTTTTGTTGGATCTTATTTTTAGTCTCTGAACTTTTATAGCTTGCAATTTAGTTTATAGAAATTATAAAATAGATTAGTATATAATCATTGATAACATATATTATTAGATTTATTAATAAGTATATATATATATATATATATATATTACTATAAGTAGTATATATCTTATTAATTATTAAAGCTTTTGAGGGAGAGAGGTTGAATCCCTTGCTAGCCCCCTGTATATATGTCCCCGTGTACCACCATTATAACTCAACAATTGAGTAAAACTATCATAATCCAACAATTTAGTATGACCATGCATTAACAATAATGAATATGCAATGGAATGCAAACTCTATTCCATATAGATTTTCACCATCAACCAATCATTATAGATCCCATCCCTTAACATAGAATATAATCCATCAATTCAGGGCATCACTTAATTGATCATATGGAAGAATTATAGTTTTATCGAAAATAGATGGTCATGGGTTGTGACTTACTGCGAGAAGGTTTGCAACAACCTTAGCCTCCAATGGAGTTTGTTTGCCTATCTATTCTATAGGATCATTCATATGTCCCACCATTCTTTAGGGAAAAGGTCTTGGAACATAGATCTTTCTCATGGCAAGTGTTGTGAGTAGCCATTGTCCAAGTATTATATTGAGCTTTCTTTCTTGTTCTCAAGCATATCTGCAACAAGAATCATCTTATCTTTAGGTACCAAAATAAATATGGGTCCTTTCTTGTTAGGATGAGAGGTGATGGACAATCCTCTCTTGGCAGGTGTTTGCACTTGGACTTAACATGTCCAATTTTTCCACATAAATAATAAACATCTACTGACTCATCATGAACATACTTCTTTCCTTTATATCCATGATTAGATATGTCAAAGGGATTCCTGCTATATTTTAAAACATTTTCATGATTTTCAGTACCTTCAACAAATATGCAGAGACTATTCTTTGAAGTATTAAACTTCCCATAAAGCCTTTCAACATCATGATGATGTTTTAAAGAAGATTCTTCTTCATGTTTCAAAATCTTATCCTTTAAAGTCTTAATTTATCTTTTGAGTCTTAAAACATTTTTTGCATGTTCATCCAAATGACACTATTTGACTAAGTGTTTAAGAGACTCATTTTCCAACCAAATATAATGTTTTTCTTTCTTTACAACCTTATGTTCTTTGGTCAGTTTTGAATAACTTTTTATTTTAAATTACTATAACCTTTCAAAAGTATAGAAGAGTTAGAAATAAATTATTGATAAGCTTCTTACAAAAAGAATAAATCATTGAAATCTACCTCATATTCCTCTTGCTCATTTTCTAAGCTTTTGTGACTTATGTTTGCCATTAAGAATATGTTGACTTCTTCATTTCCTTCCTTTTCAAAGAATTTATCGTCTAGGTTTCCCCATGTTGCCATGAGACTCTTCTTTTGTCGACATGATAAAAGTTGTCATAATATTTGCCTAGAGATCTAATTTCGTTTAATATGGTTTGAAACCTTTATTCTGTTGTCAACATGATCAAAGTTATCATAATATGTGTCTAAAGACCTAAGTTCATTTAATATGATATGAAACCTAAGAAAGTACTTTGTATTCTTTCATTTTATTCCATATTAAACAACTCATATTGACACACAAATAATCTGAATTTATTTCTTTTTACCTCAGTGGAACCCTGATATGTTGAAGCAAGAGTGTCTCATATATGTTTAGTGCTTATGAAGTTGTGTACCTTTGTATACTCTTCTTCAGATATGACACACATGATGAAATTGATAGCTTTAGAATTCAACAAATATCTTTGCTTTTGCTCATCACTTCATCTACTATGAGGGATTTCGTTCAACTCTTCATCTAGAGGTATATAGTTGTCATTTTCAACTATGTCCCACATGTCAATATGACATGATTAAAAAAGCCAATCATCTTTTGCTTCAAATCGTCATACTTGACTCCCTTGAAGAAAAATGATTTATTCACATCTTGTCCTTCATTTTCCATCTTCCTCACGATCTTTTCTACCCTTATATTGTTAGATGCTCAATCCCAAGAGGTCAAGTTCTGATACCAATTGAAATAAAAGAAACCCCCTAGAAGGAGGTTGAATAGTGTGTATGTGAATATTAAAAACCTTTTGCAAAATAAACTACTACAATGAACACAATTAACATCGATTCTAGAAGGCATACTACATCAGTTATAGAAGTGATGTTGTCTAACACGATGCTAAATGTATGACATATTCTACATCGATTATGTTAGTTACATAGAAGTGTTTTCAACACTTGTAGCAGAAAATTAGGATCTATTTTGCATTCAAAATATACAACAATAATAAATAGAGAAAGATAGATTTGTGTACCCTGATGTGCGTTCTTGAAACAACACATTTTTTCTTCAATAATGTGAAAACTCTACGTATATGTACATCGAGACCAATCTCTGTCTTGATGAGTGGAACTCTAAAGAGAAAATCTTCTTTCTACTTTTCAGATCTAAAAATAGACTTGAAATTTTCTTTTGTGTCTAGTACACTTTGCATTAAGGTAGATGCTTTTATTTATAATATTAAAGAGATATGGATTTGGGTCTTCTTAAAAAAGGATAGATTTTATTTAAAATATTTTCATATCTCTTTATCTTTATATTTGAAAATAAAAACTATCTCATATCTTTTTATCTCTAGAAGCTTCTTGATATAAGGCAAAGATAATTCTCAAATAACCATGACTAATTACGATAACTAATCACATGATCTGATCTTAATATGTAGCAATAAATTTTTTTCTTTTTTTATGGACAACTTTTACATTTATAAAATAATACTCTTTGTTTATATTAATTATATTCTTAGTGCTAGCAAATAATATAATATTATTCCACTAAAATATTTATTTGATTAAATTAAATTCTCTAATTTAATTATCAAATAAATTATTTTCTTTTGCAAAAATAAAAACGCACGTTTGTGTGTGATCTCATAGGTTCAATAAATTGGTAGTAAATTAATCATAATTAATTTACTAATAAAGATTGACATTTAGCAACACTCCTTAATGTCCATATAACATAAATTAACACCTTTTACTTTCAAGAATCAATAGAAGAATAATTCAATATTTATTTCACCAGTTCAAGGTTAACTCTAGAATATAATATTACAGTCAAACTCTAATAAGTTAACATATTATATTTAATCAATGAATGACTTAAGAAACTCTTTTCTTTTTTCATTTACCAATGTCTTAATTCTATTATAGAGCTCAAACTCATTACCTAGAGTTGATGAATTCATTCTTGATTAATCATTAATTCTACAAGTATTTAATCATATCCAATATTCATTCAACTAGTGCCCTAAG
>PYAF01003619.1:136619-186186 GCA_007407185.1 Glycine tomentella
AAAAAGCCTTATGCTATTTCTTTTTTTATTAGTGGAAAGCCTTATGTTATTAGTACTTGAAGTCTATGTTTATCTACGCTTATTAATAACAATTGTATATTCTTTTTTGTATTTTCTTATGAAGAGTTATATTTAGATAGAAGCTTATAAATTTTAATTATAATTATAATCAATACTAATTCATAAAATGATCTCAAAAACATTTCTAATAAAATTGCGAATATCTATAATTCTGTCATTTTACTACCCACGTATTTTGGAATATCTATATATCACACTGATCACCGGCTGATAAAGTTCATATATTGATTTCGGAATCTCAATTTGGTGTTTTTATGATTCAATGCATATTATATTGTGATAATTGTTTCTAGTACAAAATCAATTTCTTTTTATATTCAGATTTGTGCTTATTTTTTCAGTTTAATTTGCGTTGTCCAGATTTTTACAGTCTCATTTTTTTAAAGTTTGGTCTGTACTGCTGCTTAACATTCACAATCTCGGTGGACTTGCTTTGATGTAACTTGAAAATGAAAAAAGAGTTAGATATGAGATACTTCTTCAAATCTATTCTTGATAATTGATTATTTTGTTTGAACTAACAGCTTTTATAGTTTTATGTTTGATGAAAAATCTAATTTTTAAAAATTCGATTATTCTGTGTCGTTAACATTCTGAAGGATGATATTATCAACGACAAATGTATTTTTTTCATCACATTTTTTTGTTATCTTTTTCGCTTTTGTTTCCGCCTTTCCGGACAGAAATAACAGGATAATTTTCAATTTGATTTCTTTTATTCTCGAACCAAATAACATCAAATTGTCACACGAAATCGGTTTCAACTCATCCCATATTCAATTTGACATCCTTACAAAATTTAACCATCATGAATTTTCTTGAAACTCTCGCCCATAATTTTATGAAGATACCCACTTGAATTAGAAAATTCCAATAAACATATTTTCTTAAAAAAGGTGAATTTAGTTTCATAACTTACCGAAAACATATCAGAATTCAAGATTAAAAAATACTTATAAAATTACTTACTAATTAGATTCTCACGTTAATTGCTAAAATCAATTTCACATTCTTTTCCTTTTGAGATGTAAACTTTGTTATTGGACCTACCTTGTTACTTACAAACTTACCTTCACATTAGTAGTACTAATTTACAACATTATTTTCAATGCTATATTTGCTACCATTTAAAAAATTTCACAGAAAATCAATACCAATACTACGTCACGGTGTACTTTAATAATCACTCGATGGATACAAAAGCCTTTTCGTTAAAAAGTAATTTTCATAATACATAAATTGACACAATGATAGGATTTAGTTATATTTATATGTAAAAAACAATTTATTTAATATGAAAATCTATGTTTGATTTTATTTTTAAGTATTTTTTAATAAGTAATAATTATGTATTATAAGTGAAATTAATTTTTATGTAATGAATTGATAGATATCTACAACTAACAAAAAAGGATAATTTCCATAAAAAGATATTCCTTCTGTTTCTTTCTAATTATCGGATTTTGAAAAAATTATTTGTATTTATTTATTATAAAATTTAAGATCACATTAATTATTATTTTATAAATTATACTCTTATTTTAATTTATACATATATTTATGGTGGAGTGAAAAAAAGGAAATCACACAACTATTTTAATAAAATAAAAAATATATTATATTTTTTTATTTTTAAAATAATCTTAAACGACAAATAAAAAGAATGAAAGTAGTATGTACTTATCTTCCTAAAAAATATATTTTAGAATGAATTATTCACCTTATAAAAGGAGTAAAAATTGCCTATTATTAAAAAAAAAAATAAGGCACTATTTCCCCCTCCTGTTTCGTAGTCCATGTTGGAAAACTATGTTAGTAACAACTCCCAAAAATTTAACTCCCATTATTGCCCTTAACTTCCACTCATCTAAATAAAGAAAGTACATTTTATTCTCTTATCTTTTTTATTTGTTTAAATACATTGAAATTGAAAATTTGAAACCAACAAAAGATTTTGGTACATCTACTGGTTTTTTTTTCACACAAACAATTAAACAAAAGAGTTTTTACACGACATATATAATAAATATATTAAATATTTAAAATAATTATTTTAAAAATATATCTAACTTAGGTCAGATTATGTAAGATATTTTAGTTTTTTTTTAATTTTTTATTAGTTGAAAAACTTGTTTAATTATTCGATAAATAAATTTTTTAGTAACTTCTTAGATTATGTTTGACAAAACTAGCTGAAAAATTATCTGAAGTTAAAAAATTAACTATTTGATATAAGTATTTGGTAGCGAAAAATTGAAAAACTAGCTTATTAAATTAGAAGTATTCGATAAAACTAACTATTGAAGTATTTAAAAAATGTAAAATGATATAAAAATAATAAAATCATGATTTATTTGAAAAAAGTAACAAGAAAAATGAATAAATATATTGATAATAAAAGTAAAAGAAGATATAAAAAATTATAAGATAGTGTTTTAAAAAGTACTACTTAAAGTAGTGTTTAAAAAATACTAAAAACTACCAAAAAAATTTACTTACCAAATAAACAAATGAGTTTTTCAATTATTAAAGCATTTAGAAGCTAATTAATATGTCTTGTCGAACATAATCTTAATCATTTTTTAAAACATTGTTTGAAGTAACATTTTTTAAAACACCAATTTCTAATTTTTAATATTTTTTTGATTTTATCTTCAATATATTTATTTAGTTTCCATGTTTTCTTTTTAAAATAAATTATAATTTTATTATTTTCTGTTATTTATATTTTTCAAATATTTTAATATTTAATTTTATCAAAACACTAATAATTTAATAAATTAAAATCTTTCATATGCTAATTTTTGAGCTATTTTGCTAAATATAATTAATTTCTAGAAAATAGATAAATAAATTAATCTCTAGAAAAGAAACTCCAAAAAATTTATTTGGTACTACTACTAACTACATCATGTAGAAAAAGTAAAACGAGAACTAACTAGTATATAAACAACAAGCATGTCTAGTAACAACTAGCACACAAGTCACAGCCACTGAAATAGGGTTGTTTCTTGTGTCTGGTGGGAATAGACAACACACAAGCGACACACATGACACGACACACCACAAGTTGAAATTAAAATAATAACAAAAATAGAAATAAATAAATGAGGCAACGAAATTGGACAACTATGTATAAATTAATAAACAAAAGGAGACTGATTCACTTCGTTACAACGGAGAGAGAGAGAAAGAGAGAGAGAGTTTAGTTTGGTCATTCATTATTCCAACCGAGTAACGCCGTTTCACTTCCCTTCGTTTCACAGGCAGAGACCGCAACAGCGTCGTCGTCGTTCAACGAAACCTCTTCTTCTTCTTCTTCTTCTTCTGAAGAGTTTTTTTTTTTTTTTCTTCCTCTTAACTCTTACGTAAGAAGCTGTCTTCTTCTCAGTTTTTTAATAACGGGATCTTGTAAAGGGGATTCACTGATTATTCAGATTGGTGACAGAACTTGACAAAACGAATCGTTTTGTTTTCGTGAATATTTCTTATTTTCTTTATTTTTTTTCTGGGGCGTTGACTTGGGTTGAACCATGTTGAGCCGCGCGGCGAATGGTGAAGGTGGGTGTCGAATGAATGTTTTTTTTTTTTTTTTTGTGGAATTTGAGGTTTCTTTCCTTTTTTGTTTGTTTTGATTAAAGTTGTTGTTTTTGTTTTTGTAGTGGTTGGTTCTGGTGAGAGTGGTGAGGATGAGCTGTATGAGCAGCTGTGGAAGGCTTGCGCGGGACCACTGGTGGATGTTCCTCGTGTTGGCCAGAGAGTCTTCTATTTTCCACAAGGCCACATGGAGCAAGTAAGTTTTTTTTTTTTTAGAATATATTTTTTTAATGTTTTTGTTTTAATTTTTGTGTGTAGTTATGCAGATATAATTTTGTTTTTGTTTTGAGAGATTTGTACATGAAACGGCTAGAAGAACGTGAATTTTGATTTTTTTTTTTTTTAATTTATTGTTGTTGTTGATGGTTGTGGTGGTGGTGTAGTTAGAGGCTTCAACAAACCAGGAACTGAATCAGAGGATTCCTTTGCTGAAGCTTCCCACGAAGATCCTTTGTAGAGTTGTGAACGTTCATTTGCTGGTAATTTTTTTATCTCTTGCAATTATCCTTCAGTTTTTTTTAATTGTGTGAATGGGAAATTATGTTGGGAAATAATGAATCTTGTTTGGTTGTGTTGGGAAGATGGTGGAAGGGGGCATCTTGGTTTTTTTTAAGTTTCTGTTATTATGTAAGGTTTTAAATTGTGGTGTAGTCGCAATTTCGACACAATCCTTGTTTTGAGAAATTGTGCACAAATGAGGTTGATGTGACTGCAATTATGGTTATGTAGATTCCATAAAACTTGATGTTGTAGTCAAAATTTTTGTCATGGACAGTCTTTTAAAACGTTGATTATTAAGTTATGGGGGGAAACTGGTAAAGGATATGGAAGCTTACCTTGAATTTTGGTGTGTTTTAGGCTGAGCAAGAAACAGACGAGGTTTACGCGCAGATCACTTTGGTGCCGGAATCTAATGTAATGATGTAGATGCCCTTTCGATTTTCAGTATTTTCATGGTCAGCCTTAGATTCTTTTCCCCAATTGTTTAGATTCTAATGGAATAAATGTGTTATAGCAAGATGAGCCAATGAATGCTGACCCATGCACTGCTGAACCTCCAAGAGCACCAGTTCACTCATTCAGCAAGGTCTTGACAGCTTCTGATACCAGCACCCATGGTGGCTTCTCTGTTCTCAGGAAACATGCCACAGAATGCCTTCCTGCATTGGTAATGCGATCTGTTTCGTTTTTTGTTGAATTTCTTGTTTGTGTCCTTTTTCAGATTGTCTTATTTTGGAAAACTATGTTTGGATTTGTTTTATTAGGACATGTCACAACCAACACCAACTCAGGAATTGGTTGCGAAGGATCTTCATGGTTATGAATGGCGCTTTAAACATATATTTAGAGGTAAAGGAGGTTAGAATTGAGAAGTTTTCTTTTCGGTCCTTGTGAATTGTGATTTAACGTTCTAATTGCCTACCTTGAACTTGTTTTTCTTTTTTATCAGGTCAGCCACGCAGGCACTTGCTCACGACTGGCTGGAGTACTTTTGTGACCTCCAAGAGATTAGTTGCTGGAGATACCTTTGTGTTTTTGAGGTAAACATTAATTACTTTATTTTTGTTAGATTTTTCATATGGTTTAGAAAATTTCTGGGTTTTTACTGTAAGTTCATGCAATATATGTTCTGTTTTGCTATGCTTTTGTTACTTTAACTAAGATCTTGTGTGTAGAGGGGACAATGGGGAATTACGCGTGGGCGTAAGACGTCTAGCTCGCCAAGCAAGTAGCATGCCTTCATCAGTGATTTCTAGTCAGAGCATGCACTTGGGAGTTCTCGCAACCGCCTCTCATGCTGTTGCAACTCAGACTCTTTTCGTAGTATATTACAAGCCAAGGTAGAAATTTTACTCGTTTCAAGAACTGGAAAATGTTAGTGATAAGTAATTAGTGGATGATTGTTGACATGAGTTTTATTTGCTCAGGACGAGCCAGTTCATCATCTGGGTAAACAAGTATTTGGAGTCTATGAACAACAAGTTTAGTGTTGGCATGAGGTTCAAGATGAGATTTGAGGGGGATGATTCTGCTGAGACTGACAAAAGGTAGTAAAAAATTTATCAAGTTAGTTGGTGTATTTATGTGTTTCATGTTGATTCATTCTAATACACCGTTGATCAGATTTTCGGGTACCATAGTTGGAGTGGAAGATATTTCTCCTCATTGGGTAAATTCAAAATGGCGATCACTCAAGGTATTCTCATCATTCACTTTGAAGTTGTTCCTTTTATTTTTGGTGATCATATGTTTCTCATATTTTCATATTTTGTCAATCTCCAGGTTCAGTGGGATGAACCTGCAGCTGTTCCCAGACCTGATAGGGTTTCACCATGGGAGATAGAACCCTTCGTTGCTTCTGCTTCTACGCCCTCAGTTCCACCTACTATGGTAAAGACTAAAAGGCCACGACCACCCAGCGAAACTCCAGATGTTGGTGAGTTACTATTGTAATAACTCCTCATTTCTTATGTTGATTGAATTATATTGGTTTCGTTTGACACTGGACAATTACTTTCAAACTATAGACACAGCATCTGCTGCTTCTGTTTTCTGGGATGCTGGTCTGCAACAGGCTGACATGGCACAAAAAAATGTTTTGGCCGAAAGCAAACGGAATGACAATACTGGTACGTGGCATCATATGCAAACTGACATGAATAGTAAAAGCAACAGCGGCAATGCTATGTTAAGGAATCAGACAGAAGGAAGTTGGCTATCTTCTCCGCATTCTAGTTGTCCATCTCATTTGTTTCAGGACGCAACAGATGATAGCAAGAGTCTCTCAGCTTGGCCTGTTTCAAAGCCTCACTCATCCAGATTGAACAATGATCAGATGCTTGACCATGTTGACAAGGAGAGCAAAGTTGAGACTGCTACAAGTTATCGGTTGTTTGGAATTGACCTTATTGATCATTCTAGGAACTCTCCTTCTGTAGAGAAGGCATCTGCACAAGCAGGAAATGCACCCAAAGTTACTACTGAAGGCTGCACCAGTACCTTGTCCCAAACCGATGCTGGCCATATGTCGGATGTACCAATGGCTTCTTCCAAGGAGAGGAAACAAGAACAGCAGCAAGTATCACCAAAGGAGACTCAGAGCAAACAAATTTGTAGAAGTCGCACCAAGGTGTTGAACATAGACTGTTTGGTTAGATAAACTGTTTAGATTTACAGGTCTAATAAGATTTTTTCTAACACGAGTTTTCCATTGATGTTCGAAACCTGTCAAAAGGTTCAAATGCAAGGTGTTGCAGTGGGTCGTGCTGTCGATTTGACCATGTTGGATGGATATGATCAACTTATAAATGAATTGGAGGAGATGTTTGACATAATGGGACAACTTCAACACCGGAATAAGTGGGAAATTGTCTTTACCGACGACGAAGGTGACATGATGCTCGTCGGAGATGATCCATGGCCGTGAGTATCTATTTAAACACAATGTTTCTGTTGAAAGAATAAGTCGTAGGAATAATAGTGCTGATTCAATAAGGGAATTGGAGAGGAAAAAAGAAAAAGAAAAAGTACAAGTAAATAATATCATAAATTATTGTAGCACACTATGCTGATTTTTATCATATTTTCTTGCAGTGAATTCTGTAATATGGTGAGAAGAATCTTCATTTGTTCCAGCCAGGATGTGAAGAAGATGAGTTGTGGAAGCAAACTGCCAATCTCCTCAGTGGAGGATGGGACTGTAATAAGCTCAGACACGACCGAAGCCTGAAACTTTCGACTTTCTTTCTTGTGATTTTTCGTTTGTTTGTCAGCACCCAAATGCTGATCCTTCTTGTTGCTTCAAATTGTTTGTGGGAAGGAAGTTGGTCTATTTGGGCTGGGTAAGTTTCATGTTATTAGATGTGAGACACTAGCTAATTGTAACTTAATTTGTAGAGACACCACCACCAGGCATTAATTGTGCTAGGAAAAAAAGACCTAAACAGATTTCTTTAATAAATTAGTAGTGGGAAGATGGAAAATTTAGGCTTAGTATATGTGAATATTCATGTTAAGTTGGAAGAAGAATGTTGGGGGTTTTGATGTTTTGAAAGACTTGCCTTTTTTGGTTAAGGGGCTTATTCATTGGTGCTTTGTATGCATATAATCTGCACTTTGTTATTACCCTCTAAAAATTCTAATATGGGTGAGGCAATGTCTGTTGCTGTCATCAGTGAATGTAAATTATGGCATTAAATTGCTTCAATTGTATTGTTCAGAAAATACAGTGGTCCACTGTGCCAGTGAGTCACTGATTCTCCTGACAAATGGGTTGAATTTTGCAGGGTGGTGGCACCCCTCAAAATTCAACAACAGTAAAAATCTCATGTTACCACTCAAATCTCCGTAGAGAAGGGTTCAAGCACACAATATTTTGTTGGGTTTGAGCCATAATTCCAGCAATTCCCACACAGGGAGAAGACCTATTACTACTTACTCTTAAGAGTAAGTCTTGAACATTTACAAATTTGACAAATTTAACTATTGAATCAAGACTTATTTTAATGATCATGCATGTAATATTTATAATAATTTGAATATTTATAGATATTTAAATTTATAGTCAATTGTTAATATTTATTTATATTTTGAAAAACATACTGTAGTTAATTGATAACGTATTAAATAACTCTTAATGTATATGAAAAGATATTAAGCGAAGTAGCACTGCTGCTGATTGTATTTTGTACTAGGCTACGTTTGAGTGTTATTAAATGTTTTTTTGATAAAAGTTCGCTCATGGATGAATGTAACATTCCTATAGGAGTTGATGAAACCTTAGAAGTGTAATTTATTGTCAATGTGCAACATGTTATTAACTTGATTCAGTCAAAAAGAAATAAACTTGTTACCGTGCAAACTTATAGTCCTTAAGACTGGTGCGTAACCTGAAGCCTTTTTTTTTTTTTTAATTCCTTCTTTAACGAAATGCATATACATAAACTTGCCAACCGAGGTTGTCTTAGAGTAATCTCATGTATATTATTTTTAAAATAGTTTTTTTTTACTAAAAAAAAAAGAGCTGAAATTGTGAAATTGCAGCTGTCCCAAATTGGTATATAAGCTATTTTACATCATTATCGTAAATTATAAATTTATTTCTTGTATTATTACACTTCCTACTAGAATATCAGAATATGCATATTTTTTTTTATATAATATTGTGAAGTTGCCTATAATTACGTTGTCATTTTTATTTTCTGATATTTGAAGCCTTGTCATTTATCATTTGATTCCTTGTTTTTTACCTTTATCAGTAGGGTCTCCCTTTCCCAGTTGAATTTGCCTATATTTTTCGTCCTTAATTTCTGATCTTTAATCTGATTTCTTATTGCTCATGTCGTTAGTGAAAATGCTTGACACTTTAGTTCATAGCATGTGCACATGGAACGTGGGATACAATTGAGAGTTTGTAAAATGAGTTTAATTTTTATATATTTATAGTATAAAGATTTTTACACTATGAGTGCTGATTAAATTCTTGTAAAATTGCAATGATTAGATGAAATAAATAATTTTTCATAAATAATAATATATGATTAGATGAAAGTATAAAAACTTTATACTACGAGTGCTGATTAAATTCTTGTAAAATTGCAATACATTTCAAAACCTTGTATTTTTCTTAAGTAATCAAGTTTCGTTAAGGCTTTATTGATTCATTTACCACCACATTAATAATTTCGTATAAAAAAATTGATTAAAAGAAACAATTAAGTTGTCAGTTTATTATCAATGTATAAAAGTTAAAAGTATAATGTTAAGAATTCATTTTGACTTCTTGGTGCTTTTAAAAATGATAAACGAAATTTTACCTTAAGAATAGATTATAAAGATTTAAAGGAAACCTACTTTCTGAATAATAAAAAAAAAACTACTTTGAGATATAAAATATGAGTTTAATGTTTATACACTAATTTTATATCATCATTTAATCATAAATTACCATTCGAAATATTTAAAAATAATTATTTTAAAATTCAACAAACTTATTATGATTATGTAAAACTTTTTGTACTATTAATGCATAATATTATTAATAAAATATATTTATGTCAAAAAGGAATAAGTCACTGGTCCATGTTGTTCCCGCCGTATTGGGAAAGAAAAGTTCAATGTTTGGTTATGCTGTGCCAAGAGTTGGTCTAATTAATTTGCACGAAGTATACCTTCCCTAATTCAAAATCGATTGTGACATGATACAGCAATGTCGCCTGGTAGCTTTACCATTTTTATTTTATTCTTACAAAATATGATAATGACAATATGGTACTCCAAAAAATATTAATTTGACTCTTGAGATCTCTAAAGGTCAGAGGTGATTCCCAAATTACCGAGGAAAATTCTCTCACACACAGGCTACTACTAACCCATATTCATGTGTGACCTAAAAAGATATGTTAACTAGGGTTACCAACTACTACCTCCATTCCATATTTTTAAATATTTATAGTCAAGTGTGTGGATTAAAAAATATTTAATAAATATAAATTTAGACTAAAACCTTATTTAATCTCTCACTAGTAGTAATAAATTATATTACTAATGAATATTTATCTCAACTACAATAACTAAGGGTATAATCGATAGCAAAAAATAATGAGACTTTTTTAAATTTTAAAACATCAATTATTTTGAAATAAAATAAGAAGGTTAAAATATGCAAAAGTATCAACAAGTTGATGATCGGATTAATTGATACTAGACTTGATTTCCTTAAACAAAGTCTTGTATTTGAGTCTTGTAAATGAAAAAAATGTAATTAAAAAGGAAGACTTTACTAAAAATGGTTAAACATATTTCTTAGTAAATATTAATTATCAATAAAATAAATAAATTCTTCATAATAATATCATGATAATCCAAAAAATAAATCTAAAAGTAAAATATGAGAAGAAGGCAGTGTGATAAAATTAACCAATTCTCCTTTAGTCAATTTTAGTTGATGAAACTCCGAGTTGCTTTCCTTCTATTTTTTTTTTTTTTTACTTAATAATACTTATCTCATTTGATAAGTCATTAATTTCTCCACACAGGTATTACATGGTTAAAAACATAGAGAATAAGATAAAATGGGGTCACCCTTGATAGTGCATGAGCACCCACTTAGCTTGTGTCTTTACAAATTCTAACACACAGGATGAATTTTAGATCAATAAGTTCTTACATTCATTTGCTAAGTTTCCTCCCTCTGAGATGTCAATTCGGTGGGATCTGATACTTTCAACCACAAGCTTACAATCAGTTTCAAAAATAATGTTACTTAGTTCCATATCTGCAGCATACAACATACTTCAAAGCTTCCAAGAGGCTCCAAGCTTCCCCTTCATAAACTTGCATACATGGCTCCTTGCATGCTGTTCTGGCCACCGTAAGACGTCCCTGGTCATCCCTAATTATCATCCCCGCACCTGTTTTGTTTTGATATTCAAAGAAACTCACATCAACATTACACTTCCAGAATCCCACTGCTGGTTTTTTTCCATTGCATATTCTCATTCATTATGTTCCCTGCTAGAGGCATAGATCCCTTCGAGTTGGCATTTTCCAGCTTTGATAAAATTCATCACTTCTCCTCACCACTAACTGGTCCGAGAATTGGATGTTATTCCAATGTTTTTCATTTCGTCCCCTCCAGATCCCCCACAACATCATTGCCATTCGGTTGATTTGCTCCTGCTACAAGCATGCAAGTAGCGAAAAAATCATCCCTGAACATGATTCTGCCAACACAATATTTCTCTGTATAACTTGGCTCAAGTGTGCACGATTCCAACACCCCAACACAACATCACATGTAAAGAATACATGCATTGATGTTTCCACGTCTCTCTCACAGTGGACAAATAATTGAGCACTGAACACCCCTGGAATTGAGGTTTGCGAGTAGGGATACACCCTCTGCATATTTTCCAAAGTAAATTCTTAACTCTTGGAGGTATTTTCCATTCCATATATGGTTCCAATCTCCAGGCACCTTAACATTCCCCTTGACCACAACCCCCTTCATGATGGTTTTATACGGACTCCTAATAGCATATACACCATTTGGAGTGTATTCCCAAATTCTCATATCTTCATGTGAGGTATTCAGTAACAGGATCCTCATGACTATAGCATTGACATCTTCCTGATCGAAAAATTTGGCTCACCAACTCCATGTTCCAGCAAGCATGTCGTGATTAATGATGTCACCCATCCTCAAGTTCTCCGAGCCCTCAGTAACATGAGTTTTGATATAAGCATTTCCTTTTTCCCGCAGCCATGGTTCTCCCCAAACCTTTACCTTTTCTCCATCTCCTAAATTCCATCTGACACCCTCTCTTAACACCATTTTAGAAAGAAAAAAAATGCTCCGCCAAGTAAATGATGGGTTATTACCAAGAGTTGCACCCATAAAATCCCCATTTGGGAAGTATTTAGATTTGAAAACTCGTGACGACAAAGCATTAGGATTAGAAATAAATATCCATCCTTGTTTCCCTAACATGTCCAAGTTAAAAGTATAGATGCGAAAATCCAAACCACCATCCTCCTTTAAGGCACACAGTTTGTCCCAATTTAGCCAATGCATCCCTTTTGTTGCTCGGTTACTCGAACCCCACCAATATAAGTTCATCATCCTTTGGATTTCATCACCCAAAGTTTGAGGAATAAGAAATATGCTCATGCAGTTCGTTGGAACAACTTGCAAAACAAATTTTATCATTACTTCCCTACCAGCCATAAAAAGCATTCTTCCACTCCAAGAATTGATTTCCTGCAAGACCCTATCCTTAATAAAATTAAAGATAGCCTTCTTACTTCTCCCTACACAAGATGGAAAGCCTAGATACTTCCCTCCTCCATTTCCTTTTGTCACACCCACTACTACAAAACCTGTTTTCCATGACGTGCATTCAAAGACGGTTATAATAAAATCATTTTAAAAATAGAAGTTGTGATAATTTTATAAATAATTACAATGTTTTAAAAACGGTAATGTCAAAACCGTCTTTGAAGTATGTTTTCAAATATGGTTTTTATCATAACCATCCTTGAAATCAGGGACTGAATGCGTCTTTTCTTTTTTATTTTTCAACTTTTCATTCTCCCTCTCGCGCCCGTTCGTTTTCAACTTTCATTCTCTCGCGGTCGTTCATCTCCTCTGGTTCTCACACACCCAAACCCCAAACCCCTTCTCCAACCCTCCCTCTGAAAACAATATGAATACACCCAAATACCAAGAGGGAGGGTGAATTTGTATAAACTTGACCTTTTAAAACTTTTACAAAATCAAAGTTGAAGAATCTTTATCACTTTTTAAAATTAATGAAACTTCAATTCAATCAAACCACTCAGTCCAAAGTATCAATGACAAAAATCCACACTTGTTAATTAAGAAAGAAATCACAATTGTCAAGAGATCAAGATAACAAGAAGAGATAGAGAGATTAACACAAGAACATATACTGGTTCACTTCTCAAGAAAAGCTACATCCAGTTCTTCTAATCAAACTAGATTAGAGTTCTACTAAATCAAATTTGTTCTTTTACAAGCTGTTACAAGTGACTATCCTTATCCACCCTAGATAAAGAATCAGAATTCTAACACTTTATTAGAAATCAAATCACAAAGAACCTGAGAACTCTACTCAGATCTTTACCCCTAGAGAATACTACTCTAGAAAGCTTGAAAGAAAACTACTTTGATCTTAGCCTTACACAAACTTTAAACAAAACAATTAACTAGAATCATAGTCAGAAATAAAGCTAGATTGGTTGCAAAAGGTTACAACCAAGAAGAAGGTATTGACTATGAGGAAACTTATGCTCCAGTTGCAAGATTGGAAGCCATTAGGTTATTGCTTGCATATGCATGTTTAATGGATTTTAAACTTTTTCATATGGATGTTAAAAGTGTCTTTTTAAATGGATACATTGAGGAGGATATATATGTTGAACAATCTCCTGGTTTTACTGATTTTAAACATCCAAACTATGTCTTTAAACTTAAAAAGACCCTTTATGGTTTAAAACAAGCCCCTAAATCTTGGTATGAAAGATAAACAAATTTCTGCTTGAACAATCTTTCACAAGAGGTCATGTGGACAAAACCTTGTTCATCAAAAGACATAAGAATGATATCTTATTGGTTCAAGTATATGTTGATGATATTATTTTTGGTTCAACTAACCATTTGCTGTGCAAGGAATTTTCTACAGTTATGAAGAAAGAATTTGAAATGTCAATGATGGGAGAATTAACATTCTTTCTTGGACTTCAAGTGAAGCAAATGAAGAATGGGACATTTCTCAATCAATCCAAGTATTGCCTTGAAGTAATTAAAAAGTTTGAAATGGAGAAAAGTAAAGATGTTTCAAATCCAATGGCAACATCAACCTATCTTGATTCAGATGAAAATGGAAAGAGGGTTGATGAGTCAAAATTTAGAGGAATGATCGAATCATTATTGTATTTGACAGCTAGTAGACCAGACATAATGCTAAGTGTGTGCTTGTGTGCAAGATATCAAGTAAATCCCAAGGACTCACACCTAATAGCAGTCAAAAGAATCCTCAAATATCTCAAGGCAACACAAAAAGTTGGTCTTTGGTATCCTAAAGGTGCATCAATTGATATTATTGGTTATTCTGATTCTGACTTTGCCGGATGCAAGTTAGATAGAAAAAGCACTAATGGAACTTGTCATTTACTTGGAAGTTCACTAATCTCATGGCATTGCAAGAAACAATCTTGTGTAGCTTTGTCAACTGCTGAAGCTGAATATATCTCAGCTGGAAGTTGTTGTGCACAAAGTCTATGGTTGAAACAACAATTACAAGACTTTGGAGTTGAATTGAAAGAAATACCTTTGCTATGTGACAACACAAGTGCTATCAACATTTCAAAGAATCCAATAATGCATTCAAGGACCAAACATATTGAGAGAAGACATCATTTTCTCAGAGATCATGTTCAGAAAGGTAATATCAAAATTGATTTCATTGACACTAATAACCAATTGGCTGATATATTTACTAAACCATTGGCTAGAGATAGATTCTATGCTCTTAGAAACATGTTAGGAATCTTGGATGAATATAATCTCTATTAGCTTGAATGTTGTGTGCCTTTTTCATATGAAATGACTTGTCATTCGAATCCATCATCACAAAAGACTAAATGTACAAAGTTGTGCTGCATATTACCGCTGTTTCTGTAATTTTGTCTGTAATAATCGATTAAGTGTCGTAATAATCGATTAAAATCACTTAAATCATGATTTAATGTGAAAACAGAGCTTATGTAATCGATTACATAAACAAAATAATCGATTATTCTTCTCAGAAAACCATTTTCAAAAAATTGAAACTTTCATTGATAATCAATTAAGCATCGAATTAATCGATTACACTAATCAAAAATTCTTTTACAAAGTGAAAGTTCACTGGAATAATCGATTACAGTGAATGGTAATCGATTAAAATACTGAGAATCAGTTTTTCATATTTCAAAACTTACTGGAATAATCGATTACATGTCGAATTAATCGATTACACAAGCCACAATATGTTTCTAAAATTCAAATCCTTCTGTGTCAATCGATTAAATCATGAAATAATCGACTACACATTGTCTTCTACATGTGTATTTTATAGAAATAATCGATTACGTTACGAATTAATCGATTGTTGTGTCTGCATAATGTGATTTTACCTACGAAATAATCGATTACACATGGAAATAATCAATTATTCATGGAGTTATTGCAAAATCTGACAGAATTTTTTGAAAATTGTAACTGCCCAACTCACACCTAATTCAAATTTGAATTCTCTGCAGTAATTTAATTTGTACTAACTGCTCTTTTATTCATAATTCAAATTCTTGGAGTCCAAATATCTCTATAAATACAACCTTTGTTGAAAGAAAAAAATCACATCTTCTCTCATTCTTATCTTTCAAACACCTTTATGTTTTTCTTCTGTCTTTGTTTAGTAAATCTGTCCTAGAAAATGTTTGCCTCTAAAAGAGTTAAGACCTCTAAGAGAAAGGCTAGAGAGACCTCTAACCTAGTGGTTAGTAGGTTAGATCATTTGTTCCCTGCAGAAAGGGACAAAATGACTTATCTCCAATTCAATGCCACCAAATTGGTGTGTCCCCCCAAATACTTAGAGTTAGACTAGTTCATTAGGGAAGACTTTCAATTCCCTACCTTTCTTGAAACTTAGGGGTTAAGAAAACTTGTGGAGATGAAGGGTACTTTCTACCCTGAATTGGTGAAGGTGTTTTACACCTGTGCCAAAGGTTCCATGGATGGCATTCTGAGGTCCCAAGTAAATGGGATTGCCATGGAAATAACTCCAGAAATTTGGGAAGCTGTGGCTGGTATCTCCTTTGAAGGAGAAAGGAAGTTTGATGAAGAAGTAGAAGGGTATAATAGGATAGACACCTATAAGGGAATGCTGATTGATCCCCAAATGAGGCTAAAGCTTAGGCTTAGCACTAGTCCCATGACCTATGAGGACAGACTCCTACACTATATTATTACATATATTCTCACCCCTAGAGCCACAAACCATGCCCAAGCCACTGATGATGACCTTCAATTAGTGTATGGTCTCAAGAATTCAATTCAGATGAATTGGATTCTCATTCTTGAGGAAATAATGCTAAAGTCCAAAAGGCTTGTCAACTATCTTTTTCCCTATGTTGTGCTTGTTTCCAGATTTATAGACTACTTCAACATAGATGTTTCCAATGAAGTGATGGACAACACCAACTCAAGTAATAGTCTGATCAAGGAGAGGCATCTCACCAAACTAGGGATGGTGAAGACACCTCAAGGCTGGCAAATGGCTGGTCAACAAACTGCTGCTGCTGCTACTGGAGTTGATGATGATGATGATGAAGATGCTAAAGAAAGAGACCCCACTCAACCTGCCTACAGTCCATTTGAATCCTTAATGATTCAAAAGATGGATGGCCTACTTTCTCTTCATCATAAACATAGGGTTGAGACAAATTCAGCCTTAGAGGATATTCAATCTAGGCTAGAAAACATAGAACATCATCTCAACTTTGATGTTTCTGAATCTTTTTAGACTTTCTATATTTTCTTTCTAAATTCTTTGTTATTTTCCTCTTTATGTTTTTTTTTGCAATGTAATGGTTCCCTCCTTTAATGAATGACAGTTTCTTTGTTTCTATCTGCTGTGCTATTTTAATTTTTGTCTTTGATAAGGCAAATAGGGGGAGAAAAATGTTGATTGATTGTGCTCTGCATTATACTCTGTTTTACCTGTTTTTCTGCTCATTTTTTGCACAAATCAAAAATTGAATGGATTGTCATATTAAGGGGGAGCTATGTAAAGAAACTTAACAAATTAAGTAAGATATACAAGTTAATGAATAATCGATAATGCAAACAGATATCTTAACACTTGTTCTTGGCAAAAAAACTGTGATTATTTTCAGGTTTGAAAAAGCTTAAGTCTTCTATTTTGATTCCCTCAACACTTCAAGTCCAACACATGATCAATCAAGAATTTGGCATGTTCAAAGTGTTGATTTGAGGGGGAGCTACTTGAAGATTGAAGTAATTTGAAGACTTGGAAGTGTTTTGACTTTCAACATGCTTGAAGGCTTGAAGAGAAGCTTGTGATTAATTGTAAAAGGAAAGAAAGCTTTCTGATGATCCAAGTCACTGCATTCATATCATACATATGCATTTAAGCATTACATCACAAAAGCATTAAGTAATTGTTTTGAATCTTTAAAGAAGCTAAGTATTTTTTAAAAAAATAGCATTAACCTGGTTTAATCGATTAATATACCTAAAGAATCGATTATTTTGTTCATCAAGCTTTCTGGAAAAATATCAAGAACAATATAATCGATTAACACCATCGGGTTAATCGATTATTTCATCTTAGCATACTGATAATCTGCCTTAGTGACTGGTTTAATCGATTACCACCAATTCGTAATCGATTACACTTCATACTTAGAAAAAGTGCTCACACTGCCTTAATCGATTACCATTCATTGTAATCGATTACTTAGTTCATTTCATGTTTTGCACTTAGTCTGTCTTAATCGATTACTATTTGTTGTAATCGATTACATTACTCAAACATACTTTTACTTAGTCTGCTTTAATCGATTACCGATTATTGTAATCGATTACTCAGTGCAAAACTGATTTTAGAGGACTTCTGGAGTAATCGATTACATGTCGGGATAATCGATTAAATGACTCGTTGCTGTAACCCAGATCTTGCCATGAACGGTTTAATCGATTACAGGAGCGTGTGTAATCGATTACATATGTAAACAATCGATTACTAGAGCGTTTCAGTTACAGAATTTAGTATAAATAGAACCCATGCCTTTTTTGATTGTAAGAAAAAGATAGAACTTAAATTTTCGAACACTGAGCATTCTAAAAGCTTTCTAAGCATTCTCAAAGGCTTTCTTCTGGGTTCTTAGGCTCTTGCTTCCATTGATTCTCATATGGGTCATTAGGATTTAGTGAAGCAAGGCAATTCTTCTCAAAGTTTAAGGAAAGGCTTGTTCTGCATATTGTTTCTGTATTCAACCTGGTATTTTCAGCCTTATGCATATCATTCTTGGATCATCAGGTGAATTCTTTCCTTACTCTTTGTGGTTGTAAACTTTCTGTTGAATCTTTGGTTTTGAAGTTCTATTGTAAGTGGGTTTCTTGCAAGATTAGAGATAATGTTTCTCTAAAGACAGCTGAGTAGTGTTCTCAGTGTGGGTGTGGCTTCTAAGGGTCTAATAGGGTTTTAGACTTCTGAACTTTATCTAGGGTTGATAAAGAGAAGCTTGTATTTGCTTGTAAGAATATTATTTGTAATAGTGGAACTCTACTCTAGTGTTGAGTAGAAGAAAACTGGATGTAGCTTCATAGTGTTTGAAGTGAACCAGTATAAATCTTGAGTGTTCATTCATATTCTGCATATTTGATTAATTTTTGTGAACTCTGAATTAAAATTTGATTCTTGAAGCATTACAACTCTTGGGTTGATCTTGGATAAAGATTCTTGGTTATATTTGTGTTAAAGATCCAAAAGGGCCAAAAACTCTGATTTTACTCAAAAAGTTTTAAATTACCAAGACTAACCAATTCACCCCCCCTCTTGGTTAAGTGTGAAGTGTTCCCATATTTTACACAAAGCCAAAAAGGGGGAGATTGTTGGATGTAGGGGGAGAATCATGAAGAGTGAAAGACTTTGATTCAAGAATATGTTTTGAGCTTTCAACATGCTTGGAGTGTCTTGAAGTTTAGTGTATAATTCAAGTGTAAGAGAAAGACAATTTGATTGATCCATGCATTCATTCATTCATCCATTAATAAAGCTTAAATGGTTCACTAAAACATCAAAGCTTTTATTCTTTTGGTTAAAGTTTTAATCAGATTAAAAGGTTTTTGGAAAAATGATTTTTTACTGTTTTAATCGATTACTTAAGTAATATAATCGATTATTTTGTTCTTCGTTCAATCTAGAAAAACCTTCATAAACAATTTAATCGATTACCTATAGGATTAATCGATTATTTGACCTTTGATTGAAACTGAATGTGCTTTGTTAATTGTTTTAATCGATTACTGATATAGTGTAATCGATTACATAGTTGAAATCAGTTTTTAAGGTTTGCTGGAATAATCGATTACCATCATTCGCAATCGATTACATAGTTCATTTTGAAAATCCTTATCTTCTGACTTAATTGATTACCAAAACTCGTAATCGATTACACAGTTCATTTTGTGAAACTGAACTTTCTGTCTTAATCGATTACAGCTCGGTTTAATCGATTATTTTGCTTGTTGCTGAAACCTTGAAGCCTTCTTAAACAGATTAATCGATTAAGTGATAATTTAATCGATTACAAAAGCGTTTTAATCGATTTTTTGGGGCATTTAATCGATTACTGTTAGTTACAAAATCTGTTATAAATAGATTTGAAGGCTTGGCTTGTGAAAAAAAAATAGAACTTGATCATTTGTATTTTTGAGTATACACAAGCTTTCTAAACTTTCTCAAAGTGATTTTCTGGGTTCTATTACTTCTTGCTTCTTTCAAATCATTCATGGGTTTTTAATGAATCTTGAGCAAGATACTTTTCAAGGTTAAGGAAAAACATGTGCTGATTTTGTTTTGTTATTCAACCTGACTTGGTAACTCATGTGCATTACATTCACTGGATCATCAGGTTGTCTCTCTCCTTAAACTTTGTGTGTAAATTCGTTTTTGAATTTCTGGTGTAATTGCTATTGTAAGTGGGTTCTTCTTGCTTGGGTCTAGAAAAGGGTTCTCTAGTTAAAGAACATAGTAGTGTTCTCTGGTTCTTGCTACTTAGAATTCTAATAGGGTTTTGGATTTCTATTCTTTATCTAGGGTTGATAAAGAGAAGGTTTTGTAATAAGCTTGTAAGAACAAGATTTATAATAGTGGAACTCTAATCTAGTGTTGATTAAAAGAAACTAGATGTAGCTTCAGTTGTGAAGTGAACCAGTATAAATTGCTTGTGTGTTGTTTCTCTATCTCTATTACTTTTGTTGTTCATTGATTCTTTGATTCATATTCATTGTTCAACAAGTTCTGTTTTGAGCAAATTGATTCCAAGGGGTTGAACTATTTGATTGAGTAAAAAGATTTATTGGTTTTGAAAAGTGATAAAGATCCTGAAACTCTGATTTGAATTAATTTTAAAATACCAAGGTTTTAACCAATGCATGAAGAACCCATTTTTATAGGCTTCAAGAATTCTTTTAATTTCTCAACTCTGACAACATTTCTTTGAACCTTCCTAAGCATCATTATGAGCACCTTAGAATGAAAAAAACATCTATGTTTCTCAAAGTAATAAACACTGAAACACTTAAGGAAAATGTTAGTCATCACTTAATTCCATCATCCTTTCAATTTGAATTACTAATGTTCTGTCATAATTAAAATCAGGGATGTGGATTCAACAAGTTGAACTATATACTATTATAGTCGACTATATCGAGCCTTTGATTTCCTAAATGGAGAATAACTAACAGATAGTCGACTATCTTATGTACATAATCGATGATTTGAGTCTAAAGGAGTTTTTCGCTATCATAGACAGTCAATTAAATGGTAATATAATCAAAGGTATGTTCTTCAAAAAACATAGGTGATGTAAAGAAAAATTTAGTTGACTATCTCTTAGTCATGACCGACTATTTAGTTATAAGACTATAAAAATGAGTTCTTCGTAGGACTTTGAGTGACACCATTTCTCTCATATTTTTAATTGCATTTTCATTGAGAGTTTCTAAAAACCTCAGTGTCATCACCACCTTGATCTTTGACTACAAACATCATTTCACATGGATTCAATGGATCTTGGCATGTACCATGAATAGTAGTTTTGAGATTACATAGGAAGTATTTCAAAACTTTCATAGATCAGGTGAAATATTTTCATTGAGTAGGTTTCTCAATGGGTTGCATGCGGCGGGTTTTCTACATGTGGGGTTTAGTTTTTGATAGGTTTTCAAGAGTTTTAGGCATTTGTAATGTGCATTTGCTTGTGAGTTTGTTTGTAACTCAAAAGGTTATAGTAAAAAGATTTGAGTTACTTGGATCAACTAAATGTAGATTTCTTTGAAATCGAACCAATATAAATTATGTGTGCATCTTTTCTCTAACCTTTAAACTCTTATATTGTTTCTTGCATAAGTTTCTTATCCTTTGAGCTTTGAATAATTGTCATGTATCATTGGGTAAGTATTTGATTGAATTTAAGAAATCAAAGAGCATTTGTAACACACTTAATCTCCTAGATTAATTGGATTAAGGAACATATTCACAAAAAAAATTCATTTGAGGTAAAAAAATTGTTTTGAAACCAATCCACTCCCCTCTTGATTTATGATTCAACCTGCCATTATTTCTAGCAAAACTAATCTTATATGGGACTTGTTTGTTGGCCAAGGTATGATAGAATATGAGAGCAATATAAGAACTTGATAGGATAATAATATGACATATTTAATCCTATCCAATATTTGATGTCCATCGGATAACAAACCAAACAATAATAAAATATAACACAAGTTATATTTAAATAACAAAACTATTGTTTTATTAAAATTATATATAATTTTATAAAAAAATATAATTTTAAATAAATTATATTTTGTTAATTTTTAATTTTTTAATTAATTATATATATTTAAGTTTATGTGTCATAATATATATTTAAATTAGAAAATTTTTATCTTGTCAAATTTAATTAAATCAGTGGATCAGATTTAGTGTAAGCCTTAATAATTAATATTTACACTTGATGTAAATGAATTATATTCTACATAGAGGAGATATCAAATTATTTCAAGACTAACTTTAAAAGAGTAACTCTTTATTCTAACCATTAATTTTCTTAAAATTTAATGATTAAAATTAACTACTTATTACAATTATAAGATTTCAATAAAATGAATGATAATAATGAAGATTTAATCTTAATAAATTAGTTCCTTCTTATATATAGAGAAATTGTCTTATTAATCATGTTATCTTTTTGAATAAAATAAATATACTAAACTAACATGATAAGATAATTATCCTATCTTTATCATATTTTAAGGACTAAAATTGAAAAAAAAAATCCTAAGAGCTAAATAATCCCCTGATAGATAAAAGATAAAATATAAGATATATCTAATTTATATTCCCTTATGAAAGACTAAAAAATGTCTGTTTTTCAAAATATGAAGACTAAAAAATATATTAAAATTTTTGAAGACTAAAGTATAATGGACCCAGGCCATCCAATATCCATAGCAAGGCCCATCATCACATCACAGCCTTCCAACCCAACCCCCCCCCCCCCCCCCCCCCCCCCCCCCCCCCCCCCCCCCCCCCCCCCCCCCCCCCCCCCCCCCCCCCCCCCCCCCCCCCCCCCCCCCCCAAAAAAAAATTTCCTCTTTCTTTCCCTTTTCCTCGTTTCCACAACCCTCTTGAATTCTTGAGACGTTTCCCGAACTTCACAACACACGTTGCTGAAACTATATAATATCTAAAATCCCTTCGCTTCCCATTCCTAAAACCTCTTACAAAAACCGTACAACAAGGTTGTTTTTGTTTTGTTTTGTGTTTTCTCTCTCTAGTCAGTCGAATGGCCAAAGAAGGACCCAACTGGGACGGGTTGCTCAAATGGAGCATTGCTCATTCCGATGGGACTAGCCCCACTCGCAATTTAAGGTCCAAATTTTCAATTATTTTTCCTTCTTTGAATTGTTTTGAGTTGAAGTTGTGTTAGCCCTCTTTATGATGGTTCAGGTTAACAAACTATGGAAATTCCTCGTTTTTATTAGTTTTTGTTGCTGGGAAACGCATACCCATGTTTTAAAATTTGATTTTTGAATGGAAAAATATGTTATTCTTTATATAATTAAATGTGATTGAGGGAGGTGGGGTTACTGATTAGTGGACTAGGGTGTGATTTTGGGATTTGTGGTTTTATAATTGTTTTATTCTTTGAGTGGGAAATATGGTTCGTATGTAAATTTATGATTGTATAGTTTATAGTTTCTTTTATTTGGGATGGTAGTTACTGACGTGTACTCATTAGCAAAAATTTAATGTTTTTGAAAATAAAAAGGTGTCTTGTTGTTAGATGAGTCAGGAGGGTTGAGAATAATATTCATTGGACTATGATTTGATTTTGTTAATTTTATAATTTTGTAGTTAAACAATATATATAAGGTTTGTTTTTATTTATTTTTGTAGTTTTTGTTGCAAAATTGTATACCCATTTTGTGAAAAATTGAAAATTTAATACCAAAAGGGGTTGGTCTAGTTTAGTTGGTTGAGCATTGCCTGTGAGTTGTTGTAAATTTCTTGGTACTTACGCTTGATTCCTGTGGATAATTTTTTTTGAAAATGTAATTGTTATTGAAACAGATGTTATAGATGAATATGGAGGCTGATATTGATATAGTGGACTTGGTTTGGATTTTGTAGTGAGGAGGATCGAAAATGGTTTATGGAAGCGATGCAAGCACAGACCATTGATGTTGTAAAACGCATGAAAGAGATCACACTTGTGATGCAAACTCCTGAACAAGTATTGAAAGACCAAGGAGTTACCCCTGCAGACATTGAAGGTATGCAACATTTATCAATTTGCAAGACTAATGAAAAATAAACTACCATTTATTTTAAGTTAATTTTTGGTTTTGTATATCTTGTGCTAACTTTATTTTTTTGCAGATATGTTGGAAGAGTTGCAAGAGCATGTTGAGTCGATTGACATGGCCAATGGTGAGTTTTAAGGATTTTGAAGGCTTATGAATTTGACTTTGTTGATGACAATAGGAACACTATTATGTTATTGAAGTACTTAGTTGTCATGCTTAAGTTTGTTTATGGTAGTTTCCTACGGGGAATTCCTACAAGTTTTTGTAGATTGTGATTTAATTTATCATTTGGATTTTTAGTTGCTGTCTCAGTGATATTTGCTGGATGATGAAGTGTCTTCATGGGCAATGCAGGGGCCAATGTTGAATAAATAACAATCACTTGTTTTGAAATTTACATAAATCAATGTAATAAGTTTATTTGTTCTGGCTTTGTGGTCAAGATGTTTTATTATTGTCATGCTTTTTCTGAGAATTGTTGACTCATAACATCCCTAAATTTGTTCAATTATTTTCCATGTGATCATGGCAATAGTTCACATTGTTGAAATATGATTTTTCTGCTGTTAGTCTGTACATTTTTCCTGTTTGCATATGCTTTAGCGTCTGTGGTATTGATAATAGGCTGGTTATTGGATTTGTGTTTTCTATGTTTCAACACCTATATGTCTCACCTATTTCTTGGCATTACCTATTCCCAGATCTCCACTCAATTGGTGGTTTGGTTCCTCTTCTTGGTTACCTAAAGAATTCTCATGCCAATATTCGAGCAAAGGCTGCTGATGTTGTGACCACAATAGTCCAGAATAATCCTCGAAGTCAGCAACTTGTTATGGAAGCAAATGGCTTTGAACCTCTTATTTCTAATTTCAGTTCTGATCCTGACGTGACTGTTAGAACTAAAGCACTCGGTGCAATATCTTGTATGTATTTTGGAGTTGTGATATTTTGTTACCTGAGATTGGAATGGTACTGATTTTTCTTTTGTGAACAACTTGACAGCACTAATTCGGCACAACAAACCAGGCATTATTGCATTTCGTTTGGCAAATGGGTATGCTGCTTTGAAAGATGCTCTAGCCTCCGAAAATGTGAGATTTCAAAGGTAATTAAGGTTTTCTCTGAAAAGTTTTAAATTGTTATTCCCTCTGAATATATCATCAATTAGGAGTAGTTTGTACCATATTATATCCTCATTATTGGTTCTATAGTTTATCGTTTAACTATAACGGATCAATATACTTATTTGATTGGTTAGACATTTAGACTTTTAAACCCTCATTATTAAATGGGAAACTGAATTCCAACTTTTGTTATTTTTTTAATATTTCAGGAAAGCTCTCAACTTGATCCATTACCTGTTGCATGAGAATATTTCAGACTGCAACATCGTGAACGAGCTTGGGTTTCCTCGAATGTTGATGCACCTTGCCTCAAGTGAAGATTCAGATGTGAGAGAAGCTGCCCTTCGCGGCCTTCTCGAGCTTGCTCGCAATATGAAAGATGGCAAGGATGGCAACGAGGAAGACAGTGAGAAAATAAAGCAACTTCTTCAAGAACGAATAAACAACATCAGTTTAATGTCAGCTGAGGACCTTGGTGTAGTCAGGGAGGAGAGGCAACTGGTCGACTCCCTGTGGAGCACTTGCTTCAACGAGCCTTCTTCTCTTCGAGAGAAAGGTCTTCTAGTGCTTCCGGGGGAGGACTTACCCCCTCCAGATGTTGCTAGCAAATATTTTGAGCCTCCTCTTAGATCTTCGACTGCGAATCCATCTTCAAAGAAAGACCCAGAAAAGAAAGAGATCCATTTGCTTTTAGGTTCAGGACCTTCTCCTACAGACACTAACAACCAAGGTTCAAATAAAGGAGATGCTAGTTCATAGACAGATGCTAATATATTGAAAGCTTAAATGCATTTTGTTCTGTTTTTATACCATGCTTTCTTTCTATCTTATCATACAATAGTAATTTCTTCTTTCACTTATAGACTATGTTTTTAACCCTTTCCTCTGGCCTCAGATTGGTCTTCCATAGTATTTCTAGGATGATGATCTCATGGTATGGGACACTATAACTAGCAATGTATGATTGCAGCGGTGAATGCTTTCCTTTTTTTGCACTTGATATTTTTAAACACTTGTTTAGATGTTACTTTCCCATTTACATGTATAAAAGGATCTACTTCATCTATTTCTCTGATTAGAAAAGGAACCACTCTGACACATGTCAATTAATGAGAGGGAATATCTAATAATTTTTTAATAAAAATAGAAAACTACCCAGATAAACAATCTCTAAGAGTAGTCACATCTTCTCGTTTCCTTTACTCTTTTGTTTCCATTTTTTTCCTTTTCTTCTTTATACATAGACGGTATGTCCTCCGGTTGATAATTCCAAATATTCAAATACAATTAACATAATAGGAATAGGATAAATAATTATTTTCGTTCCTGAATATGTAGAGATTTGAAAGATAAAAATTTAAATTTTAGTTCTCGAAAATGAAAAATTGTAACAAATCTATTTATCTGTTAATTTTCGTTTGTTACTGTTAATGAAAGAGCTTACGTGGCACAAAGAGACAAAAATATCACAAAATAATCGTCACATGATTTCAGACTAGATTGGATCAAAATGTCAGCAAATTTTCATTTGACCAAAATGTTAATAAGTTTCCATGAATTTGTCATACCCCAAGTTTCATTTAAGGATAAAATATAATTTAGGGTATATAGTCATTTTTATTATTGAATGTATAGAGTGCTAACAAATTCGTTCTGAGAGATGAAAATTAATATTTTAGTATATTCATTTACATGCATTACAAATTTGCTGCAACTATTTGTTTGTCTTATTAGATCATTGGCACATTATTGGAACATAATAGTATCATAGAATATTTTGGTCCAATGAAAATTTAATGACATTTTGGTCCAATGGAAACTTACTAACATTTTGGTCTAATTTATTAAGCAACTACGTTGGTACTCATTTTTGTGACATTTTCGTCTCTTTGTGCCATGTAGGCTTTTTCATTAACAATAACAGATAAATGAATTTGTCGCACTTTTTTCACTTTTGGGGACTAAAATTTGAATTTTCATTTTTCGAGGATGAGTTTGTTAGTGGCCTACACATTCAGAGATGAAAATGACTATTTACACTAACACAATATTATCAAATGTCTAAAAATAGTAAAATTGATTCATTTAATACTATTAACATAATATTCTAAAATAGAATAATACAAATAAAAATAAAATATTCTTTAAGAAGATTTACTATAATAGTCTGAATCACAACTATTTTCTACAAATTAATTTCTTGCAATAAATTTTGGTGCAACCAGATTTATTACAACCAGATTTGCTGAAATAAATAAACAAAATATGATCCTTTAAAATTATAAACATTTGTAGTTCCAACACTTGGACTCTAATGTTAGCATTATTTAAAACCAAACAACTCTAAAAATTTTGATCGATTTTGATCAGTTCAGTTGGACTTTAATCAGATCTATAGATCTAAGCCGTGACCCAATCAGTACATGAATGGTTTTGATTGATTCGGTTCGATTTTGATCCAAATATATAAATGATCCAACTCAAACTGTCCGAATCGATTTGGGTCAATTCGGGTTCACGGGTAATCTGTACCCGTGAACATCCCTACTTGTCCCAGATTGTGGTCGTCTTCAAATTTGCATTGTGGTGGTGGCGTGGCAGTTTTGTTTTTTCTTTTTACTCCATCCATTCCTAAATAGGAATTTTTCAACTAATTGAAATCACTTGAAAAAGTGATTAATTTAATTAATCACATTAAACATCATAATTATTTATACTATTATTTAAAAATTATCATTTTTTATTTATCTATTTATTTAATTGTTCTTATTAATAGTTAGAGAGAGGATAATTAAATAAAAATGTTCAAGAAAAAAAATTAATGTATCTAAAAATTAAAAATTTTGTCTTATAGAAAGGGATAAATAAATTTTTAAAAGGATTACCAATCTTTCTTGAAAACTTTCTTTAAACTCTAGCTTGAATAAATCTTCAATGCATGAGTATCAAGACTAAAAACTCTAGTAAATCACAATGACACTCATCATATTTGATTATCTCACTAATTTCAACCTTGGGTATACTTGAGAACTTTAGGACATGTATTTCAAAAAGTATGCACGAATATCTCTTTCTTTCTTGCTTAGACTTTCTCAGACTCAGCTTCTCTATTTATAAAAAAATTGTTTTAACTAACTGTTATCGATTAATTCGTCAATGTAATCGATTATTTTAACTATTGTAATCGATTATTTTATCCATATAATTGATTAACTTGTTTATCAGAAATCTGGAAATCTGTCACAAACAGAATAATCGATTAAATAATCTTGTAATCGATTAAGCCAGATAAACTAAGTTTTACAATGCACACACATAATCGATTAAGTTTCCTTTTAATCGATTAACACATACTATGCCTAAAACTTAACAATGCATATTTAATTGATTACTAAAATCTGGTAATCGATTAAACCAGATGAACATGCTGTGTAAAATTATGCAAAAGCTTATGTAATCGATTATTTCCCAAGATAATCGATTATCACAGGAAGTTTTCAATTCTGTGTAAAGTTAATTTAATTGATTACGAACCAGTGGTAATCAATTAAAATGTTCATAAGGCATTTTCCAGAAAATATCCACACGCCTGTAATCGATTATATTAAAAGATAATCGATTATCACAGTGGAAAAATGTTTTATACAATTCCTAATAGCCTTTATGAAATTATATGGATTTGCCAATTACCATATGATTAATTCCTATAAATTAATGTATGAATGCATGAATTATCAATTACTAATGAGGATTATAAAGCTTTATCAAATGAACCAAGCTTGAACACAATTACATATGCCATCAAATTGATTGGTCATTTAAAATATCAAAACTCATTTTCTTCAATCATCTTTGAATCCTTTGCTTCAGCTTCTTTGATTCTAACATGATAGTTAGGGTGTTGGATCTCCTAGAACATTTTAGAGACCTTAGCCTTGCGTGCCAGTTACCCCTAATAGTGTAAGACTGAGAGCTTAGAGAATTGCTAGTTAGTTGCTATGAGAGATTAGAAAGGGTCATAAGTCTGATCTTTTTATGAGGACTCAGTTAGAAGCCATAACATTAGGTAGAAATAGTAGTTTTAATGTTGGATCAGATGAAGTCTTAAGATTTTGAGATAGAATCTGTGTCCCCAGTGTACCCGAGCTTAGGAAGATGATCTTAGAGGAAGGGCATATGAGCAATTTGAGCATCCACCTTTGTGCTACCAAGATGTATCAGAATCTCAAGACAATGTTTTGGTGGCCAAACATGAAGAGAGAGTTAGTGAGTTTATGTATGCGTGTTTAGTTTGTCAGAAGGCTAAGATAAAACATCAGAGACCTTTGGACAAGTTGAAACCCTTAGAGATACCTCAGTGGAAGTGGGACAATATCTTAATGGATTTTTTTGTAGGACTACCTAGAACTCTCAGAGGTTTATATTCTATCTAGGTTATTGTTGACAGATTGACTAAATATTCTCACTTTATCCCCATCAATATCAAGTTTTCCTTAGATACGTTGACCTCCCTGTATATTAGTGAGATTGTTAGATTACATGGTGTGTCATCTAGCATAGTGTCAAAAAGAGATCCTAAACTTACCTCAAGGTTTTGGGAGAGTTTGAACAAAGTGTTCGGAACCAAGCTTAGGCTAAGTTCAGCTTATCACCATCGAACTAATCGTTAGACTGAACAGACCATTCAGTAGTTGGAGGAACTTTTGAGAGCATGTGTATTAGAACAAAAGGGGAGTTGAGAGAGTTTTCTTCCTTTGATAGAATTCATCTATAACAATAGTTTTCATTCTACCATTGACATGGCTCCCTATGAAGCTTTGTATGGTAGAAAGTGTAGGACACACCTGTGTTGGTTAGAACCCAAAGAGAACATCACGTTAGGACCTGAAGTGGTGCAACAAACCACTGAGAAGGTCAAGTTCATCCAAGAATGGATGAGGACTACTTAGAATAGGTAGAAGAATTATTAGGACAAGACGAGGAAAGACCTGTAATTCGAGGTTGATGATCATATATCCTTGAGAGTCACCCCGTGGACTAGGGTAGGTCGAGCGTTGAAATCTTGAACACTCACACCTCATTTTATTGGTCAATTCCAAATTCTCAGTGGAATAACAAACTACATTACCCCCTTACTTTCTAACATCCACAATGTATTTCATGTTTCTCAACTCTGTAAATATATCTATGATCCATTTCACTTGGTCGAATTAGATGACATTCATGTAAAGGAGAACTTGACATATGAAACATTGCCTTTGAGGATCGAGGATAGGCGAACAAAGCTCTTAAGAGGGAAATAAATTTTGTTGGTCAAGGTGGTCTAAAGACGTACATCAAAAGAGGACACAACATGGGAACTAGAGAGTCATATGCCAGAAGCCTATTTAGCCTTGTTTGAGTCAAGTAAAATTTTGACGGAGAAATTTTAAAAAGGGTGGGAAAGTTGTAACGCCTTAAAATTTTGATAACTGAAAGTAGATGTTTGATGTATTGCTTGTATTGTTTAATTACTTGATTAATTTGGATTAGTTTAAGTGTTATATGAATTATCTTTGTGCAACTTCTTGGTGTGGATGTTAGGTTAAGTGGAGTTTGTTTGATCTGCATTGGAACAAATCGCTTAACGACACTAGCTTGCTAAGCATAATTCCATACAGAGGAAATAATTCTCTTAGCGACACCTACTCGCTACGCGTAATTCTTTCCAGATGAAGTAATTAGCTTAGTAACATCGGCTCGCTAAGCGCAATTCCATCCAGAAGAGAAATTTCACTTAGCGCAAAATGTCTTGTTTAGCGCCAAAAGTTGAATTTCGCTTATTGAGAAGAACTGACTTAGCGAATCTTGCAGGTTATATATATGTCCATCAACGTGAAAAAATGCGTTTTCACCCATCTTCTCTCCCAAACCCTCACCCAAAAACGCTAAACCTCCTCCTCCACCACCCACGACCACTAGTGCCGCCACTAGCCGTCATTGCTTGTCGTTGGACTACTGCACGGAGTGGAACACTTTATCAGAGTCGAATCTTCAAAACTCAACTCAAAGAATCGGCAGAGAACAGAGCTCTTGACCCCCCTTTCATGGTTTCTTTGAGGTAACCATGATTTCTATGCCTTCTCCTAGTTAGTTTGAGCCTATCCTTGTATCCTTTGTGAGTTGGTTACTGTTATTAGATTTTTTACGTTTCCTTTAAAAACCCATGAAAATGAGATGTTGCAAAAGTTGCTTTTTTATAAACTTGATTTCATTTTTGTGACCCTTGCTGAACCCCAATCACATTGGTGTGATCGGAATTTCAAAATTATATATCTTTGATGTGGACCCCAAAAAATACGATTTTAGCCCCTTTTAAAATTGAATAGGTATTTGACCCCGAATGTTAGAATTGACTCAGTCTTTGAAATCTACACTGACTTGTCTTCTATTTGGTATATAGAGCTCTACGTTGGACCAACGAAGGTGAACCTAAGACATCTCTAAACAACGCTGCGAGGAGTTATCGGGGAGATATAGATAGGAGGGGATTTTATGGTTTTTTTGTAGCTTTTGATGCCATAGTTGGGGTCTGAGAACCTAATTATGGGGTTGTATGTTTGTCCCTAATGCATATTGGTTTTCAAGAAAAATTGTGTTTTAAACTAATGGGATGTGATATATTTGTATTGATGAATAAACCTGTGAATGATATTGTTGTTGTGTTGATTGAAAGTCTTTGGAAAAAGTCTTAATTACAAAGGAGACTCTGTCAAAAATTTTATATATGTTCTCTTGTTATTTCTTTTGTTAAAATTTAAACAGGCTTAAGAGTTTGTTTTCTATACTATAGTTCTTCATTTTAATTTACAGTTTTTCCTAAAATATTAGTCTTGTTATATTACGAATTATTATTACATGTGATTTATGTGGTTTGAAGACCAGGGGAATGTCAATCCTAGGCATATGTTTATATTATGTATGTGGAATGTGATTGCTTGTGATGTTGATGACATTAAGATAAGATGATGTTGATGACATTGAGATGATATGATGTTGATCTTTATGATGCCATTGAGATGAGATGATGCTAGTGAGATGACTGCATTTTAAGTATATACACGGGGGATGCAGTGACCGTATGAATATCCATGGAGAGGGAAGAGGTGGTTTAAAATTTTTAAGGGTCCCCGGAGAGGGAAGGAGATTGTTTAAATTTTTTAACTATTCAAGGTTAGTGCATTGTTGGAGCCCATGTTTCATACTACATAATTATGTGAAAATAGTATAAACTTTGTCAATAAGTACATTTGGTTTTTCATTGAGGAAAAAATGCTGGTACTTGTGGGCATATCATTCGGTTTGGAACTTCCTTGAGACCATGCTGATCAACACGAGGGGAGTGGCATGTGCATGACTAGGTGACCTCGACAGTTACTGCTAAGTTTTCTTGGGTGAGAGTGATGTATGTATAACCTCATTAGACATTGATTTCCCTAATCTACCTTGCAATGAAACTCATTCTTCAAGAACTTGAGCTCTCACTCAAGATGTGAAGCAAAAATGGCGTGAAGTAGCTCCAAAGAATTCAGCAATGGAAGATGGATTGAAAGAATGAATGAAGATGGATGATGCCATGGAGAAGCTCTCCAATGAGTCTAAGAAGAATCACCACAATAACATTGAGAAGCCATTAATAAGATCCAAGAAGTTCTTGCACAAGAACAAGAGAGAAACTCTCACAAGAAATTTCAGCTTTTTATTAATTTTCCAAAAGTGTGTATGATTGAGAATTTTTAGTATAGTATTTTTCTATTCTTATCAGCTTATTTGACTTCTTTTGGATTGTTATTTTCTCATTTTAACCCAATTTTGGTCTGAGGCAAATAATTGGGCTTAATTGATAATTGTTGCTTATTTTTAGATTTTGTGCTTACTTGACCTATCTTCTTTGTGCAGGACCTATAGGATTATAAAAAACTTCAAATAGATCATATGAGTATTCCGTGGAAAGCTAAGGAAAAGAGATACAATATTGTCAGAGATAAGCATGGACCAATTCTGCCATTTTGAGGGTCAAATTAGGCTTGGAAGTCAAAACCTCTGCACTTGAGTTTTTGGGCTACGAGTTTGGATTTGGATTGATGTAATTAGCATAGTTAGTTAGTTTAGATGGGCCTAATCAAAGCCCATCCATTAATTATGTTCAATAACTATATACTAGTGTAGCTAGGAGTTATTTGGACACACACACAGATACAAAAACAAGATTTCTAGCTTCTTGTGCAAGTTTTTAGAATTAAAGTCTTTTATCTCATTGTTCTTTATTTTTCTTCTTCCTTTCATCTTTGCTCTTCTATTTTTATCACACAAATTTCATGGCTCTTCTACTGATGATGATCATGGAAGACTAAACAATCAATCAATCCAAGGATCCAGTCCAAGCTAGGAGAATTTTAGTTCTGGTTTGGTATTCTAATTTCTGTATGAATGTCCATCGTCTTCTTCAATCATCTTTGTGATTTTCATGATTATGAATATGTTTAGGATTGAAAACAAATTAGGTTATAGATTTATTTCCTAATTTTGAATTTTAATCATAGATTGTTTGGATGATATTTCAATCTGGTTTGTGATTTCAATTTATTTAGGAGTTAATTTGATTGAACTGCTTTTAATGATATTGAATGGACTTTCATAATATGATCCGTATATGAGAACTATAATAATTTGCATTGCTTGCTTTGGTGAATTAGATTGATATTCTTGAATCAATTTTACAACATCTTTTATCAATTCTGTTAGTTTTTGCATTTACTACGAACAAATATTTTCCTTTTCCAAACCTCTGATCTAAGCAATTGATTTCACACATGATCTTCTCATGTACTCTATCTTAAAGAATAGAAATAACTTAGAAATTATCTTAGTCAAACTCTTGATAGAAACAAAAAAAAAAATTAGGATAATGATCATGGATTTGAAAGTGATTACTACTCGACTACTGAGGACAACGATGAAAATTAGTTAGAAAAATAATAATGTTAATACCAACGACTATTTGATTTCTTATGACCATGAAAGAGAAGAGCATTCTAAAGAAGTATACTTTTTCCTTCATCCCCTTTCTAGAAAGAGATTAATATTTTTTATTAATGTAATAAATGAGATTATTAAAAACCAAAATATAATTATAATGTCTATTTAATAGTCATAATATATAAAAGTAAAATAAGTGTATATATTAAATTGTCCTATTTAATTAATATGAGAGATATAAATTGTAAACGACTTTTTTTAATGTTAAATACATATAAGGATATGAATATTTTTATTAGTGTAATAAATGAGATTAATAATAAAAAAAAATATATGCAATGTTAATTTAAAAGTCTCAATATATACCTACAAAAAATGTGTCTATTACTTTTTGTCCTTTTTATATGTGTGTTTGTGTGTGTAGCTTGACAAAGATATAGAAAATATCTGAACTAGATTTTCATCTTTGCAAAAATTGGAGTGTGCACCGAGTCGCAGTGTAGTTTGTCTCTATGTGAGTAGACTTAATGTGAGCTTTACTCCAAGTACACGTATCCCTAAGAAGATTAGTACAATAATCTAAGAAGTTAGCTCATCAATCTTATGTTTAAGATAAGATTTACAAATTTTGACAAAAGTAGTTTTTACCATTTTTGCTTATGTCTACTTTATCCATTTTTGGCTAAAATTTCAAAAGCAATAACACCCATAAGAGGCATGTCTTGGCACGTTAAAATTGGCTGCCAAGTAGTCAATCATGGGGTCAATTAAGCTTGTCAATTAGGCTTTATCAAATTTCTTTTGGTCAAAAGCCATAGACCTTATCATTATAATTCTTTAAAAACAAATTTTGGGGCCTTTCTTCCTCATTTTCATGAGTTAACATGAGGGAGAGGAAGCCATTCTTCTTCATTTGTTTTTCAAGCTTGATACAAGTGTTCTTGAGGTCTCTTCCATCAAAGCTTTGGTAAGAAGCTCTTAATCTTCCTTCCCGTCTTGTTTTCCTTACCAAATTCGTGCAAGCTTCTCACTCATGGTTCTAAAATTTCAGTTTCATTCTTAGAAGTTTGAGACATCATGGACCTGTTGTTCATCTTATTCATTTGGTGTAACTTCATCAATGTAAGAGGGCTCTTTCAACTTGAACCTAACCTTGCTGTCTTTGGAAGCTAAACTTCACTAAATGTTGTTATCATGTTCAAATATTCATAGCTACTTCCTTGTCTGGAACTGGAAAATGTGTTGTTTTTCTATAACTTTTAATGTTAAAAATGAGTTCTTTGGGTGTTAAAACTTAGGGTTAGCATTAAATTTCACTTACATCGGAGTTTTCTAGCCAAAGTTATGAATAAAACAAGTTTAAGGACATTTTGTAGAATAAAAACCTGTCACAAAATTAAAGTGATTCTTATAGCTGGATATACTATTTTTTTTTTAAGTATTGACCTCAAAAATGAGTTTATTAGGTGTGAAAATGTAGGGTAGCATATAAGATTCATGAAAACCCAATTCTTGAAACACCTAGAACATTGAAAATAAGTTAGGAGCGAAACTTTGTAAAAATGAGTGGCAGAGTAATTTTAGATAGGAGACAGCTTAACATTGGGATCCGTGCCTCTAGATAAAGTTACCTTGAGGATTATTTATTTTGGAACTTTTGATTTAATTGATATATTATTGTTGAGATAAACTGCAAAATCTAATGACTGATTCATGTTCTGGAATTGGGATGATTCTCTAATGATAAAATTACTAAGATGCATGCATGTATAATTATTAGTATTACTGGTGAATGATAAGACCGAAAGAGTGTGAACTTCAACAAATTATATCTGTGGCATTCGAATTTATATTTTGCCATATATTTGTATATTGTTATTTTATTTGTACACATTGTGATTTGGGTCTAGGGGTGTCTAACCCTTGACAAATTGTTTGCTATGTTAGTTAGTTGGCTATAATTACATCCATTATGTTGTCTGATTCTTTGTGTAATAAGTGGTTTTTACTGGTTAAGGGGCCATGATTGGTTCCCTAAGAGTAGTAAATAGGTCTGAGTCTCGTATCTCTTTCTTGTTTTTTAAATGTACGCGTTTGTTGACGTACATGGCACGAGAGCTACGCACACGATGTAATGATAGAAGTCAAGATACTTCACTACTAGAAAGAATAGTTTTAACATCGCTATGTTAACATCGGTTATTTCAAAAATTGATGTTAAAAAAAATGTGGTGGCATATTCATAAATAACATGAATTTGTTAACATCAATTTTCCAAAAATCGACATTAACACACTACTACAAAAAGACTTTCTACTACGCTCCATGATTGGGCGTTTTTAGTTAAATATTTTTCTATTCCTTAGCTTATTTGACTTCTCTTGGACTTTTATTTTCTCATTCTAATTCAGTTTTTGTCTTAGGCAAGCAAGTGAGCTTAATTGCTATTTGTTTCTTATTTTCGGATTTTATGCTCACTTGACCTATCTTCCTTGTGCAGGACCTAAAGAGCTCTACAAAGTTTGTCAGAGATAAGCTGAGGCCAATTCTGTCATTTGGAAGGTCATTTTAGGCTTGGAAGTCAAAACCATTGCACTTGATTTTGGGCTGCGAGTTAGATTTTTGTTGGTGTAATTAGCATAATTAATTAGATTATATGTGCCTACTCATGGTCCATTCTTTCCTACTGACTTAGTCACTCTATGCTAGTACAATTAGTTAGTGAAACATGACACATTACATTTAAACAAAAACAATATTTATATTTCCTCTTTAAGTTTTTAGAATTAAAACATTTTCTCTCAATTGTTCTTCATTGTTCTTCATTTTCGTTTTTTGTTCTTCCATTTTCGTGGGTCTTCCATTGAAGATGATCATGGAAGGTTAAACAATCAATCAATCCAAGGATCCATTCCAAGCAAGAGGAATTTGAGTTCTGGTTTAGTATTTCAATTTCTGTGTGAATGTTCACTTTCTTCTTCAATCATCTATTCAATTTTCATGATTATGAATGTGTTTTGGATTGAAAACAGATTAGGTTATGGATTCATTTCTTAATTTCAAATTTTGATTAATTTAGGAGTAATTCGATTGAATTGCTTCTGATGAAATTGAATGAACTTTCATAACATAACATTATGTGAGAGCTATGATAATTCATATTGCTTGGTTTGGTGAATTGGATTGATGCTCTTTAATCTGTTTTACAATACCTTTTTATCAACGTTTTTTTTCCTGTAATTTTGCAATTATTATTCATCGCATACAAATTGTTCGATAAAATTCTCCTATTGTTTATTAGTGAATTGAAGTTGGAATCATATTGATCATGTCTCTGAGTCGACCTAGGTTAATCATGTGCTACAAAATTAGCGTAGTTTAATTGTTTTGAATCGATATGACATCGATTATCACTCCATCAACATCGGTTCAACAAAAACCATCTTAGAATATAACATAGTGACATTTTTGAAATTAAATCCAAGTTGTCGACATTGGTTATCAAAAAACCATTGTGAAAAGAGCTTTTAAACATTAGTTTTTAGTATAATCGATGTTGAAATGAGATGGTCAACATCGATTTATTTAAAACCGTCGTTGAATGGGCTTAGGTCCTTCGTGCTCTTTACTGTCTCGACCCCTTGCTTCCTCGACGGCATGACATAATATCTCTCTCATCTCTTTTTCTTCTCTTCTCCAACCTCTTCCATATATGTAAGACAAAACCAAAATCGTGGATCTATCTCCACAACCCACCATTTCCATTTCAATCTCTTCTCTCTCTCTCTCTCTCTCTCTCCCCCTTCTCGTGTTTATGTTTCACCCCTTCATCATATAGATATGCCTGGAAAAAAACCTGGCTATCCAATCCAACCCAATTAATCTCACTCTCTAGAATGTCTTTCCAGTGCATAGATCTAGCGTGTCGGATCTTCTCAGAGCCCAAAATCGACTAGCTACCGAACTCGCTCCTCGTTTTGGTTTTCAACAAGATCGGTGATGCACTCCCTCGTCCCGCAAGTCAAAAACATTGTCATCCGCATCGAGTGCTTCATCTCTGATGTCGACTCTTCCTCCTTCGCCGCCACCTATGACAAGTCTGCGTCGATGTTGAAATGAGATGGTTAATTTTTGTTGTTCTTGACTTCATCCTATATTTACTCTCTGCCATATATTTGAGTAATACTATTAGTTTATTATTCTTTTTTGTCCAAATAAATTTGTTCTAGAGAAAGGGTTAGTGAGGCTAGCAAACCCTTTAAGTTGTGTTTTATTAATAAGTTGCCTGAAACAATTTTTACTCGGTCTAGTATAATAGCAGAAGATGAATCACCCCTTCAAATTTCCCTATTTGATTTTAGAACCCAGTCTGTAGTAAATGATGTTCCTCTCTCCCCACTAAAGATAGATATCTGTGTCTTGGATGGAAAGCTTGGATCTCAAGGCAGTGAGGATTGGACTGAAAAAGAGTTTAATTCCAATATCTTACACAAAAGAGAAGGTAAAGAGTCTCTATTGATTGGAAAGAGGTTTGTTACTCTTAAAAATGTAGTGGTTGTATACCTAAAATTGCAATCTTTGGCAACTCAAGATGGCAAAGAAGCAGAAGTTTCATAATTGGAGTCAAAATTGTGCAACCTGTTAGTATGTAGGTGTCCTAGAGGCAATCTGATTTATCAGTTGAACACCTTGTATTATTTATTATTTCATGATTAATAAGAGCAAACTTTATCTTTATCATATTTGTGTCTTACCTATATTTATAGTAATATGTGTTTAAAGATAAAGGCCCAAGGAATAGAACAAGTGTACACTTGAGGACCTATGATAGGGATCATGATCATCAGGATTCGAGGACACTGCATGTCTATTGCCTAAAGCTTATTCCTAGTCTTGAATCATCAAGAAAGGGCATTGATGATCTCAATAAGACTAGCACGACATCTTCTACTTGTATAGAGATACAAGGTAGGGACCTCATGGAATGCAGGCACAGTAATGCCTTAGCTGATGTCGTGGGTGGATCTGTTGGGGAACAGATGGCACTGAATTGACCCGCCGAGAGACTCCACAAGGATTCTTTAAAATATCATTTGATTTGTAAAGTCTCTCATCGTTTGGTATTGCGGATCGTCCTAGACTTGAGAATGTCAGTGAGTATTGTGTCCTAGGGTTATACTTTGACTGTACGACTCATTCGCCTAAAAATGGGGAGAACATTGTACTCTTGGGTATAACCTGAATACATGAGTATAGATGGACATGCTGAAAGGACTCACAATCCCTTAGGAGGGATTAGTCGTTCACAAGACCGGTAAGGCTTGGATGACTTCTAGTTGACTTAGGAATATATGCATAGTAGGAGATCATGAGGAGTCATGATCTGTCTTAGAGTCAATAGAAGAAGATTCCTAGTTCCTGTGAAAAGCTATATTTAGTCAATAAAGAGAGATGATGCTTTATCCTTGCTCTCGACTAAATTTGAATGACGATGTGAGGGATGATGGAGACACGATATCTAAATTAGAAAGGTAGATCACTTGATCAACTCAATTAGTTTTGGGGACACAGAGTATTGCTAGTGTCTTATGTGGTCATTAAATGAATTGGGCCCATTAAAAGAGTTTAATTGGTCCAAGTTTATTTATGTCAATGACTAATTGGGCCTAATGGGTCACACACAAAGGTTCTTCTTTGTTGCAAGTTATAGCGAGTTTGGGCCAATAATTAGTTATTGGGCTTTATCAAGACTATGAGTTAAATTGGGTTAGAATTGGATTTCAAGCCCACTTCAATCATGCGCCCTATTTGGGGCATTAGTGGTGAAATTGGTTTCTCCAATAATGGGCCCAAATGTGTTGACAGGCCTGATGGGCCTTGGGCCATGAATCCTAGTAAGTCAAGGAGTTGACTTGACCAAAATAAGTTTTGGACAAAATTTGAATTTGAAATTTGAAATTTGAAAATTTGAATTTTGGATTCAAATTCAAACTCAAAGTACGAACTGAGATAAGATTAAATTTATATTTGGATTTAAATTTGAAATTTGAAATTGAATTTGAATTTTTAATTCTATGAGGTTAGATTGTTGAGGATAATTTAAATTATCTAAATGAATTATCCAATAAAGATTGGATGAATATTCTCTCAACAACATTGGCTGTTGAGAATAATTTAAATTATCTAAATGAATTATCCAATAAAGATTGGATGAAGATTCTCTCAACAACATTATCATTTGAATTCAAAATTCACATGAGTTTTGTTGCAACAAACTTTGGAGGGATGAGAGAGAGAAGGAGGCGGTTTTGATGAGATGATCTTGATAGAATTGTTTTCAAATTTTCTGCAACAAATGGATAGGATCCATTCACTTGCAAGAGTGGAACAAACTCATGGATGTTCTAGTAACATCTTGAATTTCAAAATTCCCAACAAAATAGGGCTGATTTGGAGTGAGACGATCATGCAATGCAACGACCTCATCTCACCTTAAATATGCGCCTATGTGGGAGGATTTGAGAGAAGAAAATTTGGCCTACTCCTCTCTTGGTTCTGAATCAAGTTCTAGCTTTTCCTCTCCCTCGTCTTCTCTCTTCTTTTGCTGCACCTTCACCTGACCTCAAGGCACCATCATAGTTTTGAGAAAAGAAACCAAATACTTGAAAGCCTCACACCTTGCATGCGCCTAGCAAGCCACCAAGGAGAAGGAGGAATCAAAGAGAAGAAGTTCTCATTTGCAAGAAGGAAATAATCATATGGATCACCATTGGAGGGCGTCATCTTCTTTGAGCCTTCAAGTGATAAAGGTATTTCTAAAACCCCAATGTGTTTTAATTAGTAATTCCTAAGCACACACACATGAGGTGCATAGATGGTCTATGTTTCAGCATCGATTTTTTTGTTTTGTTTTTACCCTCATGTGAGCACATCGCGGTTGGACCAAGGTGCTGCATTTTTCGAACTTTCACAATCAACTTCCAAAGAAGAAAAAATTCAGGAGGGTAGAAGTGAACCTTTTGTGGTCAAAGTTAACAGAGGGGAGTGTGAGTCTTAACAGTTTACTTCTATTTCTCATCGTCTAATTCCAACCAAATATATAATTATTTGGTATTGAAAAGACTGTCCATGTTGAACTTCACTTTCATTTTTCCAAAAGCTAGCAAACAACCAATTCTACATGTAACTCTAATATATTTATGTTTTTTCTGTTAACTTTTATGTCACTAGTGTATTTGTGAAATCTTTTTCTGCAGAGTGTGTCAACTAAATTTTCTTTTTAATATTTAAATCAAATAGAAGACTAAATTTAATTAAGCATTGTGCATGTAAAGCTTCATTTCATGACTTTGTTTCTAAACATTTTCATGATTTGATGTTAATAGGGTTATTATATGAAATGCTTAAATCGGAAAAGTCACATGATTCAAAAGCATGGAAAGTGTCTTGAGACTTTAATATGAATATTTTTACCATGATTATATCTTCACATCTCATCTTCAATTAATGCAAGTTGACATTTGATGTTGGACAACTTTCCCTTACTTTCTCAAGTGCTAATAATGGATAAAGTCAGGGTGAAAGTTATGTCACATTCATGTAAAATGGAAGATATTACAGACCAAGAAATTTCTTGTGAGAACCCTAAAAAATAAAATCAGTTTTTGAATTTCTCTTTTTTTTTTTTTGCATTTCTTCTTAAAGAAACCATTTACTATCTATGACTGAGGCACGAAAAGTAAAGTAGTGAATGGTGGATGTCTCTAAGAAGCTCTTATCATTATCATACAATGGTATAACAATTCAAAAGTGATTATTGGTGTCAAATGCTACTCTTTTCTTTCAAGATTTATAAAAAAAAAAACATACAATAAGATTATGAGTGTTTCTCAGCATGTATGCTATTTTAAGTTATTGGAGAAAAATAAGGAGTTAAGGACAAAACTTGTATCATGTTTTTTATATCCTTATTGCTGGCATGTAGTGTGGTCATGTTCCTTCTTGCTAGTAATATTGTATGTTATTAGAGTAATTAGAGATGTTGAGCAATTCTACAATCAATTTTTTATACATATTATGCAGGGTTTTAGTCTACTTTCATACTGGTACATATCATTCTCAGCTTTTGTCATTACAGGTTCATGTTGTCATTGAACTATCATAAATATAATGGTGGTCTTGGGGGGATATTTGATGGTTTCTCCAAATAATCTTAATTACTACCTTTGTTTGAAAATATTTATGTTTTAGTCATTTTCTCTTTAGACTTTATTTTCTGTACATTGTTAGTGTAAACTTTTACATTGTTGATTAATTCAAAATCATGATAGGTATGAATTTTAAAGTAATTATTGTAAAAATTAGTAAATTTACCATATATATCCATATGTAATTGGATAATTGTGTACTCTGCCACAACATGACTTCCCTCTAAAGGATATGAAGAAATTTGAACTTAAAATAGTTGTTTTTAGCATGGAGATTACTGAATAAAGTAGTTAGAGGTAGAAATTGCTTTATCCACTGAAATAATGTATCAAAAGTTGATTATGGGGTGGAAGTGAGCTAGGGGAAAGTGATCAGAACAACCAATGCATATGGAAAGCAATAATAGAATACGGAATTCACATGGCTATGAATAATCAATGCAGTAATGAAATTTAACACATAAAAGTAAGGTTAAACTCTCAAGCGCGGCAAGCCATCAGGATGAGAGGGAGTGGATGAGAAAGAGAAGGATTCAGTTGCAGAATTAATACATGCAATATGAGAGAATAAGATTTTATTTCTCAAAAGATTAGAGATTACACTGAAAATAGAAAGGATTGCTCAGAGGTATACCTAGGGGGAGGAATTCTCTGAAAAAGAAGGAAACAACGAAAGAAAAACTTGATTACATAATGAGGGACACAACCCTTAAATAGACACAATGATCTCCTGTTTCTACAGTTCCGGTCACAATTTACCGGAAAACCTACCGCTACAGTGAACAGTGCTGAACAGTAGTCTGCCGCAGGAAATGATGATGTGATGTTTGAGGTCAGCAAAAGAAGCTTTCTCTACTTACCCTTCTGCTTGTTGATGAATCGAAGCAAAAGGAGCTTTCGCCACTTACCCTCCTGCTTGGTGATTTATGGTGGTGACTAAATCAGATTCAGTCATCATCAAGATTGATGCCAAAGCAATCATCTTCATTCTGATAGAAATCATCTGAAGATTGCGAAGATACTTTGGCTGGCTCTTCGATTGGTTTCTTGGATGAGGAGCAGGCGTCTTCATTCTCCTTCTCCAAGAGGTTTAAGTTCATCTGCATGTTTTCCTTGAACTTCTCTTTTGATGAGGAACATGCCAAGGCTACTATAACTTGTGATCTTTGATTGAGGAACTTGCATGCTTCTGGGTCGGCAGCTTTGGTTAGGGTTGGGTGCTGTTTAAACCAAAGAGATACCTGTTCAGGATTGGCTCTTGAATGGTCAAACTGAGACCACCACTTGACAAGAGCTTGTCCGCGAAGCATAGGCAATTGTCCTTTAATTAATACATTACCATAGATATATCGCCATTGGAAGATCCAAGCGAGAGACAATTTACTGAAGAAGTGCAAGTCCACCGGAAATGGATCATTATCAGGGTGCTCAAACTTCTTAGTAAAGATTGTCAAGCCAGACACTACCTCGGAAGGGAGTATCTCAAGGATTGGTCCATAATAATTCCACCACTGTAAAAACCATTGGGGAAACCTGTGTTGGACATTTTGTTTAAAATAAATGAGCCATGACTGCATAAAGTCTTTATTCTGGAAATTAAAGACGTTATACCAGGCAGTTTGATAATCCAGTATGAAAAACCAATGGGATCATAGTTTTGAGAAAATCTTTTTATCTTATTCAATTCTCCAAATTCTTTTGGTGTTAGGACCTTAAGGATTTGTAAAGTTGAATAAGCAATTTGCTCAGAGTCTTTATTTTTATGATGTTTAATCTGGATAGAGTTGGTGTCTACAAGAATAAACTCATAAAAATGTATAGTCTTGAGCAGAGAGATTGGTCTAAAATGGTACTGATTGCCCTGAATATCTCTGGGAAAGATCTTCTGGGGGACCTTGTTTGCTTTGGGTCCCAGAATTCAGGTTCCATTTGTATAACGTCCTGGTATTTATTTGTAGGGACGTATTGGGTTTGAGATTTAGGCTTTTGGACCGCCAAGGGTTCAGGCTGGTGAACTATGGCTTTGCCTTTTGGTTGTTGGAGGATTAAAGGGGTTTCTCTCATGTTTTTAATCATGGTTGCTAGACATCTTTCACTGTCTTCTTCTTCAGAAGTGATGTCTGCCCAAGTTTTACATGGGAGGCCTTTTGGGAGGTGGGTAAGACACTGTTCCTGAAGGGCCAAAAGGACTTAGATTGGCATGGCATAATCTGCCTTTGTTTGTAATTGGGGTTTAGGTTTCTGATTGGTGGGCTCAGAAACAGATTGAGGTTCAGATTTCTGGGTAAAAGACCCAGTAATGGATTGGGGTAGTTTCCGGGTTGATGACCCAGACTGAGTGGATGACCCAGATTTAGATTGATTCTTGGGACCTTCTTCTTGTTTGGACGAAGATCCAGACCTTGCATGGGTGATTAAACCAGCCACGACTAGTCTTGGTTTAGAGGTTCTGGCTTTTCCTCTTCCTCGTGAGGAGGAAGATGATTTTACAGTATCCGGCATGAGGCTGTTACTGTTGGTTTCTCCCTTGTAAATATTCACGAGTGAGATAGTCAGGTAGAGAGTTTAGGGTACCTTTGAGGAACTCTATATCAAAATCAAAGATACTTAAAATAGCTTGCCATCGGGCAAAAATTTGTTTTGATGCAAGGTTTTTAACATCTTTTTGTAAAATCTCTTTTGCAGACTTACAATCGACACAAATTAAAAACCTTTGATTAAGCAAATCAGATTGAAATTTTGAGATGCACAAAACAATTGCTAAAACTTCCTTTTTAACTGTGGAATAATTCTGCTGGGCAGGATTCCAATGCTTTGAAGTAAATGCAATTATTTGTTCTTTGCCATTAATGGATTATTTAAGAATACCACCATAACCAATGTCAGAGGCATCAATTTCAACAATCTTTTTGGCAGAAGGATTGGGAAGGTAAAGACATGGAAGGTTTTTGACCTGGGACTTGATTTGTTTAACCAGATTAGTGTGAACATTGGTCCATGGAGGAGGAGTTTTCTTAAGACGATCATATAGGGGTTTAGCCAGATTACTCAGCTGAGGAAAGAAGTCAGCAACATGGTTTAAACAACCAAGAAATCTTTGGAGTTGGGTTTTCTCGATAATTTGAAGAGTCTTAATGTTAAAGTTATATCTTAAAAAATGGAACAAGGGAATTGTCTGATGTCATAGATGGTGAAAATGTTCTTTCTACCAATTTACATTACAAATTCAGCTATTTTTAGTTGCATTTTGATGAGGTCTTCTGGTTTGTTGGTATGATTTGCTTATGCATTCCTAGTAATTATGTTTTGAAATTTTGCAGGTGGCATTCTTCTTCGACTCGGCCTAAGACTGGGTGGTGGAATGCTTTGAAAGTTGTTGTAGTTAGTCATCTCCTCCTAGGTAGAGAGAGATTGATCTTTATTCTTGACATTATCTTTTTTCATTGTCTTTTATTTTTCTAATTATTATCCTAAAATCCTGAAGCACAATTATGATTTCCAATTCCTTTTACTAAAGAGAGAATGGGTACTAATATCATCAATTCATTATCATTTTTGTTTTCTTTAGAGATGATTTTATTTGTGGACCATCTGTTTTGGTGACTTTAGTACTTCATAATTTATATAGTTGAGCTCATCTATGGGAGGCATTAAAATTTTTCTTTGGGGAGGAGGGTGGTTAATATTTTGTTTATAACCAATTGTAATTTAGATAAATTGTCGTGGATCTGGGATTTTGTATGTTATTCATGCTTAAAAATCAACCCCTAGATTGGATGGTTTCTCTGTCAAACCAAGGATAAGCTTTGGTTTGTGGACAGATTGGAACAACATGGTTCTGTCTTGTTCTGACTTTTTTTTGGTTCCACTATTTAAAATGTCATGTTTCTTTAACTTAATATCCCATTTTGTTCTATTTTAAGATACACCAAACATAGAATAAAATTCATGTTATGCTCCATCTTATTCTAACATGTCTACTTAATGCTCTGAATAGATTTTTGAGGACATGAAATGGGGACTAGTATTGCTTCATACCATTGTTATTTTATTATAGGTGGTATCAAATATGATAATAATGCTTGCTATAATCAGGGCAATGAGTGTAAATTATAAAGTGATAGATAGTGTCATTATTGAGAGTCTTATAATTCAAATGAATGGTTAAGATTAATACTGATTAAAAAAATATTTTCTTGATCGTCCATGTATGGTTTTAGGATCAAGATTAACTTTATGTATGTGTGTACATGTATATAGTTTGATATATTTCTTTCTCTTCACTTGCAGCCACAAATATGTAATGTAATTATTAATGTTGATTTTTGGCTTTTTATTCTACTAATGTTGTTGATTGGTTGTAAAGGACAAATTTTTATTATTCTTAATTTACTCAATTTGTACTATTATAGCTACCAAATTGTTGAAGATTTTGTAGTATGAAGTGTTATCCTATCTCAATAATTTGGGAGTTGAATCTTTTTTTTATGTTGGTTTGAATTTGAAAAAGACACAGTCATTTATTATCTGTCACGAAAAACCAAACATTAATTGTTGATATAAGAAAATACCAAATATTGTTAATAAAAGTGTATTAAAAAATCTGTTTAAGCTTTTAATGTGTCTTTTAAAATTACAGGGAGGGAAATAAAGAGAATATGCCATATTTTTTTTAAAAAAATGACATTCTACATCGGTTATGTAATAAATAATGTAGAAAGTTGCTATACAACATCAGTTACAAGAATGATCGATGTGGAAAAGACACTTTGTATATCGATTTTAGACAAAATCAATGTTGTAAGTATTATTCAACATCAGTTTTGGCATAACCGATTTAGAAAATGTCTTTTCCACATTGGTTTTTGGCATAACCGGTGTAGAAAGTATCTTTTCCACATAAGTTTTTGGCAGAACCAATGTAAAGTTTCTTTTCTACATCGATATCTAGATATACCAATGTTGTGGTGCAACCAAAACATCGGTTTTAAGGAAAATCGATGTTGTCAGTTGTACAACAACATCAGTTTTTCTAAAAATCAATGTTGATTTTTGCATATTTTACTTTAGAAACTGATGTTGTGTAGTGTATGTTAACATCGATTTTTGAAAACAGATGTTAACATTGATACTTTTAACGTCGATGGTTTCAACATCGGTTAAAAACTGATGTTGAAAGTCTATTTTGTAGTAGTGATTAGATAGAAAGTAAGGAACCGATGATTCTATTTCTTCTATGAGAAGGTGAGATTACGTTGAAAAAGTGGATAATGGACAGAGATACACTAGGTTTGAAGAACCTTGGGAATTAGTGACTGATGACTATCTGACATTTAGTGCACTCATTTGGCGTGGGTAACTCAAGCCTCACTTTGCAACTCCTGTTAGGCTCCAAGGCTATTCTTTTTTAGTTGGGAGCTTGGGGATTGATTGATCATTTTTAGTTAAATATTTTTCTATTCTTCTTAGCTTATTTTGACTTCTTTTGGACTTTTATTTTCTCATTCTAATTTTTTTCTTACGCAAACAAGTGGACTTAATTGCTAATTGTTGTTATTTTTGAATTTTATGCTCACTTGACCTATCTTCCTTGTGCAGGACCTAGAAAGCTCTACTGAACTCCAAATGGAGCATATGAGTTGTCCTTGGAAAGATAAGGAAAAGATCTACAGGTTTATCAGAGATAAGTTGAGACCAATGTAAAATATGGGAACACTTCACACTTAACCAAGAGGGGGGGTGAATTGGTTAGGTTTGGTAATTCAAAATTTTCTTGAACAAAATCAGAGTTTTTTTCCTTTTGGATCTTTATCACTTTTTGAAATCAAGAACCTTCATTCAATCACATGGTCAACCCAAGATATGGTATAGCTCAAGCTTTGATGATAACTAAAACTTACAGTCAAGAGTAACAAAATATAGTCAATATAAAGAATATAAACACACACAAAGATTTATATTGGTTCACTTTAAACACTATGAAGCTACATCCAGTTTTCTTCCACTCAACACTAGAATGGAGTTCCACTATTGTAAATATCAGTTCTTACAAATTATTACAAAGTCTCTCTTTATCAACCCTAGATAAAGTTCAGAAATCTAAAACACTATTAGATTCTTAGAGACAACCCACTGAGAACACTACTCAGTAAATCCCCTATAGAAATCCTATCTCTAGATTATAAGCAAGAAACCCATTTACAATAGACAAACAAACACAGAATTCAAAACAGAATTACAACTTCAAAGACTAAGGAAAGAAGTCACCTGATGATCCAATGAATAATATGCATATGAATTATTTCACCAGGTTAATGAATGAATACAAGCTCAGAACATCACTTTCCTCAAGCTTTGAAAAAGAATTTCTTGCTTCACTAATCACTTAACAACCCATATGAATTTTTGTGAATGCAAGAACTCAATGAACCCAGAAAAACCACTGAAAGAATGTTTAGAAAGCCTTAGAATGCTTAGAGTATGAATTGATCAAGTTGTCAAATAAGCTGAGTGAGGGTTCTATTTATAACAAACTTTTCTAACCGTCAGTAATCGATTAAACGCGCTCAACAATCGATTATTTCGTTTATGTAATCGATTAAACCAAGCAAGTAATCGATTAAAGAGTTCTATAAAAATCTGGGTTCAAATAACGAACAGAATAATCGATTATTTCGATACGTAATCGATTAAAACAGGAAGCTTTATAACCATGAATTAAACTATGTAATCGATTACAGCTTTTGGTAATCGATTAATGCAGGAAGCTTCATAATCATGAAATGGGCAGAGTAATCGATTACAGATTCTGGTAATTGATTAAAAGTAGCAAGATGTGTAAAGCATATGCATATGTTGTAATTGATTACAATATATAGTAATCGATTAAGACAGAGAGATGATATTTCCTGGTAAGCCTATGTAATCGATTACAGCTTAATGGTAATCGATTAAAATGATCAACAAAGCAGTTTATATGTAAGCTAAGGTAGATTAATCAATTAAACCAACATGTAATCGATTACATTGTTCTTGAAGAGTTTTCCAGAAAGCACAAAGAACAATATAATCAATTATTACGAATAAGTAATCAATTAAATCAGTAGAAAATATATTTTTCCAAAAACCTTATGTTTTAACTATTAGACTTAAGCATTTTTATCAATGCCTTGTTAATTCTAATCATTTAAACCAATTTAATGAATGAATGATGTGAATGCAATATTCTTGGATCACCAGAAATGCTTTTTCCTTTTACATTTATTCACTTATAATTCTTCAATACTTCAAGGCATGTTGAAAGCTAAAACTCAGCTTTGATCCTTTGTCCATTCTTCAAGTAGTTCCATTGA
>PYAF01003620.1:0-12069 GCA_007407185.1 Glycine tomentella
TGGGTAAATTAGTTAAAAAGAGGAAAGTAAGAATATAATTCGCAATCAAGTAATTATTGTTATCTTGAACTTTGAAAGTGATAAATAAATAGAAATAATTTTTTTCAACAATTAAAAAGTAATACATCTATAATTGAGTATACATTTCTTGTAAATACAGTCGTTTATTTCTTATAAAAAGATTTAGAGATAATATATTATTTGGAAAAGAGTATTAACAATATTTTTTTTACCATTATATTGATATAAAATATTCACCAATTTTAGTAATGACTTTACTAGTCAATCTAACTTACCTTTAGTGATGTCTCCATTCTAATCTGATTTTTTTTAATATATAAGATTTAAATTTAAAAATCTTACTTAAAATTATTGAGTCCAATACTACTCAAACGAATACCTTATTAATTAGAAATTCACGTGATCTCACTAATTTAGAAATAAAATTCACTAGATGAAAAACGAAACTCACGTACTCTCCCTCTCTGATATCAAATATAAGCAAAAACAAAATTTGTTTGATCTTTATTATTAAATAAGTAAATTTTAACTAATTTTACACTTTAATGATATTATCTTTAAAATATCCTTAATTATTAATAGAATTTTATGCTTGATAATAAATTTTCATGAAGAATAGTCTAGAGAAAAAATATTATTTTTAATTGGAATTGACGTAATTAATTTAATGAAGCTAACTAAAATTATTTTTAGCAAGTGTGAAATTAGTTTTTTTATTTACAATTGCGACACAGAAAGTATTTTATATATAACAACTACCTAAGTGTTACCCAATAAAAAGAGTGGGGGTTGCTGCCATTCATGTTTTCTTTTTTCAAAACTCTCAAAAGCATAAACATTTGTTCATTTTTTGTAGTTTTGTAAGATGGAAACGTTGAATGCAGAAAGCCAAAAAGGGTGTGTACCTACTAGAAAAGCGCTTATTACATGGAAAATTTCCTATAGATTCTTTTTAAAAAATTCACATGTAACACGTTTTTTTAATTCAAATCCGAAGGTAAAATCTGTGTGGATAACTCACTCCGGCCGTTTAAAAAATTCACAGAAAATTACCTACTAATTTTATTGCAAAATAAATCAATAAAAAAATTCCAGCCAAAAAAAATTGCAGTGAAAATCTGCAGATAATTTCCTGCGAATGTTAAATCAGCAGGAAATTCTGCAAGTAACTTTCCTGCAGTTTTAAAATCTAAAGCAAAATCCGTAGGTAAACTTCTTACAAATTTTAAAAAATTATAAATTAATTTTTAAATTTTCAAAATATTTATATAAATTAATTTGTGTTTATCTTGTAATATCCAGAACTTCTATTTAATTTATTGTGTTAATAAAATTATAATTTATATTATTATATTAATATAATAAACTATATTATTATAAACCATATTATTACATACTTCAAAAAACGAATAAGTAAGAAGTATGGTAACATGATAGAAATAAACTTTAGGATGAATTTATGTTCTAAGAAGTATGAACTTAATAAGCAAGAAGCTAATTTTCTTTTGAGATTAGAATCTCAATACTAAAATCAACCCTGGTGTTAACAAAAGTCAATTATAATTCAGCATACAACACATGCACCTTATTGCAACTTGGTACAAGATCTTGGAGAAGCTTCATTTTTTCACATATTTTGTCCCTCAACATGTTTCAAAATGAGTTTTTGCATTTGTCAAAATGAAAGTGCTACACACGTTTGTTGCTAGTGTCATTTAGAGAAAGAAAATGATAATGATTCTTATTCTTTCTGAAAGACTAAGACTATGGTTACAACCATTACCACCCAAAGTGATGAAAAATCATAATAATTAAACTTTAAGTAATCACCTTGGGGTTAATTATGTGCAAGGGTGAGGCTTCATGATTTCAATTCACCAACTTTCTGTTCCTCGACAATTGCCTGTTTTTCACAACGAACTCCTATCTCGCTATGATTCTTGTACTTGGAAATCAGGTAGTGGTATTAACGATTGATAAATATATTATATCCCTAGCTTGGTACTACTATATATATGTGAGTAAAATTGATTTTTTATATATATGTTGTCCCATACACCAGGACCAGAGGCAAAAAATTAAAAAAAATACAAATTAAATATTTAATTAGGAAAAGGGTACTTGCCCAGGCCTTCTCCTCTCAATTTCGAGCGCGTGGCCACCGGTTTTGCGTCAATCGGACGTCCCAGTCAAAAGTTATAGTCTTCCGTAATTTATGAAAAAATCGCGAAAACCCCACACCCCCTGTTTTTGCTGCCACGTGTCGCGATGTGCACAAACACGCCCCATTTGGACGTGTTTAAACACACCCCAAATGGGCATGATTGAGTGCCACAGTTTGCTAAATATTGGCCCATTTACACCCTTTTCCTAATTAAATATTTAATTTGTATTTTTTTTATTTTTTGCCCAGGACCAGAAGATGGTTAATTACTCTCTTGCTTCAGTTCCAATTTAGCCACAATTCTGGCACAACTTTACCTGCAGATAAAAACAATAATCAAATTAAAAGATTATTCATGTCTAGATTAGGTGTGTTGGAGATCAAACTTTGGATTAGAATGTAGAGCAAAACAATTATCATTCTAAACTCTAATACATATTAGCCTTACAAAATAGTAATTATTTGTAGCAGTTAAAGCATATATTCAAAACTTCTCAAGGATTCTCGCTTTATATTCAAACTTTCTACGATCAGATATAAAATTGCGTAGTCGAAAGAGTGATGGTTATACCAACGGAACCGGTACAAGTGACATCATTGTGGCATGGTCTTGGTGACTCAAAAAAATAAATCAGTAGGTAGGTCTTATTAAAAAGGTAAGATTCTCCTCAATCATTATAAAAGAGAAGTGGCAAAATCATGATGGAATACCAACCTTGAAGATATTGAATTGAAAAAGTTAGTCTCTAATTCTGCAATTTAAAAAAACAGTGAGAAGCTTCTTACAAGCAAAAAAACAATGGAAGAAAACATACCTTGTTGCTGATTAATAATCAAGAAAGACACAAATTCCAAGCAAGTCCTTGTACGTAAGATCAATCCCTATAAGGAGAAAAATCATGAATAAAAGAAGAGGTCAAATCAAGAACTAAAAAGACAAGCATTATACTATTTGATAAGATGTTATAGCTTACAAGGCTCTGAAACAAACCTGAAGTACCTAAAAAAGCACATCAATATGAGTTATATCTATGAATTTTAATCCTGTGAATTAAATAACAATGATCAGAGACTAACAAAGCAAAGAAACAACTATGTGATTATAGAATAGAGATGAAATCATGAAAGACCTGTGAGAGTGAGAGAGCATTTACTGTAACAAAATGAAAGAACAGATCAATATGTATGAAAAAAAGCTGGGAATTTGAATAGAAACAACAAAGCAAAATATAAGATTATATTATTACCTTAGAATAATTGTTCATTCACATATAATTGTAGCCCAATAGAGAAAGGGACACAGGAAGGTGAACATCTACCAGAAGTGAAAATTGGGCATATGTTCCACTAAAGTGAAATTAAAAAAAAAATGTGCCAAACTTAAAGATTAAAAATCAATTTAAAATAAAATTTGCTCTCAAGGCTCCCTTGCACACAAATTTTGCAAGACATATTCACATACATCATCTTGGCTCACACATTGACACCACATTCAAAAGTTGAATTCACTAACTTGGATAACCATCTAGATTGAAACACTTTCACATTCGATTCACAAGTTATTCATACAATCATTCAATATATATGTGTGTGTGTGTGGAAAACTACTTACACATGAGAAGCAAATGAAGATGGAAATGGAATCAAATTGGGGATCGGAGATCTTCAACCTCCAATGCAAAGCTAGCGGCAATAGGAACTTGGATCAACCACTGCATGTAAGTTTTAGGGATTGTTTTGGTGAGACCTATGGATCAACCAATGCCACAGAATTTGTATGTAAGGTTTCACAGCTACAAATTAAAATACAAATTAGAGATTTTGTAAATTGAAACACAAAGAGGGAGAGGGTTACCGGTTCGAACTTTGCAATTTGAAACACAAAGATTCAGATTTTGCAACTCCAATTCAATACAACGAGGTCCAATTTTCCATCTTGCCTTTGCCCCAAATCCAGCGAAGTGACTCGAGAAATGACGAACGAGTGGCACTTCTCATGCTTTATATACACGAGCACCAATGACTTAAGTGATTTTTACTTAAGTTAGGGCACCATAAGTTTGGATGAGATAAAGGTTCAGTGCAAAGATTAAATTAGCTTCGGAGTTTTTAATTAGAAAGAGCGAAATCTTAGATCAAGTTAATTAAATATTAGATTTCTTTAAGTGTAATTAAAACTAATTTTATATTAGATCAAGTTAATCATTTCCTTTTTAAGTGAATAGTTAATTACAATATTTAATCTATTTAATATTCTTAAGTAAATCATTTTAAAATTATTATTTAAAAAATAATTTGTTTTAATATTTCCTAGGAAATAAGTTGGCAGGTAAATCCGTAGGAAACTTTATCTACAGATTTTCCTCCCACATTATTATAATATTAATATATTTTACCTGTGGAAATAAATTGACAGTTTCCTTTGAAAAAAATTTCACAGGAATTTCCTATAGATTATTTTCCACAGTTAAATCTACAGAAAATTCTTAAAAAAAAATTTCGGCAGCAAATTTTGCAGGAAATTGACAATTTCTAGTAGTGTATTCATGAGAAATGAGAAATATGCAAAAAAAAAAAAAAAAAAAAAATCTTATTTAAAAAAATGAAAAATAAAGACATTCATGGCATATACTAGTATATATGTTACTGACGTGATAGGTAAAAAGGACCATACGCTGTTTCTCATTTTTCTTTCTTTCTTATCTATTAGAAGTTACACTTCATATTTTTAGTGCAGACAACTACCAACTGATGCCAATTATCAATGCCATCACCTTTCAATTGGAGACTTGACATCAGGCCTCCTTAAGCTCAAATTGCAACCCACCAATCGTTTTGTGCGAAGATATTCAATTATTTAAAGCGAAATTTAAACGTGGAAGACATGTAAATAACATACAAAGTGCTTTAACTTATATATATATATATATATATATATATATATATATATATATATAATTTGACTAATTAGGCACTGATATTTATAATGTGAAAAGTTGGTTATGACTAGCAACTTGTTGATAATTTGGTAGAACATATATATGTCTTCAACAACAATGCACTAAAGAGTTTGGGACACATTTCACGGCAACAACAGAGTTTCACTTAAATATTGCTCAAATATTACCCCTACCCTTGATTGAAAGCAATTTAAGCTTTGAATTAACGACTCAAAATTATTTCATTGCCTAAATTTATAGCCCTATATTTAATTTTGCACTGTAGAACTAGCCTTTTTGTTTTTGGGGCCGGGAGACATTGTGAAACAACCTTCCCCCACCACATATTGCATGCAAATGGTACCTGCAGGTGAGTGGGGTCATGATATTTGTTTTCACTTTACTGCAAGATAAAATTGACTAGATCAGAAACAGCGAATTACATTAAAATTAAGATTTGGGGACGAAGATATTTAAATTAACTATGTTTGGTACAACATTTTCTATCCCTAGCTTTAAAATTGCTTTTGAATAAGATGTTTAGCAGTTTTTATTTATATTTTAACTACATAAGGTAACCTGAGAAAGAGTAAGAAGATAGAGAGAGAGAGTAGGCAGAACGATAGAAGAGAGGGAGATAGGGTAGCAAGGAGAGAAAGAAGAAAAATCAACTCTTTATTTTATCCAACTTTTTTAAAAATGACTTTTTTATTTTCTTTTTTAAAAACTAAGTTGTTTAGTTTTAAAACTATTCCGAAATGTAATTGGTCCAACTTCTCAAGAAAAAGAGAAGTTACAAGAAAAAAAATAAACAAACCTTATGTTAATTTGAAGTATGATAAATCTATAATTTTAACTTTCAAAGTATTAATAAATTGATACACATCTATTGATTTCTAGTTTTTACACTTTCCCACTTTATAGGAATTAAGTTCAATATAGCTATTCCAGGACTTGCTTTTTCGTTTCACTGATATATTTGGGAACAATACATGGATCTTGTGATTATCCATGTATTATTGTAGGTTGGCAAAGATATGGTTTGGATCAGGAGTTAGTTATTTTATATTGTGGTCCTAATGCGAACATTAATATCACGGGTTGGCAAGAACAAATAACCGAAAATGGTGTGGGGTATGTCACATGTTATAGGCACTGTTAGCTTCAAGCTTGACCCTTTTAACGGGTCCACACAAAACTGCAGAATTTCTCTCATAAGATAGATTACTAAGATTAAATCCAAGCATTCCAGCCTCCAAATTTGAAAAATTATAAAATGCAACATATGTGTTTATATCATAATATCCAATATATTTCCGCGGGCTACTAATAATAATTAGAACACATCAAGATGTAGTCCATTTTATTTACAGCCGTAGAAGCTGGTGATAATTAATTACTACAAAGTGCCACATAATAATTAAAACTAATTAAGAACTAATTCACATATGGATCCGATGGTAGTCCTTTGCCTTGGTCTACAAAGTACAAACCAAACCCTACCCAGAGTGATAAAGAAAAGTGAGAGAGACATGGACATGCACACGACACAAATAAATGTACTAGACTAGACTATTACATAAGTAAGCTCCTAATAATGGCTGCTTGAGCACTGTTGGAGTCTGTGTTAGCCAAAAGCTCCGCTAATCGGTCACTTAGATCATCAACCTCTCTGTGCAAGTTCTTTATGTAGTTGCATGTCTCCTGCAATACCTTAGCAGATGAAACCTACAATAGTCACAAACATCACCAAAGATCATTATGAGTAATTAAACTTCATTATTTTATTTATTTATTATTATTGTTCATGCACGATCAGCATAAAGATGTTTACACTACTGTCAACTAATCAGAAGCCATTTTAGATATGAATTCGAATTAATTATTATAAAATTTGGCGAACTTAAATGATAGTGTCAATTATTTAAATATCTATACTATTAGTACATTATAATTGAATTATTTTATTATTATTGTCATTATTTTAGCACACACTTGAAGCTACTTGATAGTAATTAAGTAATGCAGTTAATTTAGTCAATGGGGGCAAGAGGGGAAGAATCTGATGAGTACCACACTATAGCCTCAAGTTGTGGCTAAAGAAAATAAGGGAGAGGAGGCACGAGCAATAGTTAGCTGCTAACGTGACTTATCTACCAAAATGAAGGGCATCCACACAAAATGTGCAATGTGTGTGTGTGAATTATGGTGTGTGCATGTGAGAGAGAGAAGGGGGGGAGCAAGGTTAATAAATTACCTTGTCGGAGCGCCTAGCACGAAGCTCAGGGATAAGTTGTTGTAACTTCGAAACGAGATCGGTGATTTGAGCATCTGTGATCTCAGCGGAAGCACCGGATTGTCTTGAACGAGATCTTCTGCTAGACATTGTCAATTAATGTGAGAACAATTTAACCACTAGCAGCTACCCTTTTGTGATGATGTTTGTGTCAGAAATATTTGCTGTTGCGAGCTACTACCTCTTAATTAGCTTAAGGAATTGAAGAGAATTAAAAATGAGAGAAGAAAGAGAGTGTGTTGTTGTTGTTGTTGTAGTGAGTGAGTGAGTGATGAGAGAGCAAGGGTCTGAGGGAAAGGAGGGCCAAGAAGCAGGAAATGGGGGTTGTCAGAGGAGAATCACAGAAAATGAAACTAAACAAACTTATCTCAAAAAGAGAGTGAGAGGGATATGAGTATGAGTATGGGAGTAAAGCAGAGGGAATATTTAAGAGGAAATTAAAGAGGTAACTAGCAAGGTAGGATAAAAAGAGAGTAGAAATTAATTAAATTAAGAAAGTGTACATGTTTGCTGGTTTTTTAATTATTATAAAATTAGTTGAGGAGGAGGAAGAGGAGGGTGAGGGATGAGAACTAAGGAGGGTTGAGATGGAGAATGTGATGAGTCTATAGTGAACTAGTGGGTGTTGGGAGTTGAAGAGGACAAGTGCATGGGAGAAAGCAGTGGGCTAGGCTTGTTATTAATAGGGTTTTGTGAGAGAGATGAATGAAGGAATGGGAGAGATACGCCATACTGTCCATTCTGAATATGTTCCCTAACTGGGGTTAGACTTCAAGTGGCTTAAGCCAAATGTGCCTTGTATTAGCCAACGACGCGGGGACCTCTTTGTGTCAGTCTCAGCACGCAAGCCCATGTTATCTTACTACTTCCTTGTCATTTTAATCATTCCATACACATTAATCCTTTTCCTCTTTTTTTCTTTTCTCAATAAGTAACCTTTAATTGTTCACTAATTAACCCCTCTCCCTCTCCTTTCCTTGCAAATTTTATTTTTACATTGATTATAATTTGAATTTAGGCTTAACTTAATCTCATAAAAATGACTTATGAGATTATCTCATTTATTTACACTATTTTAGATATATTATTACTGAATATAAGATCTTTAACACACTTTTCTCACACTTAAGACTGGATATCTTGAATGTGAAATTTGCTGATGTACATCTATAAGTGATTTGATAACAGTCCGGTAGTAAGTAATTTAATAGATCCAACAACAATTGCTAGAATAAAACTTTAATTTCATTTATTAATTTAGATTTAAGTCTAACTCAATCATACAAGATCAATTTGTGAAGTGAAGATTGTCACCTAATTATATACAATACTTTAGAACACATCTCTACCATGCCAAAGTTATATAGACACCTCAAGCACAAAATTTGTAGGATTGATGAATATTTACTTGTGGTTCGATAACAGACCGATAACATATAACTCAATAGGCCCAACAACAATTGCTAGAATAAATTCTAATACTATCTTAGAATTTAAGTTTAAGTCTAACTCAATTGTACAAAGTTGGCTTGTTAAGTAAGAGTTGTTATCCACTTATATAGACTACTTTAGAACACATCCCCTCACACTAAAGACTAGACATCTCAAGCATAAAATTTGTAGGATTGACAAACATCTACGTGTGGTTTGATAGCAGTCTGATAGCAAATGATCTAATAGGTCCAATAACAATCGCTGGAATAATCTCTAATATTATTTTAGAATTTAGGTTTAAGTCTAACTCAATCATACAAATTTTACTTATGAAGTGAGGGTTATCATTCACTTATATATATACTACGTTAGTCATATTACTAGTTGAAGTGACAAAAAATATTCAGACTAAAAAATTCAAAATGAATAAACTATATTGATAGTATTTAGGTTTAAGTCTAACTCAATCCTACAAAATTGACATGTGAAGTAAGGGTTGTCACCTACTTATATTCACTACTTTAGAACACATCTTCCTCACGCCAAAGACTAGACATCTCATGCATGAAATTTGTATGATTGACATACATCTATGAGTGATTTGATAATAGCCTCATATATATACGAGTGATTCGATATAGCCTGATATATAGCAAATGAACTAATAGGTCTAGCAACAATTATTAGAATAAATTTTGATATCATCTTAGAAGTGAAATTTAAATACAACTCAATTTAGAAAATTAACTTGTGAAGTAAGGATTACTACCCACCTATATGCACTACTTTAATCATTCTACTAGTTGATGTAACATCTCCAATATAATTAACAATACATTTTTACACTCTTTTAAATATATTTTTGAAATATCAATTAAAATTTATTAAAATAAAATTATGGAAGATTAATTCACTCTTCATTTAACGAATATACACTTATAATTTTATAATTTATCATAAATTTTAATTAATAATAAAGAATATCTTAATATTAAAAAAATATGTTACCAACATTCTTCTTTTAAAAAATAATTTGATTTTGAAAAGTGACCATATTAGTACTTTTAAATAATCTTCTTTTACCATGATGTCATGTTTTTTTTATTCTCAAAGTAAGTATTTAAACAATTTTAATAACAAACTCTTTTCAACATAATTTTTATTATTGGTAAAAAAATTATTATAATTCACAAATTGATGTGTTTTCATTTCTTATATCAACTAAAACTTCCTAATAATTGTACGAATTAAATAAAATTAGATTAATAATTAAAAGTGTTTTAGAATATATGGTTAAATTTAAATTTAAATTACAAAAATAAAAAAATATTTACGGTACAAAATTTATCTCTCTGTATATGTACTATGAGATCGATCGACATTGTCTGAATGTAATAAAATAAAATTGTTTACCCCGTAATTAAATAGTACTTATATACATGCATCCCTATCATAGAGTTTAGTAATCCACCGACCATGAAAGGCTACACTGTACGTGTGTTGTCTTAATCTCTTTCAAAATTGCGTAATAGTTTTAAAATCTAATACTAATATACGTCTGTGTAGAAATTACATGCCTTGTCATTTTAAAATCCTTTTACTTCTTTTATTATAAAATAAAGATCGTCTTAAGTTATTTTAAATAAAAAAAAGGTTAATTAATAGATAAAAAAGAATACTAAAGTATAAAACTAATTATCTTAATATTAATATTACATCGAAAAATTAACAAAAAAAATATATTTTGAATTTTATTTTAAATATAAAACTTATTTTAGAATAAAGAGAGCAATTTTTATCTTCATACTCATGTATTTTTCTTGACCAGAAAATATACGGAACTTTTATTTATCACGTAACTAATTTTCTTTTCACTAAATCTTCCATTTCATGGCAACTGCAACTTTATTTTGAAATAAAAATCAAATCCTAAATCTTGATTAATGAACTTAAATGTAAAACTACTTGTCACAATGAGTTTTAGTAGTCTTCAGATTCATGTATGAGAATCACTTAGCAAAGAAAAAACTTGGAAAACTATAGGATTAGACCTGCCTAGAACAACATTACTGTGGCCCTTGAGGCTGCTGCAAGACCTTAACTTGGGAGTTGGGAGCATCAAACAAGTGGCTATGCTACCGGCTCTGGCTGCCTCTCCAGCAAGCAGTGAAGCAGTGACTTTGTTGTTTTGGCTTTTGTCTTGATTTGGATATTTCTCAAAAGTTTCACCCCTCCAAATTAGAGGTGAAATTGTTGACCAGTCTCTCTACAACGCACTCCACAATTTACGTTGTTAGTTTGGTTACTAATTATGGCTATTACACTGCATATGGATATACACAGTTTTGCTATGTATTTTTTTTCTAGTAATGATATATAAATCATTTTTTATTTTAACTATCTTATATATATATATATATATATATATATATATATATATTCTCTCTATATAGGTGTAGGATATGAAATAAGTATTTATCAAATATTTTTCTTTTTTACTAGTGGGTACGTAAGCACATAACACCCACAATGTCACGTGTCATCTCGTTATGTCTGTCTGTCTGGGCATCAAAAACTGTAACATTAGCACGTCTTTTTTGTTGGTGATGCATGTATATTTAGGTAAACGACAGATTAACTTTATATATCACTTTAAATATTACTGAATTTAAATCGGAACTACTATTTTCAACCTAAATTAATTTTTTATGTTTTTATTTTGCTGTAAAAGGTGAGAAGCGTGTACTACAAAGGTGCATTTTTTTTTTGAAATTTAATTGGCTTCTGTTTACAGGATATTTTTATTTATATTAATAATAGACACATCCATAATTACTTCTCATTTGACATAATTTTTTTCACTCCATAAAGAGTGAAATTCGTCCTAAATAATACTGATAGTTAGTAATGAATCCAATACCGTATTAATTATAAAGAGAAAATTTTATCTTCTATAATAGTTTTATCCATTTTAAGTAAGATTATATTCCATTAAAGATATTAAAAAACAATAATGTATGCCATAATGTTTAAAGTTTTCTATGAAGTTTACTTAAATGTATAAGCTTGTCCAATAATATTTAGTTTGGGGAAGAGTACTTCTTATGAAAAAAATCAAGTTTTTGATAATCAAATATATTATATATTTTACAAATAAATTTATCATATGTATGTACTTATACCTTATCAAAATCAAAATAAAACCATTAACTCAG
>PYAF01003620.1:23662-95131 GCA_007407185.1 Glycine tomentella
TGAATCGAATACACACCCGAACGAGAGGGATCCAGAGGCTGTGCAGGTATGGGACTGTACAGTTAAGGATAACTTAAAGGATTTAATAGGTACTACCTATACCAACAAGGTGCATCTACTTTTCGGTAGCCCATAACATAAGAACTCCACAGTTAAGCGTGCTTGACTTGGAGCAATCTTGGGATGGGTGACCTCCTGGAAAGTTTCTCAGGAAGTGTGTGAGTGAGAACAAAGCACGCTGAAAAGTCTTGTGTTGGTATGTAGGGACAGTCGTTGATCCTGCAAGTGGTCGGGTGTTACATGGAGCATACATAACCTTGTGGAAAGAGAAATTAATAAGAATGTAGCCTTATGAAGCAACAAGGAAAAATTTGTTCTCGAGATTTCGAGTGGAAAAAGATTTGGTGGAAGTCAATTTACTACAATATGTTGATGACACAATTTTTGTTGGGGAGTTGTCTCTAAGTAATGTATCGGTGAACAAGGCGATGTTGAGAAATTTTGAAAGTGAACTTTTTTAAAAGTAGAATTGGTGGGATTGGTGTGGGTGAGGAGGTGATGGAGAGGTTTTCAGAAATTCTTAATTGTAGAATCATGTCTTTCCCCTTCACATACTTGGATGTCCCCATTGAAGCAAATGCTAGGTGTGAAAGGACTTAGGAGCCTATAGAGCCTATATTGGAAAAAATCTCAAAGATGTTGGCCTCTTGGAAGCATAATTATTTCTCACTTGGTGGGAGAGTTTGTCTTTTCAACTCAGTAATATCCTTTTTGCCTCATTTTTTTTTATCTATCTTTGTTCAAAATTCCTACAAAGGTGGTTAATAAGATTGTTAGGTTGCAAAGGACTTTTTGTGGGGAGAAGAGGGAGAAAAAAAATAGCATGGGTTAGTTGGAAGTCTATTTGCATGAAGAGGGAGCAGGATGGTTTGGGGTGAAGGATATTGTGTTGTTTAATGAGACTTTACTAGCTAAATAGAGATGGAACCTTTTCCAACAAAAGGGATCTTTATGAGGAAAGGTGTTGGGTTCTAAATATGGTGGTTGGAGAGGGTTAGATTTGGAGGGAGAAAAAAGATATCAATCTTTTTGGTGGGGAAAATTGGTGTAGGGGGAGGCCTTGAAATTAAAACTAGGTTGTTTCTCAATTCAGAACAACAAGGGGGGAATATTAATAATATGGGGATTTGGAAAGATAATCCCATTGGGAGTGGGATTTTAAGTGGAGGAGGGAGCGATTTCAATGGGAATTGGAGTTGTGGAAAATTTAATGAGGAGATGGAAAGGGTGAGCCTGAAAAGGGGGGTAGAGGATACTTGGTGGTGGGAGGGTGAACCCAATGATGGATATTCGGTTAAATTGACTTATTCTTATTTACATGATATGAAATATGATAGCTAAGAGGTGAACATATTTAAGAATTTGTGGAAATTAAAGATTCCTCCTAAAGTTGCTATGTTTGTGTGGAGACTATAGATTACCTTCAAAAAGAAAACTTGTGGAAGAGGAATGTTATTGTTGAAAATGATGATTTGTTATGCTCGGTGTGTCATCTTGAAATGGAATATATAAAACATGTTATTTTCAATTGTGTATTTGCTCATAGTGTGTGGAAAGCATGTTATAATTGGACCCAATCTCAATCTGCTAACCTCAATGCTAATTTCTCACTATAAGGGTGTTCGTGGGTCGGATTGGACCAATTTTGGCTAAATTTAGGACTCAACCCAATCAAATTTGATCGGTTCAATTTTCAATTTTTTTTTTAAAACCCAACCCAACCCAACTCATTCATAAACGGTTTGGTTCGATTCGGGCCAACGGGTTACCCATTTAAATTTTGTCTTTTTTTCTTATTTAGGAATGAAAATGGCTATTTATCCTATAATATCATTAAATGTCTGAAAGTAGTAAAATTGATTTATTTAATATCATCAACATAATATTCTAAAATAGACTAATACAAATTAAAACAAAATATTCTTCAACGATATTTACTATAATAGTTTGAATCACAACTATTTCTTACAAACTAATTTATTGCAATAAGTTTTGGTGCAACCAGATTTGTGGAAACAAATGAACAAAATATGATCCATTAATATTATAAACATTTGAAGTTCCAACACTTGAAGTGTCAATATTAGCAGTATTTAAAGTCAAACCAAACAACTCTAAAAAAATTTATCGATTTAGTTCGGTTTTGATCAAATATATAGATCTAAACCCGTGATTCAACCTGTACATGAACGGTTTTGATCGGTTCGGTACGATTTTGATTCAAATACATAAATGATCAAACTCAACTCAAATTGGTCTGATCGGTTTGGGTCAATTTGGGTTCGTGGGTGACCTGCACCCGTGAACACCCCTACTCACTTATAATTTTGTGAGGGATTTGTGAAAACTTTGCGAGCAACTAAATTCCCTTGCCAAATATTTATCATTTTTGTGATAGATGTGCGAGGGACACCAATTCCCTCGCAAATGATAGCTAATTTGCAAGAAATCAAAGGTAAAATTGTTCTCTCACTAAATTGTGACCAATAAACTACCAAAACGTTTTTGTCTCTAATCGCTGGCTGATTAGCGACAGAATAATTAGGAAATTTCTCCCTTACTAAAGTCCCTCGCTAATCCGCAAATTTCTTGTAAGGGGCGGAAATCTAAATGATTTGTGGGGTGCTTTATATTGATGGTTACTCTACTTTTATATGCTTGCATGGTAAATGCTTTGTAACCACTAATGCTTCGGGGGTGTTTTTCTTTGGTCTTTGTAAATGGGTTTTGGTATCCTTTATGCCATCATATTAATATATTTTTATTTGCTGACAAAAAAATATACAAGATCGTATGTATAAAACTTTGCATAAAGCAATGTGACCTATTAAGATATAATTTAATACTATATAAAATGTGAGGTGTTTTTAAATAAAAAAAATAGTTACATATGGAAATTTTCTATGATAAACATCCAGGTTGAGTCATTAATTAATTATCAGAGAAAATTAAGAATCTCCATCTGGTGGGATCATCATAATATCTAAAAGTTTGGCCAACTTGCAAATATAGAATTGCATCCTTTCAAAGTTAAGTAAGGCTATGCATGGATAGCTGGAGATGAGCTACTTGCCCTTGCAAGTATAGTACGATCCATGTGATTTCATAGAAAATCTTACAGAACAAAGGACACTATCTTCAACTGGCTATGCAAATAATAATATTATTAGATTACATATAAATACAGCCTCTGTAATCAATTAAGCTCTCAAGATATTCATCTCATATTTTAATGGACATGTGACGTATATATTATTTTAAAATTCCATACGTATATTGTAACAGCATATAATCAAATTGCTCAGCAAATCAGTGAATATATACCAATGGAAACTTCCTTTTAATTAAGACAAAGTTTACTTGTAGATTCGCTGTCACTCCCAGCTGAGCCATTTGATTTGATGATACACTTGGTTTCCCTTTCAGTGCGTGCGGCTTTCTAAGGGGCAAGTTGACAACAAAGTTTAAGGATTCTACAACTCAAGATACCAGTGCAAATGAAACCAGAGCTATAGCTAGTGAAGTAATTTAATAATCAAAGTGAGCGAAAGTAAATATATAATGATAATTATTAAATTATTGATAAATGTTTACTCTTAATTTATTGATGATATAAAGTTATTGATTATTTATCAAAGTTTAAATGACTTTATATGAAATAGAATATTCCTTGTGTACTCTTAATTTATTTTGCATATAAAAAAATTAATGATAATCATTACAACAATTAATTAGAAGAAGGATTAATGGGCATGACATGACTTTTTTATTGGGCTAATGCACTGATCTGGAAAAAAAAATCTAGAGATCTATTTATTTTAGAGGAAAACCCTAAGTAAAAATTTTAATAAGGTTTACCAATTGTATTACTACTGAATCAAAAGACTCATTAATTCTTAAAAGATAATCCCATGACAAATATTCAAACAAAGAGACCAAAAGCATCCTAAGATGAACCTTGATTGATCCTAACATCAGTAGAAAGAAATGCATATAAATGCATGTCAATCCAAGCATACTCGCTAGTCCAAACTTGGTGTGCCAGCCTATAAGCAGCAAATACTATGAGTACTCTTTTAATCAGTTATCACATAAAACATTCAAATTTAATTAATTGAGCAGTAGGAATTTTGTCCAACATAATCTGCCATGAGAGCTAAAACATTGGAAGCTAGACACTTAAAAAAGTTCTTGAATATTCCGAAGTCTTAATTTGATTATAATCTTCTTTGTGAAGTTCAAAAATAATTTTGCAGCCAAACATGAGCTGACCTAGAGGAATAAACACTAGTCTTCAAGAATCCAAAACTATTGGAGCCTTGTTCAAACTAACTCATTTATAGATGACTGGTTACGAATACAGGCATTAAAATCCTCATATCTAGATCTTAAGACTTTTTTTCCTCAACCCATCTCCTTCGTTAAGAAATCTTCACCAGCTACTACTAGCGTTTCGTTTAGAGAGATAAGTTTAATCATTATAAAATTTTAACTTCAAGGCCTCTTTTACTTTATAGCTTGCAGACAACATCTTTATTTACATGATGTCGTGTGAAATAAAGTCTTAGCTGAGGTGTGTTTAAGCTAGCCGTGCTTTAAAAAAAATCTTTAAATAATGATTAGACGATTTTTGCCAAAAAGGAGAATTTGTTTTTTTACTATAATCAATTCCTAACCTAGTGCTTAGTGTGGGTGAACAGAGAAAAAAGAAGATGAGTTGTGTGAAAATAAAGAGTTGTAGACAAATTTGAAAGGTATGATGTTGTGGGAAACTCTACGTGCTAGATCAGAGAAACTCTCCCACATTGCTTTGCTCATTATTTTGGATTTAAGAAAACTATGGAATCAAGATTGTAGACATGGATTAAGGTTTCTTCCAAGGTTCACAGATTTTAAATCTTTCTTTGATAAATTTGTGTGTTGTGCATACGTTATAATTGTGCATCATTATATTTTTGCAAAAATTGTTAATTAGTATAAGAGCCTAAGATTGATGCATATTGAGGTTTTTTTGTCCCGCCTCAAAGATTATGGATTTTTTCCAATTCATTAAATCAAAGACTAATATCATTCGGTGCATGACTGTCACTATTCAAGAAAATTTTGCACAATGAAGAAGAGAAAATCAAACACAAGCTCTTCAGCTAAATAGATCATTCTCCCATATTGTGATTGTTTTATGTTAGAATAATGTTAAAAAAAATTAATCCCTTATGAATCCATTTCTTTTTTTTTCCTTACTTTAATTTTTGACCAAATTGGACAAAATAATTTGTAAGTTTTTTATTTTAGGATTTTGTAATATTGTGTCTTATATGTCAATAATTATCAAGAAAATTTCTAAAAGTAGTCAAGAATTTTTGTGGCTCTCTTAGCATAGTCTTCTTGAGAATTCTCAAGCCAGCTACCACCATGTAATCACATATGTGGCAGCATATTGTACCTGCACTAGTAAAAAGGATTTGAAAGTTCAATAATAAGTAATAAAATTTTAATAAAAATAATAAGAGTTTGAGAGAAATAAATAATATTTTTCATACACTATCAAAAAAAAATTCCATTGTGTACTAATGCACAACACAAACATTTTTGTTTCATCTATTAGCACACAAAAAATTAAACGAAAACAAGTTTCAGAGTGAACTTCACATACAATGAAGCTCGAATCGAACTCTTGCAAGGGGGTGGGAAGTGTGAGCAAAGGAGAGGGAGAAGTGCGAAAATGGGAGCAAGAACAGGTAGGGTTATGATGATAATAGGATTCAAGGGAGAGGGAGAAAGAGGTAGGGATCCGGTGGTGGGTGCGAGGGAGAGGGAGAAGGATAGGGTTAAGTAAGGAATTTTAAAAAGGTTGGGGTAGGAGAAAAGGTTAAGGGGTTAAAAACTAAATAAAAAAGAGTGAGAATAGAGAAATGGGTGTGAGAATAACATGGGCCTAGTAGTTATTTCTAGGTTATGTGTACTGTTCAAGGTCTATCAAATGAATGTGGCAAGTGACATAGTGCTCCAATGTGCACGTCAGTCCTCTATGTCAGCATGGTACAGGAGCACGAACACTTCGCCATTAGCAACTAGGCCATCGGGTTAACAGGTTATCTCTAAATACCTTAATATTTGAGTATTATTGATAATGTTACAACTCCCTTATCTTGCGTACTTAATTATCTACAAGTGATGGATTATCTATAATCCATTAGATTGTCTACAAACTATAAATTATCTACTAGCAATTATCTATAAGCCACAACTTATCTACTAATTATTATTTACAAGCTAGGAATCATCTACAAGGGTTGTTACGTCACTATAACAGCCCCCGACAAATAAGGACCCAAAGCTTCCATCTCACTCTATAAATATCAGGTTCTACATCACCATTTTCATTTCATACTCAGCTAACTCACGTACTTACTTGAGCGTCTGAGTCATTTGTTTTACGAGTCCCTCATCTTATCCTCCTAATAAAGGGTACTCACAGTCCGACGTGCGAGATCGTGGAGCCCACCTTGGCTACGTCTATCCTGACGTCAATCAGCTCCATATTTTGGTAAATACATTTGGCGCCAATCGTGGGGTCGCGATAAAACTTATCTCGTAGCCTCTTTCATTAATGGTTAGCATGTGGTCTGGCCTTAGACGCGAGACACTCCGAGCTTCAATCCTCCCCCAACAACCATGACAAACATCGACACTCTTCAGCAACTCCATACACCTATTGTGGAGATGGAGCAACGCCATGAGAAGGAACTCAGAAAGCTGAAGGCTGACCACGACCAGCTGGAGGCTCGTTTGAGATGCCCTTAGGGCAACGAGCACTCAGCCCACACAATGCATGAACATACTCAAGGGGGATCACACCCCCAACACACCATCAACACCCAAGACGATCCTAGTCTATCCCACGTGCACCGCCATGAAGGGAGGACGGCTCGTCAACATCCTTTTGTCTAATTTATCATGGAGGCCAACCTGCCCTGAGTACGCAACATTAACATGGTACAAAGGACTTCCCCCAAGGTCCATCGACATTTTTGACACTATTGTCGAGCATTTCAATCCTCAGTACGCAACCAGCCGGTCACACCGCATGACTGCCGCTACTCTGGCCAATCTGTGACAAGTAGATGATGAATCCTTCCGAAAGTTCATGGACAGGTTTGGACAAATTGACCCAACCGAGTTTGCGGTCAAACCGGTGACCCATCGATCCGGATTGGGTTACTTAACTTTTTTTCTGGTTATAGTCGAAACGACGTAGTTTCAATTTGAACTCATTTTAATTTTAGAAACCCTATCGACATATTCTTCTTCCTGTCGCAGTCTCACTCAGTCGCTATACGCCATCACTCCGCTCGCCAACCTCTCCTTCCTTCCTCTCATCGTGGTGTCGTGCTGTCATCACCTTGTTAGACTCACTCAGTTCATTTGCAATGTTGTTCAAAGCCGTAAGTGAGTCCAACTAAATTTATTTTTTTCTTTTTCATTTTTATTTTAGTTTTTTTGTGTGTTATTTTGAGTTAAATTGATCTTTTCATTTATTGTTGAGCATTTTTTTGCCTCAATTGTGTTTTTTGTTGAGTTAAATTGATTTAGAGGTGACCGCATTTGCGATTGAGTTGCAGATGAAATTATGATCCCGAATCATTTTTTAAAACTATGATTTGGAACTTTGGATTGGTTTTTTTATATTCTATAATCTACATTGATGTGATATTATTATATTTCACTTTAGTGTGGATATTAATATAAACTATCGTTGATGTCTTTGATGTTAAAGGTTAGAGATAATAGTCATTTTTTAACCTATGTTCTTTATATTTTGTTTGTTTTTTAAGACTTGTAAATTTCAATGCATCAGGAGAAAGATTTTAAGACAGATATAAAATTTTTATATTTTTTATTACAATCTGAACCATAGGATCAACTAGTGATCTATTAGTTTGACCACTGACTCAATGTCATGATCGGATCAGTCTCAGTCTCAGTGTATGACCGGATCAGTCACCGGCCAAATTTTAAAATAATGTTTGCAAGTTTACAATAAAATAATTAAAGACCGTTCCCGGGTGGACTTGTGTTTTGGACTTGTTTTGGATAGATCTAAAGTTTTTTATTCTCCTATACATGCATCCTGTTATGAAAGATACAAAATTATTAGCCTTGTTCTATTATGATTGCTGACGTACGTATCAAGGTCAAAGTTATAAACTATGTAGAATTAATTTGACATAAAAATTTTGTCCATCCTTTTGTAATTATTTATTGTTAGAATGCCAAGTATAAAGTTTTGGTGAATTACAAAATTTATTTTATAATTAAAAAGCAGCAATGGAACTATCCGACTCACCCCCAGTTAAGAATCTCTCCAAAACTCTATTTTGGTGAATATATATAGATGATGCTTAATAAGGCAGAACGTGGTAGCTGAGTGGTGTCCTAAGAGGCTTTTGTGGCGTCACCAACTTAAGATAACTGTCTCAATGCCACTGAAACAAAAGGCACACACCCACTTGGTCTTTGTCACAAAATTGTCACCTTCACCGGCAAACAAACCGGTCAAGGTTTCTGTCACAACGTGCAACTTTCATCAAGACCCTTGTGATCTCTACTTTATCCTAAAAATCCATCTACCCACATAAATACCATATGTTATGCATATAGAAGATAGAAAGAAGCCAAAAAATCCTGCAACGGGACAATTCATTTAACACAAGCCAATGTCGTGCAATTGCATAACACAAGGATGTAGACTACCAATGGCATGACAACCCCAAACCAAATGGCTCTTTAATTTTGCCACACAAACCCGACAATTCGCCGCTAAATGTTCCTGTCCTTTTCCTTCCAATGTCCATGCCCACCAGCCAGTCTCACAAATTGACTCTTTAAAATTTCATTTCACCCTTTTTCATGGATATAATACTAACACATGCTTGGTCTTTGCAAACCCAATTTTTTTACCCTTTTTCATGTGATACCATGTTAAGTTGAAAATATATAATTGAAACAATATAAAATCTAATCTTTTATATGTAATTGAAACTTTGTAATGGGGAGTAATAAATGTGGTTTGGTAATTGAAGGGAGATGTCGCATGTTGGAATCTCTCTCAGTAAGAATCTAACCGCTATTGATAAAATAATAATTGAAACTTTGTAAAGTAGCTTTAGATGCCATCATTTAACCAATTGACATAGTAATTGACTAATGGTTATGAATTTGAATACCATCCAAAATTTCATCTCAAAATCAATTGAATCTATTTAAATTAACTCAAGTTTTACCATGCTAATTTTTTTCTTTCAAGGTACAATGTAATTGAAACTATGTAATGTATATAGTATATGTCATCATCTATAACCAATTGACATAGGAATGGGTTATGGACTCCCATGCAATGTAAAATTTCATCTCAAAATTAAATGACATTAAGTTATCCAACAATTATACAAACTACCTCCCGATAATTAAAATAGACAATGTGGGACTTTCTAACAATACCAACAAACAATATAAAATCCATTTTCCATAGAAATATCTCTGTTGAGTTAGTTGTCTTGCACATTAGCAGATCGGTGCCTTTTGTGGTAACAATTTTCAAAATTAAAACTAAGAACAGCTGCAGTTTATGTTGAATTTGAACATTTTCTATCTGGGGTTTTCTTTAAAAAGTGTGTTTTATTTATAAAAAAAAAAAAAATCATTTCCAGTTTGGAGCCTCGGTGAATTCGGTTTGACATTGAAACAAGAAGGATGTGTCGGAGGACTTTTGTTTCATTTGACATGTGGAAATGTGGCTGGGTGTCCTGCATAGTCGAAGGTCGTATTCAAGTTATCAATTGGACCAAAATTAAGGGCAACAAGCCACGTAGTGGAAAACAAGCACCTATGGTTAAAAATTGACCAATTTCTATAAAATTCTAGTAGAAGCCTGCAAGGTACTACTTTGCAATATTTTTTGGCCATGTGGGTTTGTTTCCCTTGTGCTGAAATTTAGGACAATTTTCCGACATGGTGCATTTTCCATTGATCAAACTAAGGAGGCCCCCTAAAGAAAAACTGGGATGGGAGATGCTGGCAATTGCTCATTGATCATGTGCCCATTTCTCATGATTTGATCTGTCTCATAACAAGTCAAGATCACCTTTGTCTCTCCTGAATCTTGGTCCTAATTTCCCCTTTATTTCTTTTTTTGGTTTCTTCGTATCACACTTTTTTGAATGCTGATCAATTATTTCTAGCAGATGCAATCTCAGTTTGAAATTTTGTTATCCCGTGTAAGTCACTGATCGATATAATTTAGTAATATATAATTATTATTTTTGAAAAAATTGATTTGGTCGCGAAAATTTTAGAGTTAGTAAAATGACGGTTAAATGTTTCTTTAAAAAATTAATTTCATGATTAAAATTTTTAGATGACTAACATATTGATACATTTTTAGTCATAAAACTTGAGAGTCAATGAATAAATACAGATCAGTCAAAAATCTGGTCAAACCGTAATGAGTTTAACCAGATATGCAAAATTTAATACCGAGTTCCATAATTCTATGACTTAATAATTAAGATAAAATCATTCATTACACCATAATTATAAATATTCCTAATATATTATGTTTATAATATTCTTAAATTTATGTACAATTCAATCGGTTCAGACGGCAATTCTTTCGTTTGAAGTGTAGAACCAATGAAAAATGACCTACTACATTATTGACCGAGCTAATGTGTGTATATATATACACATATATATATATATATATATATATATATATATATATATATAAAACTTGGTTTTTTTTATCGGTAAATAACTAAATATTGGTTGTTAATTTATTAATTGTACGTAGAATACAATAAAACTTTTCTCTTCAAAGCAAAATAAGTTTAGTCACTGGCACTATTTGTTTGGGAAAATTTTATCATTATTTATAAGGTCAGTTGTGTGAGTGTGCATATTGGTAGGGTTTAATAACATTGGTAAAATCTAAAACTTGGACTATGGTTGTGAAAAAGTATAAGTTCTAACATGAAAACAAACAGACCCTAATACAAGAGGATTTAAATAACTTTTTAATTATAATCCTTCGCCGCCCAAAATTATCTTAAAATATAAAATGATGTAAATCTAACTAAACTAATTAATCTTGTGAACAACACATCATCCATTACTTGCAACCATATACTAAAGATAGAAATGGACCATGCACCATACAAAAGAGGTCAAATGTCGTTTTGTCAAAAAACATGTCAAATCCTCTATCTATAGAGTGTCAAAAGTGAATAAAGTGTGATTCATACGTAAGAAAGGATACTCTACTGTGGTTTAAATGAAATTTTATTTAAATAAATAGCTACTTGTCATTAAACCAATATAATTATCAAATAATCTATCTATCTATATAAAACCAAACAAGACAATTAGACCCTAACAAGTTGTTGCATGTGATTAACTTGTCATTAACAATTATTAAATTAGTTCTATATTCCTTTCCATGTACTTTCCGGAAAATTAGCAAATAACATAGCGGCAAAAGAAGAGGAATATTGTTTGATTTCATTGAAGATGAGCATTGAGTACATGTTCTATTTTTAACCGTCTAGAAGAACTTAAGGAGATGTTATAGACAATCAAGGTGGGTGAAAAACATTAACCAATAATTACTATAAAGGGGTCACCGTCATATGCCTTTATGAGTCTGTTGTTCATGGATTGCACGTCACTTAACCCTTTCATGTGTTTTTTTGTCATATATATACCAAACAAGAGACTAAAACATGCCTTGTCCTTTCTCAAGTACCCATATTAAATTATTGAATAATTTTAAAATACTCTTTAAATATTGTCTTATTAATTTCTTTTATTAAATAAAAATGTTAATTTTTAAAATATTAAATGAATTATGGAGATATTGTAAGAGAATATGACATATAGACATTGTTGTAAACATTTATATTATAAAAAAAATTAATTGTATTTTGCTTATTTTTAATTTAGATTATGTGCTATTTTAATCTTTTTATATATCTTACTTAATTAAGTCCCTTTATTTTTAAGATTAAACTGAATCATGTATCAGTTTTCTACCTTTTTACAACTATCAAATCAATTTCTATCTAAATAGTTGGAAGTTTACTACTGATTCGGATAAGAAATAATTTTAAAAGTCAAATATTAAATAAAAATGGAAGGATGTTATAGAAAGTATGATTAAGATTTTAAAAGAGACAAAAATTGAGACTTTTTTATTTTAGACGCAACTAATTTGATATTTTTATTAGTAAGTTTTGACTTTTGAGTAAATCCTTTTTAAAACAATTTAATTTGTGAAATTTTAAATAAAAATGATAAATTTAAAAGTTTTATGTAGAAGAAAATGGAGCGAGGGATAACATTTATTTCACTTTAAAAATAGAAAGACTTAATTTACTTAAAAAATTAAATAGAAAATCACACATGATTAAAAAGTAAAAAAAAAAAAAAAAAAGAATTAACCGGGGGGGGAGCAAGGAAAGTTATAAAACGTTAAAATTAGAACTATCACAATCAGAGATACAAGTGGGGGTGGAACACAAGATGAACCACTTGACTTTGATGTCATTATTCATGCTCCCAAATGCTTAATAAGTGCCGTAATATGTGCAATGCCCGTTTAATAGGCCAGAACTTGTTGTCTTTTGGTTATGATTAGTGTACCAACATCTTAACATTAATTCCTGTGTGAAAAAACCTGAGTTTGTGAATGTGTATATAAAAGAACAGAATTCCTATATGCTAATGGTACGAATAAATTGGCATAGCCATAGGTACCAACACTTGATAAATTAACCTGATTATTTGTTGTTGGTTTTTACATGATAAAACTTAGAGGGAATTATGTCGTACGTGTACTATTCGTTGGCAATTTTCGTCCATATATTTCATACTATTTTTCAGTGATTCTCGTGAGAGAAATAGTTGTTGTTGTGTTCATTATTTTGTACATATAAACAACTTTTGCACTCCACGACAAAAGTGGAAATTCAAGCTGAGATATATACAACGTGTTTGTCTCAAGTGTGTTTTTTGGACTCAAATTTAATATGAACATCTAGCAACGAATTTACGTCGAATTCATATATTTACGTAGAAGCAAGTTTTAAGATTTGGATTGATTCCACCCGTTTGACTGGTTGAATTGCGATCAGATGATTAAATCGGATTGAGTCTTATATTTAATTAGGTGTGCTTTTAACACAAAATGACTCAGAGCGACTCGATCAAGTTTATAGTGAAATCAGTTATCCGTCAACCCAGATAGGGCCACTTATCTTTTTATTTTATTTTTTTTATTATAATTATTTTTTTAACTTATGTTTTTTATATTTTGTTTGTATTTTTTAAGACTTGTGAATTTCAATGTGTCACGAGAAAAAAATTTGGAACATGGGTGGTTATTTTTGTGATAATTGTAGGATTTCATAAAAGGAGAAAGTTATTTCTTTGTGCTTTTGTTGGTTTTTATTATTATGAACTAGTTGAGTGTTGTTTTGCTGAGTGGGAGACAATTTTGCTTGTGATTATAAACTGAATTTCTTTTCATATTAGGGGTTTGTTGATGTTTTGATTTGTCTAATTTGTTGTGAGCAAGATAATTATCATTGTTGAACTAGATGTTATAATGGAAAAATGTGAGCTGATTGGAGAACCTATCACAATACCAAAATATTGGACATTGATTCATACAATTAGATATTATATTAGATATTGGACATGAGGAACATATGTTGAACTTGAACTTATTTAGCTATTTATTTATATTTGTGATCTTTGTTACTTGTTTGTTTGAACTTGGACAATGATATTTTTTTAACATTTTGGTATCTAATTATCTATGTTATGAAATTATATTAATTTGTGATATTATTTTTAAATATTTTTAGACATGTATAAAAATTTCATATTTTATTAAAAATTGGGTCATGCGAGTCAACTAATAACCCGTCGGTTCGACCATTGACCCAAAGATAATCGGGTCAATCACCAAACCGAATTTTAAAACTATGCATAGAAGCAATGATTCATATAGCTTCGAGATCATGTCTGCATCCACATCGAAACACACTCAATGAACTAAAAATTGATCATTTTTTAGGGTGAAAATTTTTTTTATGAATAACTAGCCTCATAATTTATAAGTTTCATTATTGTTGAATATGATATTGATACGAAGTTGTTTTCACCGAAAATAATGATAAATCTTCATTAAAAATTGTAAGCACACACAAGATATTTCTCTCTTAACATGATTTATTTTATATCAAATGATCAATCAGAATTTGAACTCTGTTCCATATATAAGTTTAATTTGTCATGGGAAAAATAAAGGTAAAATAAACAAACTTTTAATTATTTTTTAAAATTAAAGTTGTTGTTTTTTAATATAAGAAAATTCAAACATTCTATAAAAAAAATTGGTTACGATTTACGAATATCAAAGTATGAAAAAAAATTCGTTGATTGATTAACGAAAATATAATATGCTAATATTTTGGGGCTTTAATTTTGATTTATATAATTTTAAATCCTCATGTAACATTTTCTTATTATTCTTCTTATTTAGTGCAGGTTTGCTGTGTTTACAGTGGATTATTATTAAGAAATTAATAATTTTTTAAAATTTCTCGAAAACATATGGAAAATAGTTTTTTTAAAATAATTCAAAATGACACGTAAATTATTAAAATATTAAAAAAAATAATTTTCATTTAATATTTCTTTTAGAATAAATTACATTAATCACTTCTAAAAATTTTGAAAATGATACAACCATTTCCTGTTTTCTTAACATTTACGATAGCATCCCTTATTTGCTAAGTTTTAGTTAATTATTTATTTTTTTAAAAATTGTATGTTTAAAATTTATTTTGGCATGCAACATTATATTAAATATTTTACACTTCTTAAAATTAATGATTTTAAGTTATCATTTATTGAATTATTTATTTTTAAAATTTTTAATTTTTTGTGAAAATGATTTTGTAATTATTATACATAAAAAAAATTATGTTAAACAATATTCATGTAATGTTATTGTTAAGATATTATGCAAATATAATTATAAATTAATCGGAAACCTTTTTAAAATATTTATAAATTACCAATAAAATAATTTTTAGTCAACCTAGTGAATTTTAAAAAATTTAAAATCAAAAGTTTTCAATATACATTGTTTTAATTGTTTATTTATTAAAAATATATTCTTATAATTTAATTAACCCTAATTAAAGTGTATTTGAGGATATTATTTGTTATTATTATATTATTTTTATTCCTATACCTACGAATATGAAATCGTTTATAATATAATCTAAATAAATTCTTATTTCATCATGCAAAACATGATGAGAATCTAATTTCTTTACGAGCAAAAACCATGACAGAAACAAAATCAACATTAACTCTTCGTTTGCAAGTCACAAGAAAAATTGAAAGTCTTACTCTCCAAGTTGTATATTATATATAGCTCCTCATATTCTATCGAGTGTAGGTTGGTAATAATATACAGGTATAATAATCTTATTGGTATGATTTTGATAGAGGTGAAGATGTTATAACTTATATTAAAGTCAAATTTCTTTGATCAAGTCATAGGTCAAATTACTCTGATTGAAGTTAAGTTGAGAATACTTCGATTAAAGTTGAAGTTAAGGTAAAAATACTTTGGCTAAGTTTACATTGAAGATATCTGACTAAAATTGAAGTGAAGATACTTTTATTGAGGATGAGATGAAGATAATCTAATTAAGACAAAGGTGTAAATACTATTAGGATTTAAGGGTGTAAGTGACCCGTTTGAGTTAAATTTAACCAATTTTTCAATCCAACCCAATTAAAATTAATTGTGTTGTTTTTGTTTTACAACACAACGGGTTGAGTGATTAAAAAAATTATCACTTCTTTAACTTTTTAAAATAAATTAAAAAATACCTCAAACTAAAAATTAAAAACAGTAAAGGATATTTTCAAATTTAGCATGTGTTTAAGTAAATCATACACATATGACTTGTTTAAATAACTCATTCATAATCATAAAATATAAATAGGTAATCTATTTAACAACTCACATTATTTATAAATCATAATATTATTTTACAATTCACAATACTACTAAAGTCAACAGTAAACATAAAAATCACAAAAACATGGTCCCAAATATCATAATACTTAATACATGTTTGATTCCGTGAGTACGTGAGACTAACATAGGTATGAAAATTTACGTTGGGCCTTTAGGATTTTCTATAATAGTAGATACTATGAAGACAAATAGTAATTTTGTTATATGTTATTGAATATACTGATTGGATTGAGTTTGTTTAAGTTCAAAATCATTACCCAGATCATTTTTAATTGGGTTCACTAAAATAAACTCAATCAAATCTAAAATATATATATATATATATATATATATATATATATATAATTTGATTGGATTGAATACGACATGCTTACATCCTTAAATGCTATGATCGAGTTGGAATGATACTCAGTAAAGTCTATGTAGAGCACTATAGTACCTATTCCCATACTCTCACTTTTAAAATTTTCCATACCCGAATATGCATAAGTAGTAACTTTAATGCTTGAGCCCTTTCATATTGGGTGTCTAAATATGCATACCCGTATCCGTTATCTGCACATTAATTAATATGAAAAATTGAAAAATAAATAATATTAATTAAAAATATGATAGTAATTAAATTAAAATTTAATTCAAAGATTTTTGTTACAAAATATCTTTTAGCAAATAAGGATCGTGATTTTTATTGGTGAATTAAGGAACATGATCTTTTTTTTAATTAAAGAATGTGATCTATCTATTATCAAATAAGGATGAAACAATATGATCTTTTTTTAAAAATTAAAAAACGTGATTTACCTTATATGTGTGGGTATAGGTAGCGTTGGGTACTTGGGTACTTGTAATATAATTGTATGCATTATTTTTAATTGAAAAATCAACAAATAAATTATTCAATAAAAAATAACTTATCCTTAATATTAATGAATGTAAAATATTTAGTATAATGTTGCATGCTGAAATAAATTTTAAACATACAATTTAACAAAATAAATAATTAACCAAAACTTACCAAATAATTCATAATTATTTTAAAGTGCAATTAAACATCTAAGGTAAGTATATAATGAATCCTAAATCAATTCTATGTTGTAATTTGTTGTTGGAACGGTGGTCGATTTAAGCCTATTCAAATGCAGTTGAAATAAGAAAATGACATAAGTGGAATCGAATCCTTGTCTTGCATTAAATTAAACAACAACATGTCATTACACCACTTTGTTATAAACAATTACTTTTGCGTCGTATGATATATAAAATATTACGACAACCTACATTTTCATCATCTTTAACCTTGAACTTGATCTGGTTACGACTCAAGACAAGACCCAATCTTTTGATACTATTTTTTACACCAAATAGAAATATTTTGAAATCAGAAACTTTCGAAAAATGATTTCCATTTGGTTTACGGTCTCAATTTGCATTAAAAATCTTAAAACATAACTTTTAGAACGTGAACGAGTAAACTGAAAGGTGAAAGGGGGAAGGTGATACAACGTAAACACACAGATCAAGCTACAAACAGGGTCAAGCAAAGGTTTTGGACTTAGCTTGCCATAGAGGATAAACCATGTGCAACCTACAAAAGGGATTCACACGTGAGAATTGGCTTCATAAGAGGATATAGCCTTCCCTGGGTTCTATCAATTTTCCAAATTCATTCAACATTCCCCACCTCCAAGCAAGGAATGCTAGGTTTAAAATTGGGAAGATTAGGAATTAGTTAGGGATAAAAGTGTCTTTTAATAAAATATTAAATTAAAATTAAAAATATCAAATTTGTAAAAATATCCTTAGGATTTAATTGCATGCAAAAATGAAAAAATTAAACTGAATTGTCAAATGTGACAATATAAATCACATCACATTAAATGATTCGACAATATGTAATTCACATTGATGTGACTTATTTTGAAGTCACATTGAAGTAATGACCTCTCAAGATATGTAAAATTTATGCTATAATTGTAATGGACAAGTCAACAAGATTTAATTGATCAATTTTAAAGTACAATAAGGTTTGACGACATTATTGTTAAGTCTCTTGATAAAACTCAATCTACCATGTGGAGTAGTCACATGTGGACAAATTTAAAAAATACTAAAGTTACGGAACGAGTTAAGGAATAAGTGTGTTTACGAGTATGAATAACCTAAGAATCCAAATCTACCTAATTAGTTTGGGTTGGATTTGTTGAGAATTTGTGTAAAACCCGACTCAAACCAATCAAACCCCAATAATGAATGGATCGGGTATGAATCCTCTTATTTGAATATGTTATCAATCCGACCCGATCCATGACATTTAATTAAATTTATTATATATATATATATATAAGTTCAATTATTAAATTAAGAAATACAAAACGTTGTAGTTATTTTTTGCTAATTTTTAACAACATGTGATTTTTTTTCTCTTTTTTAGTTGTTATTTTTATTTTTATCTAAATTTTGATTATATTTTCTCATGTTAATATAATAGTTTATAGGATGAAAACCATTTATTTTATTAATCAAATTGTTTCAAAATTTGGAGGAAATTTGGACATATTTACAAAGCTCTAGACAAAAATAAATTATGTGTGTTATTATATATTTGCAAGTTTTAGACCCAAAAATAAATTGTTGTTTGGCGCCTTCAGAGACAAATTATGAACTAAATCCTATAATCAAAGTATTCTATGATTCGATGTCCACTTAGGTCAAGTTGACGCCACACCACCTCACATGAGATTGCTTAGGCCACAAGGTCATCATAATCTATCTTGCTCCCAATCTTCAACATCTGCATATGGACCTTAGACCACCTAGTAAAACACATGTGAGCACATGTTTCCAAGAAATGTCCCATCATGCATAAAAGTCGATGTCACCTTTGAAACTTTTCAATTCCCCATTTGTTACATGAAAAAACTATTGTTCCTCCCTTAACCATAAATCACAAGAACTATAATCACTCAATGACCTAAATAGATATTCACCTTGATCTAGGAGTCACCACTTCACACCTACAAATACTATATCTCTTTTAATAATTAGGTATTTCTTCCTTCTTCATCCCATTATATTGTTACTTTACTATAATTTTTACTAACTTGAGTAATTAAAATATGTAACAAGTAGATTTTATGTTCAGCTCGAATCCCTTAAACATGTTGTTAGATTCTAATCTTATAAAAAAAACATAATTGAAAAGAAAGATCTACTAAAAATAGTCAATCAAATTTTTTCATAAAAATTTGTCAATAATAAAGCTAGTGATTACTTTACGTCAATATCGCTGACAAAATAGTTAAGAAAAATTATAAATTAAAAGTTATATTTTAAAAAAAAATATGCCTTAAAAAATTATAAACATGTTAAAATAAATAGAAATTGTCTGTATATTTATAAAATTATAAATACATTTAATTATAAATACATTTTTTAATTTTTGCTGCATCATAAAAATCTTGTTCAAATATTTTAATTGAAAATTTCTGATAAAATTAATAATAAAGATATATTATCCGTTGAATACTAATTATCATTAATCAGAATACTAAATATAACGCAAGTCTAGGCATTACATGCGTAATCTAACTAGTTTATCTACGTTAAAAAGGTTATTAAATATTCTTTAAATTTATATGATGTTAATTATTTTTTCATTTCACATGCCACTTTTTATTTCAATTCTATAATTAATGCATTTAAGAAAATTATTAACAAAACTCATAATATTACAACATGATAGTGAACAACTAAATGAGCAAACAAAAACATACTCAAACGTGTCAAAATGAAATCCATGTTTCATATCCTTAATATAAGTTAAATATTGTAACAAAATATGCTGATATTGAGTATCTTATATTATCATCCAAATCAACAGCAGGTCAAACTTTAAATTTAGAAAATTTAATATTCTTTACCATTTATGTCAAAACATTTACTTCAGTTAATGACATATAAAAGCACTAAGAAAATTATTAAATGATTAAAACTAAATGAAAATATAATTACTTTTAACCAAATTATTTTCTACTAAAACACTTAATTTACATGCTTTGTAAAATCATATTAGTTCTCTAAAATGGTAAATTAAATTTCACATATTCCCTCTAATTTCACATTTCCTCGATTTACCCACCTTATACCTTTTTACATCACTAACCCTCCTTAGTTTTTCTATTTTATTTTCTTGGTGTCTCTGAACCACCTTATAACACTTTTTCTTTTCTTTTTGTTTATCATGAACCCTTCTAAGGAAATTTAGTGATAAAAAAAATATGGATATATGTTGAAAAATGACAAATTACAAGGGAGAGAACATGTAATTTGCTCTGTGGCTAAAACGACAAAATAAAACATAACTGACACAAATATACGAATGAGATATAAATCCATCTACCCTTGGAAGTATGTAAGCAGAGCACAGATTAAATATACTGCACCCAAAATGCAAATTCAAATGCATATCCTAATAAATATAAATAAATAAAATAAACAAAATAGCATGCAACAATAGAGGCTTATCACGGACATCAAATTAGGATCAATAAGAAATTTGTAGCTTTGAAATTGACCAACTGGTATCTAGACTATGGTCTAAAATCAATTTTACACATTTTAATATAAGATCTATTCCTAACATTAATTTGAACATATATCATAATCACGTTCAACTGCTCAAAATTAACTATATTAAAATCTAAATTGAACGGACACGTAAGCCTGATTGTTTTAGTTTTATTCCAAATCTTAGGGCCCGAGACAATTTTTGCAAAGGAAAATCTTTAGCATTCAGGAAATGGCGTTTGGATTGGGACAAGTATACACATAAGCTCTTTTTTTCCTATCCGTAGGAATCAAAGATAAGTACTAGGAAATTTACAAACAAGCTCTTTAAATTCATGTTTATGCATATTTAGAACAATTTCTCATACATATCAAAAGCAATATCTGTATACACTGCTTGGACATTATATAAAATGAGAATGCAGCAGTGTAATGTTCATTCCAAATTAATATCAAACTTGCTTTTATCAGGGGAAGCATTTCATCCTCTGCAAAGTGACACGTGAAAGCTATGTTAACAAGTGGAACAAACATTATGGTCTTGAATCTGATAACGTTTATTACCTGTCTTTCAACTTCAACAGCTGAGACAGCTAGTCTAAGCTTCAAAATTGATCTGTCTTGCTCACAATTTTCTGTCTCCGTGTCTAACAGAAAATACAGGTAGCAAGATTCAGAGAGAAAGAGAATCTAACACACTACAGAAAGCTAAAGAGACAAACAAACTAGATACTAGATAGGAACACATTGAACTTGAAATTGCACTCATTCCAACCAAAATCTGCAATGTGTCCATGTAGCAATCCTGATGAGGTAATTACTAGCATGAGAACTCGAGGAGGCGAGACTAGACTTTCTATAGGATCACATCAGGGCTCAGTCATGAGTCCTTGTTTAATTTAATCTTGGATGAGATTACCAGGGACATACATAAAATTATCCCTAATTCCATGCTTGTTGCGAATGATATAGGTTTATTGAGGAATCTTGCACTCTGAAACAGGTTTATTGAGGAATATTGCACTCTGAAACCAACTTTGATGATGTTTAGGAACATAGACGCTAGGCTTGTGAGCCACCCATGATCCAGAATCCTAGCAAAATCTTGTTAGGGTCTGAAATAACAGGACTTAGTGCAAGAGGAGCAATTTGGGACTTTTGCAAAACCCCTTCTAGTCATAGAGTAAGAACACCTTTGGGGAATGTTTTTGAGGGGCCTCGAGGAGGTGAGAACAAAAGTAAAGTCGTGCAGTTGGATCCTTCCATCCTTATCTAAGGATAGGTCTTTGTCCAAATGGATGGACTAGGAACAGCTCATGGATGAAGGTCTGGTGGACAAGACTAGAACAATGGAGAAATGGAATTAGAACACTAGACTAGTGAAGACCTGACAAGGTACTATGAAGCTCCAGTATTAGTCACTCACTCAGACTTTCACAGGGAGGTTAATAGATCTTTGCATTGCAACTTCAGGATCAGTCAGCGAGAATTTCATATGAAACAAAGGGAGGAAGAAGGGGCAAGACTGGAATTAGAGGAAAAAGTAGCCAGTCTTTAGAGCTAAAGAGACAAGTCCTAATGAATAAAGAGAAGAACTTGGATGCTTAGAAAGGAAGTAATTTTCAAGAATTAGTGAACCAGGCCTAATGGAATCAATCATTATGGTAGCAAAGGATAAGGGTTCAGCTAGTAATATTGCCAAAATCTCTACAGAGAGAGGGGAGGTAAGATAATACCAGGTGATGACATAGGCCATTTTACAATGCCTAATTGATCTTTGAACACAATCTAAGACTATAAATGTTCCTCATCACTTATGTTAGTAGCTTAACTTGGCTGAAGTGGTTTTTTATTTCTCAAAGGTGTAGGTTTAGAATAAAGAGACAAAGTATATGTAACTTCATTTTATCACAACAGTGATTGAGTCATTAACTATAAATTTTTTATCAGTCAATGATCAAAGCCTGAGATGCATCACAAAATATGGGCATCTTCCGATGCAATTTTTTTACAGGAATAGTCATTCACGATGTAACATTTGATATTTAAGGCAAAGTTACCTAAACAGTTAATCCCTATAGTTTTATTCAATTTTATATTTTGGTCCCTATAATTTATTGTTATGTATCAGTCCCTTTGTTTCAATTTGTTGAATTTGGTCCCTGTCATTAGGTTTTAGCCCCTAAAGTTTATATTAGTCACGGTATTGATCCCAAATTTTCATAAAGGTCTTGCTTGTGAGGGGAAGTTATGGGTGGCGGCTGTCTTGATCTTGTAGGGACTTCACCCCGACGGGGATTTGGTTGGGGGTGGATTGTATAGTGGTTTTTGTTGGTATTACTATACAGGTTTTTTTGTTGGATGTTGGGTGAGGGGTGCTCTCTGGTAGGATCAACGGGGGCTTTTTTAAGGACTCTGTTTTTGTACCTGATGTTGTGCAGGTCCCCTCCCACTCCTTGTGGGTATCCATCTGCACTTTCTATGAATCATATTTATATTTGACTTCCAAAAAAACAAAATAAAGGTCCTCCTTATAGTTTCAAATTAGATATTGGTCACTGAAGGACCAAAATCTAAATAAGTGAAACTATAGGGATCAAACTCAAAAAGAATAAACTATAGGGACAAAAATTCAAATCAAGTGAAACTATAGGGATTTTGTTTATTTTAACCAACAAGCAACAAATTGAAAGATTCTTACCATAGTAATATGACGACAAGATAGTGATGCGTTCCATTGGCTGGAAAAGGAAAAACAATATTATCCAAGTACAAAGGAAGAAATAATCATGTCGAGTAATTTTAAACTTTGTACTAAAAACTTGAGACAAAAGATAAGCATGCATATGTTTGTTCTATTAGAAATCCAGCTAAACCAATAAGATGCAAATTAGCCGATTGATCAGTCTAATGCTGATAACAACTACAGTGACCCAGCTAAGTTAGGAAATAATTAAGTTGCAAAACATTCTAATGCTGACTTCAACATTCACTAATAAGCATAAAAAGTATTAGAAATACCAATTTACATTTATGCACTTCACCCTTACACAAACATAAACAATTGTTGTTATATGAACATAATTTTTTGAAGGTAACGTATCAAGTGAGAACTTTTGTTTTTGTAAGAAAAAAGAATAAATATAAACCATTAGATTATATTTGAATGGTCAAGTCTCAAGATTGAAAATAAATGCACATGACTTTAAATGATCATGTAAGCATTAACTAACTTTTAATCTTACCATCCATGTATGGTTGGATACACTATGACCCAAATTTATAGTTCTCATTTTCTCACAATAAACATGAATTCTCACTTGATATGGGCCCTTTTTTCCTGAAATATTCCTTCATACAAAAACCACCCTCAAAGTTAGCAATAAAAGCTTACAGGTGAATAATTTTAAGCTACATATTACTACATAGAATTTCTTTTCCCTGACACATACATACAAATCTATACAAATCTTTTCTCACCCACCCACCTTCCCTTTTCTCTTCTCCCACGGGTCTCTCTAGCTTTGCCCATGGCTTCTCCACAAAGTTAAAAAATAAAACAATAGTTGCAAGGAAAAATCTATAAATTCCTAAACCATGGATATCCATGTACAAGATATGATCCAGGATTGAACATTAAATGATGGGAAAAAATTACAATGCCCAAGATGGATGAGATTTTCTAGTATACCATTACAAATATACCCTCTTTACGAGTAGGTAGTTGCTCAAGCTTTGTCAACGTTTCATCGCCTTTAGTAACTTTTCCAAATATTGCATACTGTAAAGGGCATTCATCAGTATATCAATTGCAAAAATTGTAAGATATGAGTGAATGTTTTGCAATGATATTGCAGTTATAGTTCCCAACCTTGCCATCAAGATGAGGGGCATCTCCAAGTAGTATTGAAAATGAAGATGAAGCGCTGTCCGGATCATCATATCTGTAAGAACAAATTTGCATACGTCAGGACTTCCAACAAAGGCTCAAACCAAAAGAATGATTTCAGAAATTTAGGAGCAAAATAGTAATGAGAACTGTTACATACTTACATATCTGATTACTCCTTAAAATCATGTGCCAAGATTATAAATTCTACAACACTCTAAATAAATATTAAATAATACCCTTCCCACTTAAGCATAGAAAATAAAATTTGTTAAACCATATATAAATGCAACTTAATGACAAACAAAAAAGCGACAAGAATGACATGAAATCAAGAACTCAAGCAGAAATAATGAAGCTACAACCATCAGTTGCTATCTAGAGAGATCTAACCTTCCCATGGAAAGAATACCACGAACATGTTTGACTTCACTAAATTCACCAACAACAGTCTTTATAGCTTCCCTTCTTTGTTCCTCGTTCACTGGAGCCGATCTTCCATTTGCAACATCTGCTACTTGGGCCACGAATCCCTTATCCACCTAGGTATTGAATTCAAAACCACTTACTCACAAAGCTATACAATAGCCACCAATTTCATGAAACTCAATGCTTACTAGCTTTGTTTCCAGAGAACAATACCCGAAAGAAATGGTTCGTGTTATAGCCTCCAAGTCGCACAAGCTTAAAAATGTGGTCAACAGTTTTGGGTGCAACAGTTGGATAGAAACCAAATTCAATATCTCCATACTTTGTCTGCATCAAAAAACACAAGAACCTAAGTGGTACACACCATAAGCAACAAACAACAACAACAAATTGATATCAATTTGTGAAACAAGTTATCTAAAAGAAGCAAATTTCCCAAGCAAGACAGGATTTTTCACTGAATGAGCTACTTGATTCCAGTTTTCACTCATACCCAGAACACAAATATCTGGGATCTTCTCAATCAACAACATGGGCATCCAAAGTTTGAACTTCTCTATTACTTAAGAACTTAACAGATAGACATCATAGCTACAAGTCTACAACACTGAAACTTAAATCAATAAGCATGTATGAAACTAAACTCAAGCTTTTACTGCAAATCCAAGCAATTATAAATGAAAACAAACAACAGAAAAGGATCAAACTTGGTACAAATTTTCACACAGAAAAACCTGAAAGACGACGCGGGTCGATCCCAGTTCGGGTTCCAGACCGGAAATTATAGATAACAAGGCCAGCAAAGAGCAACCTTTGATCCAAAAACTGAATCCTCGGATCCACATTTCGTCCAACGTTAGATTTAGCACCTTTTCAGCTCCTAAAATTAGAGTCAACCATCTGAAATTCAGAAAACCAAAAATTGGAAGTTTTTCTCTGTTAGTGGTTTTTTGGTACCGTTTGCATCTTTATTTTTTTCTTCAGGAAATTCATCTTCTGGTTTTTGCTTCTAAGAAAGTGGCGCAAACAATTTCCAAGCCCGTGTTGGCCTGGGCTAATTAAGCCGAAAGAAAGTTTAGCTTATGGCCCATGCTACACAAACATCCTACCTTTTTTGTATTTACACTCCCGGTATACTAAAGCTTTTTAAATTCCCAAAAAAATCTTTTCTATCTTAACTCACCCTTAAAATCCCTAGTTTTTTGCATATTTTGCGGAGAATAATTTATTTAATGTATTTATGATCTAATAAATTAAGAAACTAGTTTCCATAATGTAAATTTTTTGGCAATATGGAAACTAGTTTTTTAGTATAAAAAATTACACTATGAAGACTATATTCCATAATATATTATATCATAACCACATTAAGAAAACTATTCTCAATAGAGTATTTTTGTTAAAAAAAAATGTTTTAAAAGATCAGTGAGTGGTGCGAAGAAAAACAATGAAGTGTGAATAGCATCACCGCTATATTATTTATTTTTATTTTGGGCCAAAGAAAGTAGGCCTAAAGTGAATTGGACTTTTTCTTCCTGCATTCGCTAAATTTGGGGTGTATGCTGAGATAAAAACACCTTAAGAGTATTTTGGGTTTTTTTTATGAGGTGCAGGAAGTAAAATAGGGGATGCATGAGGCCGAAGTCCGTGAATTGGAGCCTGGAGAGAGCGATGTGCATGGACCAGGTGAGTAGGGATGCAGCTCCGTGGACGATCAATTCGATCAGGCACTAGTCATCCATTTTCATTGTTTGGCGAAGTGGCGTTAAGCATCCCTAGCGGTACGAAAAGAGAGGTCGTGATGATATCATCTACGTCCGTACCGCTCCTCGTGGAGTAGATCCCGCATCCAAGGCTCAATGGAGGAATAAGCGGTGTTCTCTTATCGGCTGTTGCCGTTGTTGCCACTGTTTTCGGAATAAGAGTTTGAGCAGTGGCCTTTGTTCACATCCTGATTGGGTTTCATCGAGGTATCTTCTTCTCCTCTTGTTGCGACAAATCGAGTTGCAGCACATGACGAAATATGACAACAAGACCGTCTACTGTAACAGAACTAGCGGCACCAACTTCCTTGACCTTCCGGCACTGGGCAGGCGTCAGCCCCCATACATGCCTGTCGGATCACTTATGCCTATGCAAGGAGAGAGCACAAGAGGGCTTTCCCTTTGCATTAAGGGAGGGTGAAGCAGGATAAGTCCACCTATAGAAATACTCCTTGGCCCGTGGGCGTTAGTCGAAATTGTGGTTTTAAAATAAATGATTTTAAGTGATATGCAATTCATCATTCATAGACCAAAAATATTAGAAATAATATGTTCACATAAAGATTGTAAACCAAAATACATATTCGCTGATAAGTTCCCAATAAAGGGTTCAAGACCCTTTTACAGAATATCCATTTCTTAATATTTTATTTTTATAATACCCATTTATTTGTTGTTGCAACTCCTTTTCTTTAAATATTTGCAGAAAATTACACAGGAGAAAGCCCGTTCGTACAAAAATTTGAAGTTGGGAGACAATTACAAGTGATTATTATGATGAAGGAGACTTTGGAAGGCAGAGAAGCAAATTATGGGTACTTGACCCTTATAGGCCTAGCCTGAAATTTGGCACATGCTAATGTTTAGGTTCAACGTTTCCACATAGAAATGATAGTAACGTTGGGATTGGCTTCCTGATTTTACTACTATAAAGCACTTTGCAAAAAAAAAAAAAAAACAAGTGTAGGATAAAAGAAGAACACTATGCACAATTACTCAAAATCCCATTAGCATCAAAGTCAATCATTGTTACCAAACTGTTCACTAAGCACAGGAGAAGACTACAACACAGTTCCCCCTCCCTTCAAAGCTCTACACAACAATATCCTTTTCAGAATGTGCCAATTCAACTGGGCAAATCCAAACCCAAACAAAATTCCTTGCAAGTAGATGTAGAATTTCTTCTATTAAGAAGAGGGGGATATGTGCCAAGTTTTAAAAGATTGTGCTTGTGATCACATTTTGGCCACTAAATGAAAACTTTATTCGGTAATAAATTTTAAAAGATTGGCATTTTAGCACCTTTCTCAATCAATTGTGATTGCAATTTTGTTGTCCATCAAAAACAATTATATTCCTCTTTAAGCAGAACATGAACCTGATTCCACCTCTATTATTATGGCCCAAAAGCCCAGCCCCATTGGGTAAACTTCAAAGTGTCTAATAATCCTTATCACTTGGGAGACTTACTACAACTTTACCTATTGATATAGTATATGATTTATGTGCTAATAATTAAAAACATAAAGTGTACTAAGGAAAAAAAATAATATGAATAGAAGAATACTTACAAAAATTAATAAAAGAATAACCTAGCTGATCCAGAAAAAAAAAAAAAAAAACTGTTAACTTTCACTGCTATAGTTCAAATTTTGAGTCAACATTTAAGAAAGTCATTTTCTAATATACGAAAGGATTATTCAAAGAATTAATTCTTAGAATAGAATATATCATATCATAATTATTTACCATTTGCCATATACAATGTACATGTCCCCAATACATTGTAGTAGAAATTATTACAACAAATTTTTTTGTCAATTTTGAATCTTAGTTCAATTTTTGTGATAATGCTCTTCCTGTTGTAATAATTTAAACGACAAAGTATTGGGGACATATACATTGTATATAGTAAATGGTAAATAATAATGATATGATGTATTCTATTCTCCGAAACTTGTGTTTTACAAAGTGCTATATGGAGTCAACGTAAACTGCACAAAGAAACAATATTGGTAAAGGATAAATAATTATGATGTATATTGTGTGCAAAGAATTAATTGAGCGCATAACTTTCTCTACATTGTCTACAAGTTAATTTCAAATAGTAGGAAAATCAAAATGACTTTTCCTTTTGTTTTGTTTTGAAAGATGGCGTAACCAAAACTAAGAGTGCGTGTTACCCTATATTTTTCCTTGCAAGTATGGATAATGATGAAGTATGGTTGCTTAGTGATATAAATTCTTAATAATGTCTAAATATTGTCTATTGATGACATGCGATTTAACATGCTATAGGCTTTGACCTACATAAAGCCAAAGTTGAATAACCACAAGGAAGACTATATATTCCATAAGAATTTTGGAGGCAGCAAAAATAAAATAATCTCATAAGTCACACAAACCCATGATGGATACCACTTAGAAGTTCGAAGCAAAAGTTAACAACGAACTCATAGAGAGATTAGGGTGAATGTGAATTGAACCACCGTCATTTTCAAACACATTTTTTTACTATTGCACCGCTAAACCCAATCTTTTCATTTTACAATCAAATCTAAACATTAAGCATGTAAGAATAATAATAATTAATTGAGGTGATTGCCGACCATTGATTCTAGAAGGGAAGATTTAAATTAAAAAAATATTAATAATAAGAGATTATCCAAAAGCTAGAAAAGTAAAAGATTTTCAACTATCCATATAAACACACTTATCTTCACATACGTAGCCTCGCCCACAACTTCTAAAACCCCAACCAAACACATTCTCAATCAGAAAATGACCTCCCAAATTATTATTTTTAAATAAGAACTTTTAAGAAGGGGCTATCATCCACGCAATTAAGTTTTCTTTTTGGTACAAAATATATATCATTATCCAAAATAATCAATCAATTTTTTGAACTAAATTAATCTCCCAAAAGGACTACTAACCACCAGAGTAGTCTCCACTTTTGGTTTACCTTGTTGAATTGGGCTAAGGTGAAATTTGAATTTGGGGTGGGGTTTTGAGAGCACCTTGTGTTGAGGTTGAGGCCATGTGGTGAAGCATAAAATGCAGGGAAAAATGGCTCCATGAGGGTGATGTTTAATAGTGTTAGGCATAGAATAGTGACAGAGATAGACCACTAATTAGTTGTCGGCCTTCAGTTTTAGAAAGAGTGGCATAATTGTGCGTGTAACGTTTCCAACTACCATGAACTTCCTACCTTAATTCCCACGCAATCCATGTCCTCTCTACCTTGTTCATTCACATAAATTGTATATGACAAATGAAATGATATACAGTTGATGTTATTCACAACTTATATATATATATATATATATATATATATATATATATAAATCAAATTAACAAGCTTCTTTATTATAGACTATATGTGTTTTTTTTAACAATTCAGCTCCTTGGATCATATAGGATCATTATAGATCACAAAAAAAAAATTCTTTAAGTATTTAAGATAATTACATATTTAATACACAAATCTCTAGTTAATTTATACTAACATTAATCTCACACCAGTTCATTCACGTTCTCAATAATTTTAACAACCTTATTTACATTAAATGCGGTTACCCAAAAAATACATATATAATAAATCATATATATTCTTTTTGTTATTCATAAGAATTGAAAACACGAAATTTACAATAACTCATATATTATACTTGATCAACTAAGATAGACACTCTTAATAATCATACTCTCACAATTAAGGTAAGCGATGTGAGAATTTCCAAAACAAAATATTCGGTCTCTTTGGCTTTCAGAAATGATTGTCTTTAACATTTCCTCAAAATGTATTTAAATAAAGGTAGCATGTTTACTCAAAAAAAATAGATTTTTTCAAAATTATCATTTTCACCTTTTTCAAGAAAAACTTACATAATTATTATAATTTTTAACACACGTTTTTTAATTAAACAAGAAATTGAAACAAAAGTAATCGGGGAATAAAATAATCGGAAAAAATTTCTATATTTTTCCATTAAACCTTTTGAAACCTTCTTTTATTTCTTTATTTTTAATTATATATGTCCATGTATTTTTTTAACTGAGCTGTCTATTCACTTTCTTCTCACATGGTTAATAAGTTTTTTCCTAACTAATATTTCTTAAAATGGTTTAAAAACTGCTTCAAAAAAATGTTTTAAGAACTTTCTCAACTTTATTTAATTTTTTTTAAGGAGTGGCTCATACTAGACTTTATCAGAAAAAGAAAAGGAGGTTACAACAGATAATAAAAAGATGTAGAACACATTTTTGGAAATCAAACAAATAGGCACACATTTCGTATCAATGAAGCTGATGAAGGAACTATTTTTACTAGATGTGGATAAGAGGGCAATAAGTAAACTAGATATAATAAAAAGTTTATGTAAGACTTCAACTCAATATTCAGATATTTCCGAAGAGTTTGCCTTGACGTATTGTCTTTTATTTTGTTCGTTTTTCTCACTAAAATATCCCATCTCTTAACCTAGCCAAGCTACCTTTTGAGGTTAGGATGAACCAATACTGATAACTCACTTATATGAATTACTGGTCCCTTCTTAATGTGTGTGTGTCTATATATATATATATATATATATATATATATATATCATATGCTATATTTCTTATCCACTTATTCTTGCGTTGTTAGCTTCAAATCTTGTTGAATAAAAACAAAATTATCAATAAATATAAACGACTTGAATTAAAAAATGCATTGACGGCCATATTCAAATGTCTTTTTTTAATATATATACATGTGCGTGTAATTGTCTTTTCGGGAAATAGAAAGAAATAAATAAAACTATCAGATATAAGTTTCGTATTTTAAAAATATTAAGACTATTATAGTATTTTAAATTTTATCTACTTGAATTTATATATATATATATATATATATATATATATATATAATGCTAATGAATTATGACATATTATATTACGCAAATAAAAGAGAGGGCCATCAGCACTCACTTTCTCAATTTTCCTCTATTACTCCACGCATCAATGAAAAGACATATGCGCAAACTTCAATGGGTACAAAACAATTTCCCATTTAGCTTTCGTTTTCTTTTTCTTTTCCTTGAGTGAATCAATCACGCCATATATATACACAAGTTATGAGCATGCAACTGGAAATTCTCTAAGCACAATCAAGAAAAAAGTGATTTTCATAAAAAGAGAGGGGGAATAATACAATTCATTCCTCAATTGCCATCTAACTCATCAGCTACCATAAATTGAATAAAATTCAATGCCCCCCACCCTGTGTAATTCACCAAAGATTCTCCATTAAAATAGATAATATTACCAAGCATGATTATGAGATGTGGGTGCTGACCTTTCTCTTTATTATACTATTTTTTTAGGGTTCCAGTTAAGAGTGAGAAAGATTCTCAATGGAATGGAATCAATCCCAGCTTTAAACAAATTTTATTTATGAGGAAATGAAAAAAAAAATAAAGAATAAAAAATGATACCGTCCAAAATGGTTGTGGTTATTAAGATGCAAACGTTTTTGCAAGGTCATTTACAGCAACAAGAATAACAACAGCATGCATCTAATCTTTTCCACCTCACATATTTCTTTTCTTTTGAGAAACAAAAAGAATATAATTAAGAAGGGAAACGATTATATATATGTGAGAAAGAAAAGCAATGGAAACTATAAGAAAAGTAAGGTACAAGGGACAGCACTATCATAATTATGAGATTAACTGTTTAATATCTGTAATAAATATAACATAATTTCTACGCACTTGTAAAAAGTTTTATTATCTCAATCAATTAAAATTATAGTTAATTTTTCTTTTAAAAAAAAAGAAATTATATTTAATAGGATTTTTAAGTTAATTATTATAAAATCAACAAATTTATCATAAACAAAATGACAATGTAAAAAAATGTCAGTAACATATTCTTAAATACACTTTTTTTCAATACAAACATTAGTACTAATTAAAATTTATTAAAAATTATAAAATCATAAGAGAAGGTGATTAAGTGAAAATTAAGACTTACAAAAATTTGTAGTTTTCAAATAATTCTCACCAATAGTAAAAACAATGCGTTTAAAAGAGTTCGTAAAAAACGTGTATTCTTGACAATTTTAATGTAAAAACCATTTACACTCTAAGTACAAATATTGTTTTCTCTAATAAATACACACACCAAATAAATACTTGTTAAAGATCAAGTTATAAATGCCACACTATTTAATTTCCCTTGTGTTTTAATCTGAAGCTTGGTCACATACATTCTCAGTACTATCTTTTGCCGAATCCTTAATGGTACATGGTCGTTTTCAGGGTGAAAATTGGGGTGGTTTAAACGAACCATTTTGGGAGGGTGGGGTGTTCTCTCTTTGTACCAAAATAAGAGAGGTTTTGCTTTGGTTAGGCAAAATTCACGGATTTCTCGCACCCCCTCTTTATTATTTGTGAATAGGACATAAAGCTAATACCATCTAACACAGCTAAGAAGACACCACCACATAACATAACATAACTCTCACACTGTGCCTGACATGTATTTACATATTTATCAATTTGGTGTATTAATAAAAAAAATCACGTAATCTCATTATTCGGAGGCTTCACGTTATGCACAGATAAAGGGGAGAAATATTATACGTAAATTTATCCTTATATATACAAAAAGTCTGTTTTTGAATTTGGATTCTTGATTAACAGATTATCAAATTATCAAGACATAACTTTATCGTTGTACCAAAACTAAATAAATAGAAAGAGTTGTGAAGTGAGAGAGATGGGAACAAGGTTGAAGTGACGTTTGCCTAACTGTGTTGTTGTTCTCCTTGTAATTCTTCTTTCCTTTTTGTTTTTAATATTTTTAATTGACGAACACAAAAGATAAATAGGAATACGTCTCTTCAATAATCAAATTGACCCCTTTGCGTTTGGCTTTTCCATATGCTTATTATTGACTTGGTTGCTCTCAAACAAAGACACCCACCTTCCATTTCCAGCTTATTTTCTTTCTTTATTAGATAATACTAATAATAATAATAATAATAATAATAATAATAATAATAATAATAATAATAAGGTTTTTAATATTCTCTATCAACCAACCCTTTCTCTCAGATACCCACACGCATATCTCTCTCTTTTTCTCAATTTTTTTTAGAAACATTTTCTTACAAATTAAAATATTTTTTTATTCAAAAAATACAAACATTTGAAAATTTTATTAAAGTTAGGCTTTCCTTTTTTAAAAGTTTAAAATGAAATCAATGTGGTTTCTATGCAGTTTTCTTTCTTGTTTTTCTAAAAAAAAAAAAAAAAACTCTCCTTTTTTATGTTAATGGTTTTAATTAAATTAACTTTTACTCTTTTTTGGGCTGTTTCTCATGATCCTGCCAGCATCATGCCTAAATATGGAAATCTCCATCTCTCTCTTTCTAATTGAGTTTTCATGTCAGGAGAAGGCAATTGCCAAAAAAGTACATAAAAATAGTTGATATACGTGTATAGATACGGTGAAGTTAAAATTAATTAATAAATAAATAAATAAAAAGGAGAGAAAGAAATGAAACGTGTAATGAACAATATTATGATGGGATAAAGAAAGAGAGATAAAATAAAATATTATGCAAAATAGGAAAATGAAGACGAAAAGGCAAAAATAGATTAAAGCAATAATCTAATAATGGGGAAATGGGGGTGCATTGGTTATAACTTATAAACCCACTTTTTTTTTTTTTATGGTCTTATTATATGATGGTGCTAGCTAGGGTCCCTTAGCCAGATAAAACCCAAGCTAACATGCAATTTATGTCATGTAAACAACATACATGTCACATGGGGTAGCCCCCCACACTCTCTTCTTCTCTTATACTCCAAAAAACGAATTAAAGATCAACCACTGTCAAAGCTTCTTTTTTATGTGCAAGTGGGAGATGATAATTAACCAATCCCTCATTATTATTTCGCACACTATTTGGTAGTTAAATAAGGAAAAACAAAAAGAAGAATTTTGGATGTACAACAAAGACACTCCTACTACTCCACAAGATAATTAACATTCATTCTTTACTATGCATATATCCTCAATCTTTCTCTCTCTTTTTATATGTCTATCTATTTAGGTCTAAAGGCGTGTTTTTGCTTGGATTTACGCTCAGTAGTCAATAATAGAACATTGTTATATCTAATGCCTTTTCATTTGGCTCAAATCATCAAACTTCAACCCATTTTTTTCAAAATAAAGAAGAACCAAGTTTTGTCACGTAATAGCGAGAGCTAACGTGTCTAAGATAAATCACACAAGTTTCATTTGGATTTTGGAGTCTTAGATGGTGTTTTGGTGCACAAAATAAAATATTTTGCTCTGTTATGTTCTAAATTAATTTCTACTCTTACCGTTTTAATGGAACAAACAATATATATTAGATTTTTAATCTTAAATTCCGTTCTGTATTATTCATAAAATATATCAACGATAAAAGGTCAGTTCATTTAAACTTAAAATAAATAATTTTAAAGTAAGTACTTTTAAAAAACTGCTTATTAAATAAGTAGATATGATTTACTTTTTAAAATAAACAAAAAATTAACAATTTCTTTTTAAGCAGAAACAATTGAGATAAACATACTAAAAAAACAATTTTTATTTTTATTTTTTTCATTACATTGATCCTTTAAAATGTATGCATTATGTTCTGTCTTATTTTATTATATCTATCAAATACTACCTTACAGGCTTAAACCCACACCCCAAAAAAGTTGTTTTAAAATAATCCCCCAAATTTCATTCTGCAAATCCCTTTAACCAAATGAGATCTGGTTGTTATCGTTATTAACATATATATATATATATATATATATATATATAGGTGAAGAATTTGGATTAGAGTACAATCTCCTTCATTAATAAAGGGCCATTCACTAAGTTGTTTGGACTATAAGATAATAAGAAAACAAATTAATCAAAACTATTTAAAAAAAAAAAAAACAAAATGAAAATTGATTGATTAACAAAAAAAAAAACAGATTGAATTTTACTCAGCTCAAATTAACATGTGTGTACTTGACCATATATTGTGGGGGAAAAAACACATAAACTTTAACAATATCTTAACAAATTTTGCCAGGAGACCTACCCTCTTTAGTGTCCCTAGCAATGCTTATCTATTTTCACATGAATTATATGTGAAATTTGCATTCAAGTAAACAAAATTACTCAAATAAGATAACTTTATTTTTATCAGATAACTTTAATTTGATAAATATAATTCGCTTGAAATTTTATTTATATATTAAATCATATATGGGTAGATCTGAACCCTATAAATCATCAAACTTTCTGTCCTATCTGTCATTTATAATAATGATACTTTGTTAGCGTGTAAATATGATCGAGACAATTTGTGAACAGAATTTTGCTAAATGTTGAAGAGAGGTTTTTCAGAGCTCTAGTTAGTCAATGACGGGATATATTGATATTATAAAGAATGTGCCACTTTTACACAAAGCAATTTTCTTAATCCTACCTCCTTTGATTTAAGCATATAACTAATATTTCTTGTTTAGTGTTTTTTTTTTTTTTTTTTTTGAGTCGCAATTCGTCGTTAATAAGACCTTTCTCACTGTCCAATAATGCTTCACATGATCACACGCCTTTACACGAGGGATTGACACGTGTGTGGGTGACAAAAGAGTGAAAAGTTGTCTTGATTTATGAAGGAGGTAAATTATTATAAGTGCACTGAGAATCTTTATTTTTTAAGGTTTTGGATAGTGGAATTGCTTGATTTTGAAGTTTGTATTTATATTATTATATAATTTTAAGAGTTATACATATTATATTATTGTATGTATATGTATATATAAGTGTTTATTATTATAATATCTCTTCCTAAAGTGGCTCAGGCACGTGGCCATGTTCTAAGTTTTGTCTAATAATTTATTTGGTGCGTCTTTTAAGTGAATTGATTAATATAATCTAAAAAATGCTTGTTTGATCCAACATATACTTTACCTTTTCTTGCATTATTGTAATTCTATTGGTAGACATCTTTTCTATAAACAAAATGTTATTGGTCTATCCTTATTCTAGGATGAATTTAATGTTATTATTTAGATAATAACAAGGATGATAAAAGGACAATTTCAAATCAATTCTTAGAGGAAAACATTATGCAGAAAAGTCGTTATTTTGTTCCTTTATAAACTATTTTGAATACTTAACAAAATTTCATCTTCTTCGTTTTTGTCCTAATTAACTTTGTAACCAAAAAAGTAAATGATATTAAATTTCTGTTTGTATGTTACTACGTTTATATTATTATATGCTAGTTTTAGAAACTAAAATCCATGTCAATTGTATAAAAAAAAAATTGTTAACTTGATGAATATATTATAATATGATAGTACATATAAATTTTATTTAATGATTCAAAAAATATATAAAAATTCATATTTCCGTCCATAACCTTGTTCTTAAGAAGAAAAAAAAGAGGAAAATTAAGAAAAAAGTTATCAACATAGAACAGCAAATCAATATAAAAACTTCATATAGCTGTTTCAAAGAAATGCCAATAGTGTTGCCTTTGACACTACCGGTGCCCAAATTTCGTTTGTATATAAAAACATATCCACAATAATACATTTTGCTATTGGTGTCCAAATTTCAATGCTAGTTGTTCCTTCTTGTATTTAACATTTTAACTTGTTTTGACTACCCTTTCTCACCTAAAAACCCAACCCTCCACCTGGAAGAGAGGGGAAATTTGAAAAAGAAAAAGAGAAAAATACCCATTTATAATCAGTGGTAGGCACCACTGGGAAAATTGCTAATTGCTGGTGTTCGTTATTAACAACAGTACAACTAGTACGATCAGATTTTTTTCAACAAACGGTTGAAAATTTGATACCATGTCATAATAAAGTTTATTTTTTAATGAAAATGGGAAAGAGCTAAAGCATACGATATGCACCACTACACGCGATGATTAGGTGAAAAATCATCATATTTAGAAATTGTTTTGCTTTTAGGATTTGTTTGCTCACTTTGCATATATAATGTTTTAAGACAAATCAAGTGCGTTAGTAATCCTGTAGCAAAAGGAAGGAACCACCTAATTAGTGATTGATCATCTCAACACATTGCTGATGAAGAGCCCATCCCTACACGCCATGATTTGGAAAGTTATAATTATATCTAGAAATCAATTTCTACTTTAATTTTTTTTTTAAAAAAATTGTAACTCAATTTGGTTTACAACAAGTTGTAATTTTATTATAGACATATAGAAGAAGATAGCGGTAAACAAATAGGTTAAACATAGAAATGTCACAATAAGTTGTGCTCAGCAAGTTGACTTATCACTAGTTAAAATTAGATTGAACTTAGTTAAAATTTATTTATTTAAAGAACTCAGTTCAAATTGATTTATTTAAATTGGTTATCATGTTCCAACTTATATTTAATATATAACTCACTACAAGGTTATAACCCACAACGTTAAGAGTATTTTTTATTATTTCTTTCTTTTTAAAAAGGAAGAAGATCTCAACAGATAGATGGAAAATAGAGTTATTATATTTCATTCTTAATATCAGAAACAATACAAGTTGAGATGTAATTAAAGACGTGAGAACTAGCATAAAATCTTAAAGTTCTTGTTATGAGCTACATAATTGGCTTGCTTATTTACAAAACTCATCCTAGAGTTTGAGATAGATGAAATAGAGGTCTACATCTATTTAAGATTGAGAATAAATCTGATTTTCCTATAGAACATTTGTGCAAATTGTTAACCACTATCTTGCAATCCAGTTCAAAAATTACGTTTTGGAGATGAAGATCTTTTAACCAAATGATGGATTGGTATAGAGCCCATGCCTCTGCTACTTTTGGTTTCAGATGGCCTTGTAATATGGTAGACTTGGCCTTTATTAAGTTTCCTTGATCGTCTCGCAAGCATATTCCTCTGCCAAAGGTTTAAGAGTCTTCTAATAGGGTTGTATCCAGATTACATTTGATGTAGCTTTAAGGAGGAGGAGTCCAAGTGATTCTGCCATGTGAGGAGGTGATGAAGGCTCGTGGTTGTGTGATGCTCGAGCTTGATAAAATTAATTATTATACTTTTAATTGTACTATGTATAAACTGTTGGTTTTATTTTGTAACCAACTTTTATTGGTTAATTATACCTATGGGTAGTCATAACTATTCCTTATGGATAGTCATAACTATTCCTATGAATAGTCATAACTACTCAATCGTTGTTAACCGCTGTTAACTTTCCATAACTTCCCATCATAACCATACACACAAAACTACCTTTGATGGAAAAGGTCTATATATAGGTGTGTATCTTCATTCTTCAATTTTTAGGGTCCCTGAACTCACTCACATATAAAATGCATATACACCATCCAGTGCAAATTGAGAGAAGAGTTTGAAAGACTCAAGAAATCACTTCACATTGCAGTATTGTTTGTGAAAATGATTAAATCATTAAGTATATAAAAATCTAACATTTGGTATCAGAGCAAAGTTCAACCTCTGCCTTGTTTTTATGTTTTGGTTTTTACTAAATATTTTGATTTAAAGTCTTAAAATAAAGTTTGATTTTAAGTAAGAATCATAAAGAAAATAAATTTCTAATGATTCTAGACTTTAAATCATGAAAAACGGTGTAAAATTTTATGAATAGAAGCTTTAAAATTAGAACCCGTGATTTGCGTGCTTCTGTATCCTTTTACTTAAGGTTGAAGACAACTTAAATTTGTGTCGTTTTATTAAGTTTCAAAACGACAACTCCTTTTGATTTTGACATTATCAAGATAACGTGCATGTTCTTGTACTTTTACTCTGAAAAATAAAAGCAAGTTCTTGTTTTCAATGCTTTTATGCTGCAAGAAATGCTATTTTTGTCATCTTATGCTTTATAAATTCATATCAAAGATAAAATATTAAATTATATTATAGAGTTATCTATGGAAAATATAATTTGATAGTTTTATCATTAAGTATGTATAATGAATAAATAAATGTTTAGTGATCTTTATAATTTAATTAATTAAGGTTTAGCCAAAGCACCCTTAGTTAGTTAAATTATAAATTCAGAGCCTCTAGATCACATAAGGAAAATAACATTAATTGTAATTAGTCGTATGTAATATGATAAATATCATCTCACAAGATTATTTATCATATTTTTGTATGATCAATTAGGATAAAAATATTAAGTTATGTCTTGATTTGCCCACAGGGATTAGGAAATATAACTGATATGTTTTATCATTAAGTTCATATGAATTTTATTGAATTAAAATTTTGGCCTACATGCAAATTTTATGTCACTAAATTCATAATTCTTTGAGCATGTTTTACATTGGTAAAGCATGATAATGATTACTTTTGCCTCAAATTTTAAGAATAAGCATATATTTTGCAGTTGTACAACATGTTAGTTCTATTGAAGTTCCGGAATTGAGAGGGGATAATTACCCAATTTGGAAGGAGAGAATTCTCCTGAATTTAGGATATATGGACATTGATGAAGCTATCAGAAAACCTGAACCACCAGCTATTACTAAGAACAGTGAACCATATGAGGTGGATCATTTTGAAAAATGGGAAAGATCCAATCGTCTGTGTGTCATGTTCATTAAGACAAAGATCTCTGCTCGTATTAGGGGCTCAGTGGAAAAGCATAACAATGTCAAAGTGCTCATGAAGTCTATTGATGAGCAATTTGAGACTTCAGGAAAAGCACTGGCAAGTACTCTAATCATGAGATTTTCATCAATGAAGTTTACTGCTTTAAGGGGTGTGCGTGAGCACATTATGTAAATGAGGGACATTGCGGCCCAATTGAAAACTTTGGAGGTGGATATGTCTGACATTTTTCTTGTCCATTTTATATTGAACACTCTCCCAGCACCATATGGTCCCTTCAAAATATCTTATAACACGCATAAGGACAAATGGTCTATTAATGAGCTCATGACCATGTGTGTTCAAGAGGAGGGAAGGTTACAATTAGAACAAGGAGAGAGTTCTCTACTGACAATTGAGAAAAATGACGAGAAGATAAAATATAAGAACAAGGGAACTGGTAAAACACCACCCCAGACTAGAATTAAGAAAGAATCATCCAGGTGTTTTTTCTGTAAAAAGAAAGGGCACATAAAGAAAGAATGTTCTAAGTTCAAACAATGGTTTGAAAAGAAAGGTATGCCTACCTCTTTAGTCTGTTATGAATCTAATATGATTAACATAAATCATAACACATGGTGGATTGACTCTGGTTCTACAATCAATGTTTCAAATACCTTGCGGGGTATGCAAAACCTAAGAAAACCAGTGGGCAGTGAACTGTGCATCTATTCAGGCAGCAAGATGAGTTCACCTGTGGAGGCCATTGGAACCTACAGTTTAGTTTTAAGAAGTGGTTTTATTTTGAATTTGGAAAAGACTTTTTATGTTCCTAGTTTTTCTAAGAATTTAATTTCAATTTCAAGACTTGTACCATTTGGTTATTCTTTTTCATTTTATGAGACATCTTTCAGTTTATTTTATAATTCCGATCTCATAGGGAATGGTATTTTATGTGATGGTCTTTTCTATATTAATTTACAAAATGATACCACTTATGACGCTGTGCATGTTAATGTTGGCATTAAGCGATGTGTTATGAATGAGGATTCCTCTATGCTGTGGCACCGGAGATTAGGACACATCTCCATTCAGAGAATTAAAAGATTAGTGAATGATGGAGTACTTAGTGCTTTAAATTTCACCGATTTTGAGACTTGTATAAATTGCATTAAGGGAAAGCACACAAACAAGTCTAAAAAGGGTGCCAAGAGGAGTACTAAATTATTAGAGATTATACATACAGATATCCGTTGTCCTGATATGGACATATATGGTCAGAAATACTTCATCTCTTTTATAGATGATTATTCACAATACATGTATCTCTACATGCTTAATAATAAGTATGAAGCCTTAGATGCCTTTAAGGTATTTAAGTCTGAGGTAGAGAATCAATGCGGTAAGCAAATTAAGATCGTGAGATCGGATAGAGGTGGAGAATACTATAGTAGATACACTGAAGATGGACAAGCACCTGGTCCATTTGTGAGGTTTCTTGAAGAGCATGAGATTGTTGCCCAATACACTATGCTTGGTTCTCCGAATCAGAATGGTGTAGCAAAAAGAAGAAACCGAACATTATTGGATATGGTACGAAGTATGCTCAGTAGTTCCAAGCTTCCTAAGTTCTTATGGAAAGAGGCACTTAAGACGGCAGTGTACATATTAAACCGAGTTTCAACTAAGGCTGTTCCAAAAATGTCATTTGAATTATTTAAAGGTTGGAAACCGAGTTTACGACATGAACGCGTTTGGGGATGTCCGTCTGAAGTTAGAATTTATAATCCACAAGAAAAGAAGTTTGACCCGAGGACTATTAATGGGCATTTCATTGGATATGCTGAAAAGTCTAAGGGATATAGATTTACTATCTAGCTCACAACACTAGGATTGTGGAATCAAGAAATGCTAAATTTCTTGAGAAAGACTTGATTAGTGGGAGCGATCAATACAGAGACTTTGTTTCTAAGAAGGATCATTCAGTTGCTCAACCATCCACTTCAAACGTGAGACTGGTTGTTGTCCAAAATACCCCTCAAGTTCAATCGGGTGTTATACAACCAATCATATAGGATCCACAACCTACTGATGATCTAGTAGATCAAGTTGTTCATGATGAACATGAAGAAATTGTTGATCAACCAGCCAAACAACAAGTTCATCAAGAAGCTGATGTCTCAATATTACGAAAATCTACTAGAGTAAGGAAATCAGCGATACCTAGCGGTTATGTTGTGTATTTGCAAGAGTCTGATTATAACATAGGAGCTGCAAATGATCCTGAAACGTTTTCACAAGTCATGAATTGTAAAGAATCAAATTTATGGTATGATGTTATGCATGATGAGATGAATTCTATGGCATCTAATAGAGTCTGGGATCTTGTTCAGTTGCCTGATGGTGCAAAAGCCATTGGATGTAAATGGGTTTTTAAGACAAAGAAAGACTCATTAGGCAACATTGAGAGATATAAAGCAAGACTTGTAGTCAAAGGATTTAATCAAAAGGAAGGTATCGATTATAAGGAGACATTTTCTCCTGTGTCGAAGAAAGATTCCCTCTGTATCATCCTAGCATTGGTTGCACATTTTTGACTTAGAGTTGCAACAAATGGATGTGAAAATAGTCTTTCTCAATGGAAATCTAGAGGAAGAGGTTTATATGAAACAACCAGAAGGATCTTTCTCTAGTGGCAATGAGAAATTGGTGTGTAAGCTTAAGAAGTCTATATATGGATTGAGACAAGCCTCCTGTCAATGGTATTTAAAATTTCATGATGTTATTTCCTCATTTGGTTTTGTGGAAAATATTATGGATCAATGTATATACCAGAAGGTCAGTGGAAGCAAAATTTGTTTCCTTATTCTATATGTGGATGACATTTTACTTGCAACCAATGATAAAGGTTTGTTATATGAGGTGAAACAATTTCTCTCCAAAAATTTTGATATGAAGGATATGGGTGATGTCTCTTATGTTATTGGAATTAAGCTCCATAGAGATAGAATACGAGGTATTCTTGGTTTATCTCAAGAGACCTATATCAATAAAGTTTTGGACAGATTCAGGATGAGTTATTGTTCACCAAGTGTAGCCCCTATTGTGAAGGGTGATAAGCTTGATTTAAGTCAGTGCCCCAAGAATGATCTCGAGAGGGAACAAATGAAGAACATTCTTTATGCTTCAACTGTCGGAAGCATTATGTATGCTTAGGTCTGCACAAGACCTGATATTGCTTTTGCTTTTGGAGTACTAGGGAGATATCAAAGTAATCCAGGTTTAGACCACTGGAAAACTGCAAAGAAAGTGATGAGATACCTTCAAGGGACTAAAGATTACATGCTTATGTATAGACGAACTGACAATTTGGAAGTAATTGGCTACTCTGATTCAGACTACGCTGGTTGGATTGATTTGAGAAAATCCACTTCAGGATATGTATTTATGCTAGCCAGCGGAGCTGTCTCTTGGAGAAGTGTCAAGCAGACCTTGACTGCTACTTCCACTATGGAGGCTGAGTTCGTTTCTTGCTTTGAGGCTACCTCACATGATGTATGGATGAAAAGTTTTGTTTAGGGCTTAGAGTCATGGATTCCATTTATAGGCCATTGAGGATGTATTGTGATAATTCAGCTGCTGTTTTTATGGCTAAAAATGACAAAAGTGGTAGTCGAAGTAAGCATATCGATATTAAGTATCTAGCCATAAGAGAACGTTTCAAGGATAAAACAGTGGTTATTGAACACATTAGCATTGAATTAATGATTGTTGATCCTTTAACTAAGGGCATGCCACCATTTAAATTTAAGGATCATGTAGATAAAATAGGACTTGGTTCCTTTATGTAATTTTCATGTAATAACAATATTATTTTGATAAAACTCTATTGTGATGTTTTCATTCAGATTATGCGCATCTAAAGTTATTAATTTTGAGAAACATCAATAAAATTTGGACCTAGAATAAACGTTGGGTTTATTCATTAAGTTATATGGGTTTGAGAAATATAATATAATGTGATACATGGAAGATAATACTCACATACATTAGAGGACCTATCGCCATGATTCATGTATTTTATTTCTCATTATGTAAATGATGGGATATGTTAACCAAGTGGGAGCATGTTGGTTTTATTTTATAACCAACCTTTATTGGTTAACTATACCTATGGACAGTCATAACTATTCCTTATGGGTAGTCATAACTATTCCTATGAATAGTCATAACTACTCAATCGTTGTTAACCGCTGTTAACTTCCCATAACTTCCCATCATAACCATACGCATAAAACTACCTTTGATGGAAAAGGTCTATATATAGGTGTGTATCTTCAATTTCTAGGGTCTCTGAACTCACTCACATATAAAGTGCATATACACCATCCAGTGCAAATTGAGAGAAGAGTTTGAAAAACTCAAGAAATCACTTCACATTGCAGTATTACAACCCAATACAAGGAACAATGGCGGGAGGTATTTATATTCTATTTTATTCCGCATTGATCTAATATTGTTTGTGAAAATGATTAGATCATTAAGTATATAAAAATCTAACATAAACTTCTAAGATAGGAATATATTAAACCTGTGAAAAGTTGGACCTAACTTACATATGAACTGAAGAATAAAAATTTCAATAAAAGAAAATTGTTTCATTTCAATAGTGATAAAACTTTAAATTCTTGGTAGGATTTAGGACTGAAATGGTTCACACCTGAAATTTCAAGTATATTAGATCCTAGGTGGCTCTTATGTTCTTGCTTCTTCATTTTACTATTGTTGCTTGATAAACTGTAAAAACAAATATCACAAGAAGAAAAGTTAAATTATGATTTTAAAATTTTTGTAAACATTTTTCTAAACTATTATCTGATAGAAGTTTATTAATAGACAGAAGCTTTTGCAAACAAATGCAATTAGATGATACCAACAAATTTTGTCAAAAACTTTTTTCAAAGACAAAATCAAATTCAAACCACTGTCAATTAAAATAGAAAGCAATAAAGATATAAGGCACATGTTTTTATATTGGTTCATCTCTATCATTAAAACTACGTCCAGTTCTTGGTAATCCACCAAGTTCCACTAACTTTCTCAAAAGTTACATGTGTTCTTCCTTGGCACTTTTGGCTCTTACACAATAGCTTTTATTCCACCAAGCCATTGCTAGCTCTAAGCAAATCAGAAGATTTATTGTGGTTTGTTTGTCCACTGACTAGTTCTTAACATCTCAACTACGATTATACAAATGAACCACTTAGTCTATTCTCTTGGGATATGGATTTTAGAACTTTACAACTTTTGAATTTCAAATAGAGAAAATGGAATAGCGTATTTGAATTTGTTAGCCCATAGATTCATGATTCTTCACTTAAGTTCAGTTGTCGCTAAACGACTTTATTTTCTTCAGAGAGCTTACAACTAAAACACTACTCTTTTTAGCTTTCTTAAGCCACACTTTAGCAGAAGCCAATGTGTTTTTGCTCATAGCAATTTGTCATAGCTGTTGTAGTAGACATATTTTCATAGAAGAGAGATATTGTTCTTTTAAAGCTTTTGATTATTCTCTTACTTCCTTGGTCTTCGACAAATCCTAGGAATAATGTTTTTAAGACATTGCCTACAAAATAAATCTAAGACACATAGTATTAATTGAGGTCTTAAATGTTTTATCAAAGCTTAGCATTTGTCTGCTTCGTCAGATCTATCAAACGCAAATACAATGCATTCGTCTGATTGCATATAAAATGCATATTTTAAATTTTGTAATTATTTGTATCTAATCAAAATTATTGAAGATTCTGATTCGTCTTATGACTCAACATAAACCATAATTTTGGTGAGATTCATAGGGAGGTTTGCAAATCATATTGCTTTATTTTCTTAACATTATTGTTGAAATTTCACATTTTTCTCCTTAGAGTGACACATAATTGAAGTTACTAGTGAAGTTGTGAAAAAAAGCCAAAAAATGGAAGACCGTTGCATTGAAGTGGAGCTTCTTGTAAGCAACACACCCATGCTCATTTCAACATGGTCGTGCTCGAACTTGCAAGGCAAAAATCACCACTAGGACTAAGCACGATTATGTTGAATTATTGGAGTTTTTGCTTCAAATCCATAGCACAATCTTGCTTTACCAAAGTAAGCCCATGTATACTAGAGCACAATCGTTCTTGACTTTAAAAGTTTTTGCCTCGTACATGCAGTATGGTCATGATGGTCAAAGCACAACTATGCTTTTGTGCCCTAAATGAGAGAAAACATTATAAATAGAAAAGGGAAAGCAGAAGTTCATCTATCTTTGGTTTATGGAAATTAATGTTCTATAGGTGAAGCAATAGAAAGAAGGGTGAATCGGAGGAGCGGGGAAAGACATAAGGAGCAAGAATGAGAGTCTACATTTGTAAAGTTTTTTCTCTCCTTTTTCTTATTGTTCTGCATTTAGTTGTAATTTTATGCTCCTTATATTTCATGGTTAACTAAATTACATAGCTATGGTCATGATGTAAATTGTACTTGAAGAATCCAAATTTTTTAATGTTATTTTAATCCCTATGTTATTCATTCAATTAGATTGTCTTGTTTTAATTCCAGTTAAATTCTTATCAATCTTAGTATGTGTGAACCGACTAATTGAATGGAGCATGTACGATATATTGTTTGGATGACCGATAAGACAATTGGGTTGATAAATTTTAATGATCAAAGTGTTTTTTGTAAGTCTTTCAATTCTATTAATCACCCTCTTTATGCTTCTTGCTTTCCCTAGGTTGATTTTCTACATGAAAAACTGGGAAATTAATTACGGAAAATGATTATTACTAGTCTATGATGAATAATTATTAATAGAAGTCAGAAGTAAAATCAACAATTGAAGTTTAAAATAAGATTCATTTAAAATAGAAATTGGGAAAATTTAAGGTACAATTAAAATCATAACCCTAGACCTTCTTGTTTGATAATTTACTTTGTGTATTGCTTTTTGTTTCATATGACCTTAATTAATGCACCTAGGATAAAAACAACTTTCAAACATTAGGCTTAAATAACATAAGAATTTTTTGAAACTGGTAATCACAATTTGTCCCTTGCGTATGATACTTGGACTCATGTCCTTCGTTACTACCACAATAGGCTAAGCTTGTCCTTTAGCATATTTTAAATGCATCAATTTCCTTATACTTTGTTTGGTACTACAAAAATAATGTAAAAAAGAAGAGAAGAGAAGGGAAGAGCGCAAATACTTTTGAGTTTCGATTGTTTGGTATCTAGGAAATATTTGAAAATTTTATGGGCACATGGTGCAATATTTCCACCCTAACACGAACAGAAAATAATGAAAATAGTCATTGTAACTCTCGTGGATATCGTTAGGCTCGGAGCACCTCATTTCTACCATGAACGTTTTTGCGCCACTAGTGATTCGTGTCTTTTTCCATTGAGTTGTTGGTCCATTTTCTTCTTGAAGCTACTTTAATATGATACCAAATGGTTCATCGGTCGAGAACCTCTTACTGAACCAAACGCTACAAATTAATCAATTCACTTGCAATCATAGTCAATTATGCTCAAACATAATTACTTATGGTAGCAATCTAATCTATTAGTTTAAAAAAAATGTGTGTGATTAATTCAAGTGCCCATTTCTTCAAGCTTATATTATGTTTATAAAAATAAAAAGAAATACGACACAAATTTGCAAGGATAAAATCATATTTTTATTATATGTTTATTTCTCATTTTTTTTACCTATCAAACAACTTTAACTCAAATATTCTCTTTCTATTTTCATTATATTTCTCTTCTACCAAAGAACCTTTATTTTTCCTCTATTTCTCACTTTTATCACCTACATTCTTCTGTTTCTTCTCCCCTACCAAACACAACGTTAGTGGTTTTGAACAGTAGGGGTATCTACAAATACACTATATGACTAAATTGACCAAAAAAAGTTTCATGAATGTATAAGGATGTGAGTGAGGAGGATTGAATCATTATACCAAGTATATGTGTCTCTTTGTATCATGATATGTGTAAGTAAGGAAAGCAATGCTCCTTTATAATATAAATAAGGAGAGTAAATATGAAAGTTCTATCCTTATAAAGATAAAATCATGTTTTGTATCTCTCAATGACATCATTCTTTAGGAAATGTGCATTTCAAGTTATGTTAAATTGGTTTAAAGGTAGACTTGTAGGTTCGTATTTTATCTACTCACACCTTCGTAGGGTCTTACTAAGGGTTTATTTTAGTACTAAAAAAATTGGTGTTGCAACTTTGATGTTTCGACTTCAACGTTGTAAATTTTTCAACTCATTGTTGTTGTCAACGACTGTCGAGCCTTTGTCATGGAACATTGACCTCATAGAAAGAAGAAGGAGCAAATCTTGGAACATAAATCTCAAAAGAACAAATGACATCGTCTAAGGAATGAACTCATTCATGAAAAGCTTCAAAAACCCTTTGTGTCTATTTATTTCCTTGCAAGCATTTGAGAATTTGGTGTTTGGATTCTAGAACAATGAAGAGAGTTATAAATAAGAAGAACGAAAAAAAATGTCACGGTCAAACCGATGCCATCTGTGCGACCAAGGTGGTTGCGACAACAGTAGGATAAGACAACATAGATAGGTTAGAGAATAAGGTGAGAAATATGGAGTGTGGGTGGGTTTTGATGGAATGGGCCATCTACAATAAACTTGTATAGAATAAATTAATCTATTAATCTATTTGCTAATAAAAATTATGGTGCATGGTTGACCACAAACCACCAACATAGGTGATGCACCTTAGAATTCATCTTTGTTTTAAGGCTAATAATCATTATTAATTTGTCTTTATACAAAACTCTAAATTCTCTTGTCATTTATTCAAAACTCTCACTAATTAAATTAGTGAAAATGTTTTTAACACTTTTCAACTCAAAATTATCATCCTTAACTTTACCTTTTACTTTTTTTATTAATTTTATTTAAAAGTCACCAATTTTCATATTATAACCTTTTTAATTACTATTTTTTATCCAAAAGTCATCTTATTATAATAATGATAAAATTATGAAATAAAATTTAAAAGTAAATATTTTATTAAAATTAAAATTACAAAAGAGAAAAATACAATAAAGTCATTATTGTTTTGTTATTTCAATTATGTTTTATCTATAAATAATGAAAGTGCGACAAGATAATGGAAATCTCCTTTCTATCATACCATAACAATATATATATATATATATATATATATATATATCAAATTAAAATAAATCAATATTTTTTCATCTCATAAGTGTTATTCTAAATTTTTATATAAATTAAAAAAATAGATAAAATGATGAAATAAATTTAAGAAATGAATCTCATTATTAATTTTCTTTTTTGGAAACCATGCAAAATAATAATATAATAATAAAGTACTGTTAGAGATATTAATACAAAATTAATTTATATTACATTCAAAAGTTAAGATCGCATTTATTTTAAAATTTATTATTTCTTCTTATAACACTTTTTATTATTCCCTTCCTTTCAGAAAATAAAACTTTTAGGAGAGAAAAATTTATTATAAAATATATATCATTTTAAAAAATTAATATTACATTAAATATTTTTTTCAAGATTATCTTTAATAATTAGAATAATATATAAGAATAATAAATAAGTCATAAATTAGAAAAATAAATAATATATTAAAAAATATCTAATATTTTTAAAATTCAACAAATTAATTATATTTTTTAATATTTATGAAAAATCTTAAAAGATCATATATTTTCGAATCATGAAAGTATGAGATAGAAAGAGTGATAGAGGGTAAAATACTCAAAATCTCGTGAGAAAAATCAAGGAATATAAGCCGTGAGATGAATCAGAATCAAACGGGGAAAATGAGTGGGACCACTGCCAGAATGTATATGACGGTTTTTAATCGCATCCATCCAATATTTAATAAGGGACGCAAAAAATGACGTCTTACAATTATGCAGGTAACAGTTATATAACACATAACAAAAAATATTTGCAACGATTCAACATTATATGCCTTTTATTCGTGTTGATAAAGAAGGAATAACAATGTTTCCACTAAAAAAAGAATAACAATATCCAATAGGAAAAACCTAAAAAAACAAAAAGAAAAGAATAACACGTTTAATCAAAATTAATATTGTGTAAAAATTACAACCAGAACAAAGCAATGAAAGGTCAATTAATTGAATCACAAGAAAGTTCCTTTTGAAACATGCACACTCTTAATTTTAATCCTTGTTTAATTATAACAAAGATTGTTTAGATACTTTCAACACTTGCACGGTTATGCCTCCCCCTTTATTTCATTTTATATAAAAAAAACATGTAATATTTTGTGGCTAGTCATTAGTCAATTAAACACGCAGTATGAGCAAGGACCCGATCATGGATAAGAACAAATGAACAATGTCAGCAATAAAGTTTAATTTCCTAATCATACATATAAAAAATACTTTAATAAAAGAGATGAAATCATTTTAATGATTTTTACACCTCAAAATTAATCTCATGAGTTTCAACTATAAAGATACGTTTTAAAAAAAAAATGAACAATGACATCTTTAATTGTGTCTAATTGAAGTAATTTTAAACAACAAATATAATCGACTCTATTTTTCCCTAATTTAATTATGAAAAAATGACAATGGCATGAAAATTAGGATCTGCATGAAAATTGACTGAAGATATCGACTAACTTTGATAAGAGAGAAAACAAAACACGTCTAGGGATAAAAGGATATATAAATTAATTAGGGTGGCAGAGAAGATAATGGTCATGATTATAATTGACGAGTGATAGCTATGAAAGTGCAAAAGGAAACCTTATCAATCAAATTCAAAGCCTATGAAATTAGATTGGGGAGTAGTGACAGTTGAAAATATAATTAAAAGTTTGACATGATTATAAGTATACCCTAGTACTTTAATTAGAGAATCTCACCATCTCCATATACAGTTCTTGCAACAAAATTTAGGCTTAATCTCTTTGTTCACTTGTGGAGGTGTGTCCCAATGTTAACCTCTCATTCATATCAGAACAGCTTAATCCTTTTAATAACACTTTATCTCTTTTCACAGTTGTAGCATGGTGATATATAAAACATATGCTTTAATTTTGATTTAAATTAACTCCAAACGAGAGTTAACAAAGATCAAAGTTAAATGAAATTATATGCACTTGATAAAAAGAAAGTGATATATATATATATATTATTAATTTTAAATAATAGGTTTAATTGCAAGTTTTTTAAATTTAAAAATAAAATACGTTAAATTAATTTATTGGGATAAAATTTTAGAAAAATTAAAAACTTAAGAATAAAAAATATAATTAACCCTAAATAATATCATCATACAAATAGAAGAGTACGCGTTCAATACACGAGTACAAAAGCCTTCTTGTATTAAAACTTCTCTCATCCTCGTATAATACAATTTTCATTTTACATTCTTTTGCGTTTGAATTGGGTGTGGGAATACATAATTTAATATCATAGGTGTGTTATATATTTATTACATTATTTCACATTACATATTTTTAATAATAAATAGGAAATTAATGTTTTTTTTAATATACTACAAATTAAACAATGGTGATTATGAAGTCTTCTTTATTTTGAGATTCAAATTCTTAAATTTAAAAAAAGTTAATTGAAAATAAAATGTACTTGATCACTTTGACCCATTATTATTGAATAAATGTTTTATTTTAATGAATCATCAAGTTTTTTATATTGAAAAGGAGACAAAAGAATATATAGAGTATGTCTAGAAATCAATCCATCCCATCAACTGGTTCAAACCAAACTCTTTGGATCAGGTCTAATGCTTCCTTTCAAGGAAATTAAAATAACTATAATGATGCTCTAATATTTAAAGACTTTCTTTTGTTTAAGAAAAACTTTGGACTATTTACTTACATAACTCCACTCACATAAATATTATGTAATTGTTTTTTTTAGCATTTTCCATTACAAATAAGTTCAATTTTCATATATTTGTATTAGAGATTCTATTGCATTTTATAGTAAATACGAGTTCAAGATAAAATGGGACATTTGATACATTTGATGCAGTATATTATAGCTAGTCTTAAAAGATGAGATACAATGCACGTTTATTTTTAGCAATCTTTTTCTATCATTATAACATATAATAAATAATGTACAGAAAAAAATAGACACACAAATATATTGTATTAAAAAATTTATAAAATTATTATAAAAATAATATTTCTATTAAATATTCAAAGTTATGTTAAATATTTGAAAAGAGAATTTTTCCTTAAATATGATTGTTTCTAATAAATGATGTATATGGTTTAAATCAAAATAAATAAATGGCATTACTATTAAAATATTGATTTAAATATAATGAAATAATTGATTGATTAAATGAGTTGAGATAATTAAAATTACTTCATGTTTTCATTTAACATATACTTGGGCAGTCCAATCCTTCTCTGATTTAGTCTTAATTAAACTCAACTCATTGTTTTTTTTTTATTAATCTAAGGTTAAATTCCAATTTAAAAAATGACTCAATCAAAACTTAAATCTAAGGAATACACTTTAATTTATTTGAAAAATTGTATAAAATAAGTTAAACTTCCGTTTTTTTATTATAACCCAACAATATATAATAAATAAAATCATATAAATAGAAATAAGTAAACAAAAAGAATATAAATATCATTTTTACTGCAGTAAGAAAAACATAAATTTTACTTTCGTTTAGATCATGTGTGCTGTCTAAATTTTTTAAAATAAAAATTATTTAATTATTTGTAACAAACACATGCCAGTGTAATCATGCTGTTTCTTTTTTTTTAAAAATTAAAAAATAAAATTGTAAATTGTAAATGGACAAGAAAGATATAAATCCCATCAAACAGTAAAAAGAAGAGGGAAACAAGAAATTGGAGTTTGGAAGATAGCACAATCTGCTTTTTTGACTTAAGCATGATTTACACAAGCCGTGTTTAGGAATAGTATAACAACTAATCATGATCAAACTTAAACATTATCATAACAGTATAAGAAAACTTCTCTTTCACTCTTTCCACTTTTTTTTGGAAAATTAAGAACCAATAAAATAAAATAAACACACCAAAAAATGTTAAAAAAGTTGACTTATATAAACCGTGTAAACATTTTTTATTCAGGATATAATATTTTTTTTCATACATCAAGCATTTGCCTCTTATAAGATCTCGAAATATTCAATGAACTTGATTATATTTAAAATTTCTCCTCCCTTTTCAAGAATATATTTTATAAGAATCAGAGTCAGATTCTTCTTACCGGCATAGTGTATGTTGTTCCGAGTTTTATTCATTATATGATTGAGTATAGTGTTTGTTGTTATGAGTTTTATTAATTATATGATTTAGGTTTTCACTTATAATATATAGATTTTATAGAATAAAAAATTACTATTAATTGATAATGTAATTTTTTTAATATACAATCATTAAACTTTATAATTAATTAAGGATAAATAGGCATTTTCGTTGATGTAGAGTGCTGACAAATTTATCTTTGAAATATATAAATTCAAAATTTTGTCTCCAAAAATGTAAAAAGTGCGACAAATTCATGCATCTTAATTTTCGTCTGTTACCGTTAATAAAAGAGCCTACATGATACATTCAATAATGAATTTATCAGCACTATACACGTTTAGCGATTGTCAATGTTTTACTTAAAGTATAATTTAATCTTCATTTTTTTCCCTTTTTTAATCGTTACAAATATAATATTATAATAAACACTAAAAAAATAGAAAAACAAACACAAGTTAAAATAAACATAATAATAAACATAATTGATTAATAAACATAATATTGATTAATAAACATGTTGTTCTGAAATGTCTATTATGACAATATTAGGTAGTGACAAAATCAAGTGAGTCTCACTTTTTGTAAGGATTAACTTAATGACTATGTATTTTAATTTGTTTGAGTCTCATATTTTGAGTAAGATATTATTTCATATTTTTGCTTTGAAATTTCTAATGTGTCAGTGCTTTATCCAAAATATGAAACTCAAACAAAAATGCACAACCATTAAGTTAATCCTTGCAAAAAAAAAGAGACTCAATTTAATTTTGTTACTACCTAATGTTGTTACAATATAAAATTCAGAGCAACGTATTATACTTATTAATCAATATTATGTTTGTTTTAACTTATATTTATTTTCTTAATTTTTTAAGTATTTATTATAATTTTATACTTGCAATAATTAAAAAGGAAAGAAGATAAAAATTAAATTATATTTTGGATAAATAATCATTTTCGTCTCTGAAAGTGTAGAATACTGACAAATTTGTTTGTAAATATATCACATAGACTCTTTTATTAATAGGGTAATAGACAGAAATTAAATAAATAAATTTGTCACACTTTTTTTAGAAACTAAAATTTAAATTTTTATTTTATAAAAACAAATTTATCACCACTTTATATGTTAAGATAAAATTGACTATTTATCCATTAATAATAGGTTAATATTCACAATTGAGGACATAGATTTTCAGCTTCCTTTACACGACAGACCAATCAAAACCCGCCACGTCATACATCCGCGTCGCATGCGATTCCACCCCTCCTTTCACGAGAAATGGACCAGCCGATAAAATGGAATCAAAATCAAACGGCGAAGAGACGTACCCAAAACGTAACGGGTTCCCCTCTATATCCGTTCCACACGTGGCTCCACCGGCACCACCGGTAACCGGTCAATTAACGGCGAAAACTTTGTGTCCACCGTCCAGCCCCTCGGCCAATCCCCCCCAAAACACAAAAAAACTTTTTTTAAAACAAAAAAAAACTCATAACAAATAAATAATAAAAAAAAGATTAAGAAGCGATAATTATTATTTAATTGTGCATTAAGATATGATTTAAGGGAGATAAGGGGGTTGTAGAGAGGGTCCTTTCCTTCAGATCTTGCTCCAAAATCAGAACAGCCAAAGCTTCCATCTGATTTGCAGAGAGTTTTTTTTTTTTTTTTTTCTTCTCAAGGGACCAACCAGAGACAACCAAGGACACTGTAGAGAGAGAAAGTGGTTCTGTTCTTTCTGTGAGTAACATAACATGCAATAGATACTATTATGTATAGAGAGAAAAAAAGAGTTGAAGAAAGATTGTTGTTCAGTTTGAAAAATTTGGCCATCAAGTACCCTTTTTCTGTTTTCATTTTTTGGTTGGTTTTGCTTCCTATCCTACCCTGTAAGTCTCTAGGCATTCTCTCTACTTGCTTTTTATTATTTTATTTGTTCTCTTCTTCAAGTTTTATTCTTTGTGAATGAGGTCAACAGTGCTTTTCTTTGCTGGGTTTTCTTCTGTTGTGTGGAGATCTTGATTGAATTTTGGTTTTTCTACTTGAGTCATGGGGAGTAAGGAATGGTGGGTTGTGTTCAAAATTTGAAATTTTTGTTGCTTGCATTGGGATGCTGGATTCATTTCTGCATTGGCGTCTTCAGTTGAAGTTCGTGTTGTTTCTGGCGTTTTGCATTTTTTTTTTTTTGGGGGGGGGGGGGGGGTTCTATTTATGACTCGAGAGGCATTTTTTGTTTTTCCCTATAATCAAATGTTTCGTCTTTGTTATACCATGAGAAAAATGAAAAGAAAAAAAAACGATTTTGGGGATTTATCTGGGTGATTGGTTTGAATGGATTGCGATCTGAAGAAAAAATTTGTGATGGGTGTTGATTCTATGGGCCTTGCTTGCTGTGATGGGTGTTTAAATTTGTGCAAAGAAGAAAAAAGGGGCAAAAAGTTAGGAACTTGTGAGTTGAATTGAATTGAATTTCATCATTTCTGTATGAACAGGCTCTTGATTTTGCTGTGGTGGATTGAAGGTTGTGGCGTTCCTGGATCGTTCTTCTCTGTGGCGGAAACATGTTGGACGGTCGTTCTTGCGTTGTTCCAAGGTTGTTTTCCGGCACTTGCCAGGCGGAGAACGATTGGTCTTACATGAAGTGCTTGCTGGAGTTGGACATCAAGAATGGCAAGCGCCCTATGGAGATTGATGATGTTGAGGAGGATGAGCCCCACCAGCCAAGGAAGTGTACTAGGAAGTTGGATTCTTGCCATAGAGTTGAAATGACTCGAATTTCGTTTCAACGACAATCTATTGAAGCCAAGGATTCTGTTGTTCCCCCTATGGATCAGGAGACCGTTGAGCCATTGAGTGTTTGTCAAGGAGTTGTTGGAGAAGATGGAGCTTTGACCGACCAGCTATTGGAAGAGAAAGAACAGGAGGTTGATGGTTATTTGATGGGTTTTGGTGACCATCAATCTGATAAACAACAGCAGGCTCAGCCGGGAGATTCATCAGATATCGGTGTTCGGCTATCTAATGAAGATCAGTTGCAGCATGATGAGAATTTATTGAATTCGAGTGAGCAGCAATCGGAGGGGCAGCAGCAGCACCATGGTGGGGATTCTTCGGATTCCAGTTCTCTCTTGCCACGCATGAACCGGGACAGTTCAATCGCCTGTCTCAGCCGCTGTTCAAGGTCGGATTATGGTTCTCTCGCCTCGCTGAATAGGAGCTTCCGGAACATAATCCGAAGCGGTGAGCTCTATCAGTGGAGGAGACTGAATGGTATCATGGAGCACTGGATTTATTTTTCCTGCACCCTCCTCGAATGGGAGGCCTATGATCCGATTCGCCAGCGGTGGATGCATTTGCCAAGGATGGCTTCTAATGAATGCTTCATGTGTTCAGATAAGGAATCTTTAGCTGTAGGTACTGAGCTGCTTGTGTTTGGGAGGGAGCTGAGATCCCATGTCACTTACAGATATAGTCTCTTGACAAACTCGTGGACGTCCGGAACAAGGATGAATGCTCCAAGATGCTTGTTTGGCTCAGCAAGCCTTGGTGAGATTGCAATATTAGCTGGTGGGTGTGATTCAGAGGGACACATCCTTGACTCTGCTGAGTTATATAATTCCGAGACTCAAACATGGGAAACGCTCCCATGTATGAAAAAACCCAGGAAGATGTGCTCTGGGGTATTTATGGATGGAAAGTTTTATGTTATAGGGGGGATTGGGGGGAGTGATTCTAAGCTCCTCACATGTGGAGAGGAGTACAATTTACAGACTAGGACATGGACCGAGATTCCGAACATGTCCCCTGGACGGAGTAGTAGGGGTCCTGAGATGCCTGCAACAGCTGAGGCACCACCTCTGGTTGCTGTTGTAAATGATGAATTGTATGCTGCTGATTATGCAGACATGGAGGTTAAGAAGTATGACAAGGAGAGAAAAGTGTGGTTAACCATTGGGAGACTGCCGGAACGAGCAGTGTCGATGAATGGCTGGGGTCTTGCATTCAGGGCATGTGGAGATAAGCTTATTGTCATTGGTGGACCTAGGGCTCATGGCGAGGGTTTTATTGAACTCAATTCATGGGTGCCTAGTGAAGGACCTCCACAGTGGGATCTACTTGCCAGAAAACGTTCCGGCAACTTTGTCTATAATTGTGCTGTGATGGGATGCTGAAGCATTGAATTGTCAAAGTTAACACATTTTGATGCTTCAAGTTCAAGGAGTTGCACAACATTGATTGATCCATTGACACAGGATTCTTGCTAATTGGTACTTTGCCCCCCTTATTTCTTTCTGATATTTTTCTTTCAAAGGTTGGGGATGATGGGGACAAGATTCAGATATATTATTGAAGATTAGCTGAAAAGTTTTCTGGGGAGGAGCTCTTCAGTCCTTTTTTTGTTCTTTTTTTCCTTCCTTTTTATGTTTAAAATTTCAACCACTATTTTGTTACATTTAAATTGGCATCTTCCCCCATTTCCATTGACCTGAGATTTTTCAAACTTTGGTATCATGTAGCAAAGGAATAGATTAAATAATTGAAGTTCTATACAAACTTAGGTTACTGGTGTTGTTTGTTTAAGTGCTTCTAAGAACACAACTGGATACTTGCTTTTCATGACATAAATTTCCTAGCTTGAAGGAATGAAATAATTTTGAGATTTTTTTTTCTTCCTTTTTTGAATTCTGTATTGATTCAATTTTCCATTTGAATTCATGGACTTTGTATCTTGACCTCTCTCTGGTCTGGAAACTGGTATATATGACCATTCCATTTATTACTCACAGCAGATTCTTATCATAAATAGAATTTGACTATCTCCATTTCTTTTATGGTGTACCTGTGCATTATGATGCAAAACTCATGGATGCCAAAACTAAAATAGAGGAAAATTTTCCATTTTTACATTGTGCAAACCTTCATGGAAAAATTAGTTTGCTTTTTCTGTCAAAATAATAAATACTGATTAATTGTTTGTTGTTTTAAAAATCATCATTTAACTTGTGGTTAATAGAGTTCTTTAATGTGTGGTTAAGAGCTAAATGCTTGACAGTTGAAAATATAGATCAACGATCTTTATTGTTAGGCATTGATGGAATGTTGTACCGCATCATTGAGTTATTGTTACTATGTTGATCGGAAGCCATCCAGCAAACAAGTTTTTTGTTGTGTTAGCAATTGCATGAACCTTATATATGTTGGCCTTTATGTTCAAGTGTCTTATACATGCAGATGCAGTTGAAAACTGGAAATTGAGATATGCTTACATCTAATTTGTCTGGAACCTTTAGCTATTGGATCTTTCTAATTGTAAATATGTAACAATGGTCAAGATTATGGTGGGAAATCTTGGACCTGGAACAGCAGAGTTGCTTTAAATATTTTGTTGGGTTGTTGCATAACCATTATTAGGTCAAACATGTTTGGATAAACTTCTCAATAAGCACTAGCAAGAGGGAAAAAACAAGAATAAACTTCTCAATAAGCACTAGCAAGAGGGAAAAAACAAGAAGGTAAAATAAATTAAGCTTTTTATAGAAGTTGAAGAGGGTAAGATTGTTTAAAACTTATAGATAAAACTTGAATTATTTTATCTTATTTTCTTCTCTTACAAGTGATTTTTTAAGAAATTTATTCAAATAGAAATTTAGTCTATTACGCCCGACAATCCACAATTGTTATTAGTAGAAGTCAAGAGCATTAGCTGACTAAAGTATGCCATATAGTGAAAACATGTGAAACAGAAGTAAATTCTAGGTATGATGCACATATCCAAGAACATGGAGTTTGTACCACGTGAATCATGTCAACAAGTATCTCAAGGGCATTTATTAAGAAATTAGAAAGAAAGAGAAAAGGAAGCATTTTAACTAAGAATCACGTATGAAGGCACACTGCCTGTGTTGCTATGGCATGTCATGCTGATGGGCTTTTACTCAGAATCACGTTTAAACAAGCAGATGAAAAGACTTTATAAGATTATTGGATATGTAAAGCTGTAAAGAAAAAAATGGAATGGTATTTTAAAAAGATTATGAGAAGTCTCGGTTGTTAGATAACTTCTTTGAAGATAGTACAAGATTGAGAAGTCTTAGGTATCTGAAGATCGAATTGAGGTAAAAACCAAAGTGGTATCCCTTACAGGTTTTAACTAAAGTCAATAGTAACACTTCCAGGTCGAAAAGACGAAAGTGGAACAGATGCATGTTCAACATTATTAAAAGAGTTTTTTTTTTTTTTTTTGTTAGTGTAAATTGTAATTGTTGCATATTTACCTTAAATAAAGAGTTGTGTTCAGTCACCAATGGTATTGCACCAAGCAGTGGTCCAAAACTACCTAGAATCCGAATTGGATTAGGCAACAATTAACTGCTATAATATAAACGTTACATTTGATCGATCATTTAATGGCAGAAGTAGGAACACTCGAGGCTCACTACAACAACTCTCCACATATGGGTAAAAATCAAAGATTCAAGAACAAGGCAAAGCAACAAATGAATAAGATGTGACGATGATGATGATGATGATTCAGACAACCTATGAGGTTGGGTTCGTAAGCAGAAAAATATTTCAATTACTGTGAAAGTTTGGAAGAATTAAAGTTAGATATTGCATGGAAGGGGGCATTGTATTTATTTGCTTGGATTAACAATGAGTGTACTCTCTTGTATTGAGAGGAAGAGGAATTAAGTCAAGCAACTACATGAAAACTATGGTCCTGCTAGGTTTTGAAAATCCAGATGAATTCCTTTGCAACACTAAACAAGTTTGCAGAGTGCAAGAGTTTGCAAAGAGGGTCGAATGAGTTCAAAATTTGCCTGTTTGTTGAAGGGTTTTTATTATTGGATTAAAAGAACCAAGAGGATCTAACTCAAGGTCCATGAGTTATTATAAATTTTTTAATATCTATCTTTGATTTCTACAGATAAAAACTATAATATTGGACTAAAAGAAGAATTAAAATGTGATCACATAATTCATAAACTAGAAGAGTGTATAGGGCTTGTATGAGACAAAGGCCCAATTAAGAATTGGGTCAAAAAATAGAGGAAAGCCACCCCTTCTTTCACCAACAAAAGAGGAAAATCTTTTTGAAACAAAGATTATAAAACTCATTTGGAAAAATATGTTAAAAAATGAAAACTATTATAACTTGGGGATAACAATAGACGTTTAGGGATGCGATTGGAGTTGTCAAACAAGTTATCTTGTGTAAGCCTGCAACTTTTTTTTTGTGTGTGTGTGTGTAGTCAATACTTTATCTTTTGTTAGACTGTTGCTTACTGTACTTTTCAAGTTATGTCCTGCACTCTTTTTAGAATTTTTTTTTTGACCTTTAGGATTGATCATTCAAAAAACCAAAAAGAAAGTGCATTCTGGATTATAATTTTAAATTTTAAATTGGTCATTTTTTGGAAGGTAAAAAGTGAGTTCAGGAAAAAATAGCCCTTTTGCTAAGTTAGGCTTGTCTGAACTCTGAACCCCAAGAAAAAACGAGCTTATTAGATTATGTGTGGGCCTAAAGAAATTTCAAGGGCCAAGCAACAGCACGATTGGCCCAGTGTAATGGTGTCTCTTGTAGCAAAGAGCTTTTCTTATTTCCCAAATATTCATGATATTAGTAATTAAAAATGATATTATGAGTATTTTTCTTACACAGTATTAGATTTTCAGAGTGCTGCACAATTTTTTACCTATCCAGATCTCACGATCACAAATGTTAATCTCCACTATTTATTTTTTCTTTTTATTTTCCTACATTGTCTTTCTTCAACTGTCCTCTTGCCAATTGTGAGCAAATATTATTCTGTGATATTTTATGTTGTTTCTTTAAAAGGGATTTCTTTTTCTCGTTTCATTCTCTTAATTAAAACATAAATATATATCGTCTCTTCTCTTTTTCTCTAAAATCTACCTCCCATATATACCTCTAGGGAAATAGTTTATTATGAGAGTATAAGAACAACACAACAAACTTTACGTGAAAAATATTCTCATGTGAATTATGTGGGACTTTGTTTAACAAATATCTCCACTTTGAAACTTAGATTACAAAAATTGTCTCTCTTGTTCAAGATAATTACACAAAGGATCTCACCTCCTCAAATGGTGGACACAAGTTCTCTCCACTCATAAAGTTCTACCATCAATGATGGAAATATCACTTTTTTCTCACAAAGAAGATTTCTAGATGAGATTATTTAATTCTTGGCAAGTTCTCGCATTATAGAGCAAATGAATATGACTATATTCATAAATCTAACTCTTCATGAAAAAATATATATCAATTATCCATCATCCAAATTCATTCATCCCATTCCACCATGGCACCATCTTTTAGTGGTGGTGACAGTTTTCAAAGAATTACACCTCCTGATATACGAGGTGGTTAGTTACCACTTATTTATTTATGGTACTTCATTAAATCGAGGAAGGAATCACAACATATTTTTAGATTAACTTAGAAAAATCTCAAATTTAAAATGTTTTTTTAACAAAATTTACAATTAATTTAAGAGAAAAAATTATGCACTTATAATGTAAATTTTTTTTAGAGTCATCTAATCATAACTCATTATAGATGATAAATTTATTAATTTCTTATAATAACATAATTGTTTTAAAATAATTGAAATAGTGGTTTATGATTATATAATATTATCGGTGCATAGATATTAAACTCTTAATTTAATAATTAAAAAATATATTTGATAATGATACATGACTTCTTCATTATGTATCTTTTATTTTTTATATATTCTTCCTTCTAATATACTCTTATTCAAATTTAATTTTTAAAATTTAAATTTAACACATCATATCAAATTAATAATAATAAATATTAAGACAATATATTTTCATTCAAATAATTTCTTCCTTAAGTCAAACTCTTATCATTTTAATTTATCATTACACAATAAAATAAAATCTCGTTATTAATTAATAATAGAAAGCCGTATAATACTTGTCAAATATCAAAAGAAGAAAAAGATCTTACACATGGGAGTATATTTCTATGGATAGTGTTTGTCAAACATCTGCAATATGATCCACAGAACCTTCTTTTTCATGCCACTATGCTAAGCCATCAATCACTTGAATGGGTATAGCATCTCTCAAAATTAGGTATTTATGGATTGGATTGAATCGATTTTAAAGAAAAAAAATTATTGGATTCAATTATTTTGATTATATTAATTTATCATTTAAACGGTTTAGTTTAAACTTTTAATTGATTAGATTCTATTTAAATTGATTTAGATTTAATCGATGTTTGATTTTAATTCTACTTTTAAATTTTTTTTAAAAATATTAAATAAAAGATAAGATATATAATAAAAAATAACTTAAAATATGAAATATTTTATTTATATATCATTATATAATTAATAATATAATATTTTAATTCAAATAATTAGTAAAAATATATTTAATTAAATATATTTGTTATAAATAGATATAAGTTATATAATAATTTTATAAATTTATAAAAAAATAAAAATAGAAATGAGCAATATTATATATATATATTTAGTTTGAATTGATTTTTAAAATTAAATTTAAAATTCGATATGATTCAATAAAAAGAATTCAATTTTTCAATTGTTTAATATATTTGACTTTTGATTTATTTAATTTTAAGTTTTTTAATCAATTTTTTCAATTCACATTAAATTAGATATGATTATGAATATTCCTACTCGCAAGGAGCATATAGGATCAACAACACGTGGTATCAACTATTATCCCCCAAAATCAAACCTGTGGAACTAAACCCAATCAAGACTCAAGAGACCCCTTATGCTTGAATTGACCGCAACAACACTGAGATCTGTTGAATATATTTAATATATATTAAATATTAATATGTTCACATACAAGCCCAATAAGTTATTGTGTGGTTATATGGGTCCATATGAACTGGAGTCTAATAGCTTGCTATATTACTAGAGTTTTCCCTAAGCTGGAGGTAACACTATTGAGCATTCCAAATCTGATGCCTCTTGGTGTAATACTTCAAGCACCCAACACTAAACTCTTCTCTCTTAAACCTCATTACCTCCAACAATCTTGAAGTATTAGCTTTGTGTATCGGATTTGAGCGAGTAAGGTGTTGTTTCGAAGATCTCATCGAGAGGAACTCAAGGGTGTGATCAATTTCGTGTTTCGACGGAAGGATTGACCGAAATCTGAGATTGAAAACCTTGCAGCTGTAACTTTTGAGGCTAGATCCTGGAAATTTCAGCCAATTTCGCGAGTTGAAACCTTGTGGGTTTTGTTCTACTCGTCAAGACGATCGTTTTGAGTGGTCATTTGTGAAAAATGGAGGTCAAACGAAGGAGCTATAGCTATTGGAAGTTTCTGCAGTTTTCCGGTGACTGGTTCGTCTTCTCCGACGAACTTTCCGACAACTTCATCTTCTCCGGCGAACTGTCCAGTGACTGGTTCGTCTTCTCCGATGAACTTTTCGGCGACTGGTTTGTCTTCTTCAGTGAACTTTTCCGGTGATCGATGACTTTCCGACGATTTTTCAGCAAGTCTCCGACAAGCAAAAATCATTGTTCCTAAGGTTTTTGGGCGTTCCGAACTCATTTTTGGGGTCAAATTTGACAAATTTCACATCTACAGAGCTGTTTTGAAAAGTTAGAAGGTTTGGTATACTTTGGAGGATTTTAAGATGCACTCTTTCTAAATCTTTTTCTTTGATTAAAATGGCAAAACATAACTCCTATGATATCATAAAGCTTAAATCTTTTGATAATCTCTTTGTTGATATTGTCTTAAGTAAGCTACCTGCTGAATGAAATTCTTTCAAGACTGATATGTACAAACTAAAAGAATAGATGAGGCTGGATGAATTAAAAAGATATATTCATATTGAAGATTAAAACATTTGTAGGAAGAGTTTAGAACAAGTAGGACAACAAAAGTCAGTTGCCAACTTAGTTTCATATTCCTATAAATATCAGAAAAAATCCAAGTCACCAAAAGGTGAATCCTCTTCACAGTTAAAGGCCAAAAACACTGTCTTCAAGAAGAAGAAAAAGGGCAAGTGCCATAACTGTGGAAAGTGGGGTCACTGGGCAATAGAGTGTAAGCAACCAAAGATGTCAAAGAACAACACACCATAAAATTAGGCTAATATACTAATTAGTGAATCTGAGCCTTAAGCCTTCATTGGAATGATGAATATTGGAAAGACCAGTGTCTCTTCTTAGTGGTGGTTGGATAGTGGTGCTATATGTCATACAGCAAATGATGGGAATTTACTCACTGAGGTCATAGAAGTGAAAGACACTATGGAAAATTGTAATGGTGGTGAGGCAGAGGTGACTCATACTGGAACTTCTAATTTAGTGTTTTCTTTAGGTAAGTTACTAACTTTGAAACATGTTAAAGTAGTACCTTTACTTAAAAAGAATTTAATATCTATGAGTTTACTTGATAAAGCTGGTATGTCTTTTTCAACTATGACTGGTAGAGTAACTTTATCTGTTAACTCATGCTACTTCGGTTGTGCATTTATGATCAATGGCATGTATAGATTGAGTTTAGATATTGATAGCATAAACCATGTTAGTTCTACTTTGATTGATCCAAAATTATTACATAATAGACTTGGACATGTAAACTATAGGAAAATGCAACATTTATCTACAACTCACAACATTCCATTAGATAATTCTATTCGATTTGACAAATGTGAAGTGTGTGCACAAACTAAGATCACTAGAAAACCTTTTTTAAGTCGGTTTCTAAAAGCACAACACTTCTTGAGCTTATATATTCTGATCTTTGTGACCTTAAAAACTATGTAACCAGAGGGGGTCGGAAGTACCTAATCACTTTCATAGATGATTTCTCTAGATACTGTCATGTTTATTTGTTGAAATCGAAAGATGAGGCTTTTGAGAAGTTTAAGATTTTTAAATCTAGAGTTGAAAATCAACTTAATTTGAAAATTAAGAGGTTTAAGAATGATAGAGGAGGAGAATATACAATGACTGGGTTCAAGGAATTTTGTGCTTTAGAAGCCATAATACTTGAAACCATTGCTCCTTACTCACCCCAATCAAATGGTGTTGCAGAGCGTAAGAATATAAATTTTATTGAAATGCTAAATTCTATGTTACATACAGCTGGCATGCCTTCCTCCTATTGGGGAGAAGCTGTTTTAACTGCTAATCACATCTTAAACAGGTTGTCGCACTCTAAATTGTCTAAGACACCTTATGGGATATGGCACAAACGTCCTTGTAGATATGATACCCTTAAAAATTGGGGTTGTGTTGCCTATGTAAGGATACAAGATCCTAAAAGGCCTAAGGTGGGACCTAGAACCACTACTTATGTATATCTAGGTAGTGCAGAAGATAGTGCCGCAAATAGATTTTTGGATCTATCTACTAATACAGTGATAGAATCTAGAGATGCAGAATTCTTTGAGTGCAAGTTTGTTAGCAATCTTGACTTGAAGGTTTTAGGATCTACAGATATGATTTCAAAATCTCCTGTAGAATCTATAGTTTGTCCTTCTGACACTAATCTCACACAATTGACTATTGAATCAATCCCAGTTACAAAATCTACAAGAGATAAAGTTTCTAAAAGTTTTGGTGAGGACTTTTTTACTTACCATATAGAGTGTAACATCCTCATATTTGTGAATTTTTCTCATTAAATTATCAATATGCACTTGTATTTGACAAAAATTAGTTTAAGGCAAAAATGACGAAAACGTCCCTAGGAATTTTAAAAATGACCAAAATACCCTTTACCCTCAAAATGCCCATTATAATTTTTAGAATCCAGTAGAAACCTGAGGAAAGGATAATATATCCCTAATGAATAAATTCCCAACAAAGCAGATGACAAGAGACTATGAATTAGAATTTCTAGGAACTTTAATAGAAATTTTGAAAAGAACTCAATACAGACTAACTCGAGTATTTAAAAAAAATCACAGGAAAATGATAGATACAATCTATAGGATTTTCTCTTAATTATGAGAGAAATGGACTTCTTGATAAGTTAGTTTAGTAATTTTGCTAATTAGAAGCAAAATTGACCAATAAGAAACAAGAAATAATTATTACATGTAATAAAAGAAATTTTTTTGTAGATTTGGCTCTTAGAATAAGTGTTGGCCGTGCAACATAAAAACCAAGGGAGAAAAGCCTTAGAAAAATCAAAGAATGATCACATGGAAGGTTGAAAAGTCTAAGCTTAATCTAATTGGTTCATGTAAAGTAGTAATAAATGCCTTAGGATATTTATGAAGCAAAATTTATCACAAAGTTTAAAGCATCCACCGTAGGAACAAAAGGCCAAAGGAATTATCTACACAATTGGAGAAGTGCACGTGAATAATGAGCCATGGCAAGAAAGATGTGAGAAACAAGCCACTTGGAATAATACCATTAGCTAGCCAATAGAATTTAGCCAAAAGTAAAGTAAGCTATGATGACATCAAGTAAGGTATTTGTAGAAAGCAAAGAATAACATTTTGTATATAAAGGGAGTGGGATCGTGGAGTTGGCTGTGGAAAAAAGAAGGAACGTGCAAGCCTTGTCCCTTTCAAAGCCAAATTAAAATACTTTCAACACAAAAACAAGAAGTAGCCGTGCATACCCCTTGACCGCATAGTACTCCCTTTGCATCTTTCTTCCCTTAACCTTGCTATCATTTTCAAGTTAAACCTTGTACCTAAAAAAAGAAAAGAAGAAACCAAGACCCTACCTTTAAGAAGCTCACGTGAGACTCCAAGGAAAAAGAAGAAAGGCAACAAAGGTATGGGAAGTTTCTTGATAAGCAAAGTTTAAATATGAATTTTGCTAAAATTTCTACTTACTCTAAAAGAAATTTAAGACCTATTGGCTATGTGTGATAAATTAACAAATGGACATGTAGTTAAGTGATTTGATTCTAAGATTATAAATGCTTAAATAACTTAAATCTAGATAGAGGTTAAGTAATTTAAAATAATCATAGGTAGAATAACTATTTTTGGAAAATAATTGATTTGGTTTTGGATTAATAAAGGATTGATTGAAAGAATAAATTTAATTCTATAATGGAATGATAAGAGGTTTACACTTTTAAGTATTATGAACCATTTGAAAGAATAAATAAACCATTTGAAAGATAGTGTTATATAGCAATTATTTCACTAAAGTTTATGTTTTATTTAATATTCTACAAAATCCTAAGTTTACGTATTAAATTTTATATGTTGTAACCATATTTATTATATTATGTTGACTTATTTTTATAAATGTTTAGCTTTAATGTATTATTATTTGTTCTAAGAAATATATGGCTAGAATGATTGTGAACTCATGAATGAATACAAATATTTGAATGATTTGTACGGTGTGTGGAATTTAAGTGTTTATACAACTAAGATTGATTATTAAGTAGCTAATGAAATGTTGTTGCTTAAGGCTTAAAAAATCGTGTGGTGATGTGTAATTTTATGTGATGAATGAAACGAAGTTGTGCTTATGGAATAATCATTATCGACGTGCTTTTGAATATGATGACTTTTGGTTTATAGAGATACTAAGAAAAGAGTAATATGGATGATGATATATGAGAATGATTATTCATGCATGTTTCATTCATATGCATATGCCCTACGGGGGTTAAGCCGTGTTGCCATGCGGGGGTTAAGCCGCGATGTTGACCTCAAGAGGAGGTGTCAGATAGTTGAGGATTGAGACGAGCGTTTAGACAAAAAGTGTCTAAGCTGGGGGGTAGCCACAATGGGGAGATGACCTACCCATGATGATCACATGTTGTGTAGGTGTGAGTCCTTTTGCAACACTGACCTACCCTGACTGGTCGATCCAATCTGTGCCACTGGGATGGGGCTATCTTGACTATGGCCATGTGTTGAATAGTTGATAAATCATGCGTCATGCATTTTCATGCAATTTTTATAGTAAATGTTATGTTGGTTATTGATGAAATTATTCTGCTATTTAAACTCTGTTTATCTTAAACTTACCCTATTTGTGTCTGTGGTTGACACCTGTGATGACCCCAATTTACTTGGGCGAGCAGAGGAACAGTAAACTGTGGACGCCGTTGGAGAAGGTGTAATGAAGGGGCTGGATGAACTGTATGCTGTGATTATGATTTTATGTTGATCCGTATTTTGTCTTTGACTGTTTGTATATTATTTTGGAACAATATATTTTGGACTGTACATGGACTGTTTATATTAATCTATGTTTGGACTGTATGTTTTAATGAACTCACAAACGTAGTAGGTTAAATCGCTCGCTTAGAATATTAATTTTACGTAAATGAATGATTTAAGCAGAAAAAAAATTACTCATAAAGATAATGAAGCATAAATTAAGAATAATAAATAATAAGCAAAGGAAATTTAGGCGTTACATAGAGGGTGATTCATTCTCCTATCAAGAAGCAATGAGATCTAGGGAATCCTTACTGTGGGCAGAAGCCATAGATGATGAAATGAGTTCTTCGCTACAGAATCACACTTGGCAGCTAATTAATTTGCAAAAAGAGGCTAAGGCTATAGGCTGTAAGTGGGTATTAAAGAAGAAACTGAACATTGACGGATCAATAACTAGATATAAAGCACGTTTAGTAGCTAAAGGCTTTAAAATAACAGAGTGGATAGACTTTTTTGACGTTTATTCACCTGTATGTCATCTGTCAACTATAAGAATTCTTCTTGCTTTGGCATCTAATGAACACTTTGTAGTGCATCAAATGGATGTAAAGACAGTTTTCTTAAATGGAGAGTTAAATGAAGAAAATTACATGGAACAACCTGAAGGGTATGTCATGAAAGGCCTTGAGGAAAAAGTTTGTAAATTGAATAAATCTTTGTATGGTCTTAAACAAGCACCTAAGATGTGACATCTTAAGTTTGACAAGGTCGTAAAGAGCTATGATTTTCAGTCCAGTTATTCAGATAAATGCCTTTACTATCGTTTCATGTCAAATAAGATAGTCATCATATGCTTGTATGTTGATGACATGTTAATTCTTGGCTCCGATCATTCTATAGTGAGTGATGTGAAAACCATTTTAGCTAGAGAATTTGACATGAAAGATCTTGGTATAGCTAATACCATTCTCGGTATGAAAGTAAGCTTTGAAAGACAAGTTATCTCCCTTAGCCAAACTCATTATATTGAGCAGCTACTTTCTACCTGGGGATACAGTGAGTGTAAACCGAGTGAGACACCATATGATCATAACAAAAGACTGAGTCCTAATGAAGGGACCAGTGTGGATCAGTTAAAGTACTCAAAACTAATAGGTAGTCTCATGTATGCTATGAGTTGCACTAGACCTGACATAGTCTTTGCAGTTGGCATGTTGAGTCGTTTCACTAGTAATTCTAGTAAAGAGCATTGGGATGCCCTCAGTAGGCTAATGAGATACCTTAAAGGTACTAAAGATTATGCTCTATGTTATTATGGTTATCCTCCAACTATTGATGGATATTGTGATGCCTCATGGTGTTCAGAAATTGGAAATAGTAAATCCACTTGTGGATATGTATTCAATCTAGGTGGAGTTGCTGTTACTTGGAAATCCAAAAGACAGACTTGTATTACGTTGTCATCAGTGGAATCAGAACTTTTGTTTTAGCCTTAGCTGGCGAAGAGGCAAAGTGAATAAAAAATCTGATTATGGATATTCCTTTGACTAAACTAAAGATTAATTCTTTGAGTTTATTTTGTGATAATCAAACAGCACTCCAAGTCGTAAAGATTAATTCTTTGTAGTGCATCAATATCATGCACGATACTCATATTATTAATTAAATAATGAGGTGGCATTTTGTTAGTATATCATATCATAAAAATATCAAAATAAATTAAAACAAAAAGAAAGATTAAAAAGAGAAAAGAAGAAGAAAATTTTAAGTATTAAAATTTAAATATATTAATATAATATTTATAGAATTGTTGAAGTCGTTGAGTTACTTCAAGTTGAAAAAAAATCTGAAAATTAAATTAGTTATAATTAATTTTAATTCGAATTTGAAGTAAAAATAAAATCTGTTAACAAAATTAACCTAAATCAAATTGATTAGTTAGATTCATCCACCTGATAAAGACCTCTATCTCATATTCTCGTAAAAGTAATTTTTTGTGCAGATTTCTTAACTAAGAAGAACTTAGATTTCAATACTAGCTTCGTGAGATTACGTCCGTACTCCCTAGAGGGGTTTTTTTTGGGCTAATTTTAGTAGGTCTGGCTTAGCTTGGTTAATTTCTATGACGTAACTTATATTTTGTGGGATTCACTTTTTTATCCAAAAATATTGATTTTATGAATGTATAAAAAAACTCATTTAACTTTTAGACATTTTAAAAAAAATGTAAAAATCATTTTTTTTATTTAGTTATAAATATAAAAATATTTTTTATTTTAAAATATGTAAAAATATTATTTGAGTTTCTTTTTTGTTGTGAAATAGTATGAGTTTGTGCATTATGTATGATAAATATCATTTTATATAAATTATATTATAATTAAAAAATTTACAATAAATATATTTTTAATATATTAATTATATCTTAAATTTATAATAAATTATTTTTATATAATATTATTTTAATTATTAATATTTT